>JAGFZM010000087.1:296004-453664 GCA_017657215.1 Limnothrissa miodon | reverse complement strand
TTTTTTTATATCTAGAATGGTGTAGAGTAATTTACAATCTCTGATGGGAAGCTTGTGTTCCTGTGTCTGTCTGTGAATGAGAGCCAGTGTTACTTGGCTGAGCCCTAACCATATAAGGCAGTCAAACAGGCCTGTGTCAAACACTGAAGGCCACAAACCCTTTCAAGGTGTCCACAGCCAAAGGAAGATCTGAATCAGGACAACTACGGGTTCTTTACCTATTTAAGGAACCCCAAGATACTGAGAGAACAAAAAGTGCTCAAAGACTAACAATATTCTGCTTAATGAAAACATAATAAAGCTTTTAGAGGATTTCTTTTATTATCCTTACCATCATCTATTGTCATCTTGCATTATCATCACTATGTCAATATTCCTGATTTACATTCTCTGTAAACAACAGAGCAAAAAGTAGTTATTATCAATGGTCAGTATATCATTACAGTGTCATATCCTTTGGCCCTCTATGGACATAGTAGGGGCAGACATGATGCAGACATGTAAAATATGTGTTTGTTTTTCTTTTGTGTAAACCCAAGAGGAGATATGCACTTTAGTAATTGCTGAAGTCTTCCCTGAGGATTCCGGAATGTTCACTTGCACGGCCAGTAATAAATATGGCACTGTCTCCAGCATTGCAGCACTGAAAGTGAAAGGTAATCCTTTACTAGCACAAAGTCTGAGATTTTTTTACAATGGCACAGTATGTACATAATACAGTAGTATGCAGTATGTATGGCACTGCACTTTGTCTAGCATAGTAGTGCGCAGACCCTTTGTTATTAATGGATAGGAGTGTTCCATATGCCCCATTAGGCAATGCCACCAACACAAATCATGTGAACACACTGTCCAGCCTAAACCTGGAGTCTACACTCCGCAAGGTGTCCAAGCAGACCTCCTCGGAGTATAAAGCATCCAGTGTGAGGTCACAGCTGGACGGCTCCCTGACCAACTGCAACAAGGCTTTCTCCAGCACGCTCTCCCTAGATCCCCTCCACAGCAGCAGCAGCAGCAGCAGCCTCCACCGCTTTGACACCTACAGCACCAGCATGCCAAGCCTTGACCCACTAAGCCTGGGCAGTCTCCGCACTGACGCTTTTAGGCCTACCCCTTCACCTGCTGACCCCGTCAGCTTTAGTATGCCGTGCCTCGACCCGCTGGCCATTAACCAGACCGCCCTGCCCTATGAGCCCCCCAGCTCTGGTCCCCTCCAGCTAAACTCCCACCTGCCCACCCTGTGGTCTAACCATCATGCCACCGACCCCGGCCCCCCAACAGAGGCCAGCCCTGCCCCTGGCTCCATCCCAGCAGCCCCTACTGAACCTCTAACTGCCTACCTTAAACCCTGGTTGGACCAGCCGTCAGCAGCAGACCTTGAGGCCCCATCCTTCCTTTCCTCCGATACTTCCAGTGCCATTTCTCTTGCTCCTAAGGCTGAGAGCCCAGCCAAAGCACCTGAGCCCAAATGTACCATACCCCTCCCAGATCCCCCTGCCTCCTGCCTTAAGTCCAGACCTGAAGGTGTCTTGGTGAACCACAGAGAGCCACGCTCCTCAGCCCGTGTGGGCCTAAGGGTGCACTTCAAACTGCCTGAGGACGAGGAGAAGGAGGAGAGCGAGGACGGATCCAGTGACCTCGAGTACCCAGCACCTAGGGAGCCCCCTCCTGTGCTGGCCAAACCCAAACTGTGAGTACCCTGATGATCAACAGGATTTGACAAAACATTCGTATTTACACAAATTATAAATATTATTTGCTAATGTTTTATATGGCTTTTTGGGGCTATACAGATTTAATAGTGTCGTATAGTGAAGTTGAATTCCCAACCCAGAAATGGCCATTGCTCAGTTCAAGAATAGTATCTCCACATTGTTGTAGAGCTCCTGTGAATGTGAACAGGACTGAGTCTCCTCCAGTCTGAAAGGCTTCGTCTCTAGCCAGTGTTGCATCTATATTGGGAAAAGTAAACATTCACCATAGGAGGGCTGAGTCTCTGCTGTCAAGTGAAGTGGTCCAGTCGCAGAGTTGCTCATGTCCTCCCTGCATTATGTGGACTTTTGCACGCTGGAAGAGCAAATGGGGTTTTTTCAGAAAGTAAGTGCAGTTTCTTGTTGCTCTGCATAGAACACAACATTTTAGTGCAGAGAGAAATTTTGCAGAGGCTTTTAGTCATTGCCTCAACATTTCTTTTGCATTCCCACTGATTTATTTTAGTAAATATGTATCAAGTATTTTGGGGCTGAGTAATGGAATAGGTTGCATCAGTGAAAGAATTTGAGGGTGAGTTCAGTATATTTGATCCACTGCAGAGCACTTTGTTTGGAGCATTGTGACATTTGTTGATGGATTTTAAACACTATGCATTTATTTTGGATAAGGAACAAATGAGCTCTGGACACGGGCTTCTGTTTCTTGTGCAGAACATATTTCCCATATTGGGTACGGGGAAGCCAAAATGCATGGCCAGTGCACCAGACAGCTAGTGTGATTCTTTTTATTGTTAGTAGTTTTTATTAGTAGTTCCCTTTATTGGTTGTACTAGTATTAGTAGTTCCCTTAATGATAACTATTATTACACAATTAAAATGCTAAAATTATCAATCTTTTCCAAGGCTAAAGTTGGCTTATAGGCAAGTGGGCCTGTATTTTTCTTCTGTATATTGGGTGTCCTTGGTGTGTTCTGGGTTATTTATCCTCCTGGTTCAGCAGGTCTCCTCAAGAGCCTCCAGTGCAAATCAGTTTAACAGGGCTCAACACCATATTTTTATTTATTTATTTATCTGTACAGAACATTCCTTCATGTCTCATTAGAATCTAACCAAATAATAATTAAATATAGATATGCATGGATGGGATGGCCAATACAAAAATCATGTGGACCACTCTTGTATTCATGTACTCAATTCATGCATTCAATGCACTCATTCATGTATTCAATGTCAAAAGTGACATTTTATTGAGAATCTGCACACTGCTATAGTACTATGTGTAGATGTCACATTGGAATTACTATATTTCCCACCAATGTCTTATTTACATTTTTGTTCTCAAGTTATCATGCATGTGTAGCATTTACATTTTCAAAACTTTAGACATATGAGCTGAAAAGTTGAGATGGTTATTTACATGCATTTCAAGTTGTCCTTACAATTTTTGTGTTATTCATGCAAGACCAGTTGAGAACAGAAGGCTTTTTTATATTCAGGGACTGTTTGGTAAATAAGATCAATGTTAAACATCTACACATGGTACTATCCCAGTCTGAATATTTAAAAGGAAATCATTGCATTAAAGGGATTATCCGGAGTGAATAAACCCGTAGCTCTGTTGACTGAGGCTGTTGAATTGTGTCTATAGGCATCAGAATGACCGCAGTACGTAGACCGAATTCACGAACTGGCCGCTAACGCTAAGCATATTGGGCATATGAAAACGAAACGGACATGCCCTAATCAGTTAGCGCTGGCTGCCGTTTCGTTACTCGGTCTACCGCATGAAAATCTGTCGTTCTTATACCTATGGATAGCACATAGCAATGTGAATCAACAGAGCTACATGTTGTTTCAGTCCGGATAATTCCTTTAAACGAGTAGAAAAAGGTGTAAAAAAGTGGTCCTGTTTAAGGTAAAAATTGCAGTAATTGTCTTAACAAGAGATATAAATCAATTTAGTCAGGGAGGAGTGTTTGGACAAAACATAGGACCAACATAGGACCATAGGATCCAAAAAATAGGACCATTATGTCAAAATCAAGATTTTGGCATTGAATTGACAAGGAATTGCACTTACTTGTTTATGTATTTATTTATACATATTCCATATCAATAAAACTCTCTAAATAGTCAGTTGAAGGTATAGATCTGAGATTAATCCCATTCAGAATTCACACTCACAGAGCTTGGCTCTTCTGCAGGGACCCCGTCCAGCTCCAGCTGCTTCATAACCAGGTGCTTCTAGAGCAGCAGCAGGAGGGCAGTCCCCAGGGCCAGGACAAGCCAGAGTCCTCCTCCTGGTCTAGCAGATCTCATCATGAGCCTCCAGCAGCAACACTCCACAGCCCTTTCACGGACCTGTCATCCGTCCCCACAACACATGCTCCTGTCCAGGCCAGGGCAGCCCCAGAGCCAGTCCTGGCCTCAGTTTCTGCTGCCTCAGCACCTCCTCTGATGGACTTCAGGCCTCCTCCACAGCGCAGCCCAGCAGCTCCTCCTGCTTTGTCTCCCATGATGCCTCAGGTGGCGCCCACCCCTGCACCTCCTGTCAGCATGTCTGCTCCCCCAGCACCGCTGCTAGCAGCCGCCCCAGTAAGCCAGATTCCTGTGGTGAATATGGTGAATATGAATGTTAGTGCAGCACCTATGACCCACATGAGCATGGCACCACCGCCACCCCAGATGAGTCCCATGATGTCTCCCATTTCCCAACCACGGCCCCATAACACGAGCTACATGCCAGCGGTCAGCTCTCCGCCTGTGCCCAAGTTCATGACTGCTCCCACTCCACCCATGAACGCTGTTCCTATCTCTCCACCCAGCATCAGCTCATCCATGCTCAACATCGCTCCTCAGACGCCTCTGTCTCCGGTGATGCCCAAAGCCCCTGCTCCTGTGCCCTTGCAAAGCCCTCCACCTGTGAGCTCCCTATTGTCCAGTGCCAACAACTCCCAAAGCTTCAGCTATGCCAGACCCAAAGAGTTCATCAATGCCCAGACCCTGTCCCCAGTAAGGAGCCCCTCCCCCACTGAGTCGCCGGTGCCCTTGCTCCATGAGCTCGCTGCTGAGCTCAACCTCAAGCTGGCCCGGGAGACTGGCTCCCCCCTCAGCCCGGCCTCGTCTGTCTCCAGCTTTCCCACATCCCCACGCGTCTTTCACACCAGGGTGCTGGAACCCGCCAACAGCCCTCCGGCCTACGTCTCTTCCCCGACCCTGGTGCCACCTGCGTTCCTGAACTCACCACTTCTACGAGCTCAGTCCCCACCCCAGGCCTCGTCCCCGACCTCCAGCAGCTCCACTCCCAGCCCCATCCAGAACCCCGTGGCCTTCCTCAGCTCCGTGCTCCCCTCCCTCCCCTCCCTGGGATCCCATTCCACCAATGCCATGGGTCTACCCAAGAGGGCTCCCATTCTGTGAGTACATTAACTCCCACCTCTCTCCAATAGCAGATTTTGCTCTAAAGGCCTACATGAGGTTGGACTAATTGCTGATGCTTTGTGTTAAATACTCAGGCCTCAGAGCATACTGAGGAAGACGACGCGAAGCCAGAGGCTTCCATCGGATGAGGACATTCGTGAGAGTAAGGAATGCCTCATTCATGATATCGAGAAAAAGCTGAGGTTTAAAGAAGACACTTTACGTCAAGGGCCTCAGGTATTAGTCCTCATATTATTTATAGTACATTTGTCTTGCCTGTTAAGAATTTAGCTTGTTTCATTTACTCTAATTTAGTAAATATTGGAGAGAAATGGGATGTTACTGTTAATTGCACGTTTTGAGAAAGAGAGGCAATGAGAAATCCATTGATAATTTATAAATATCAAATTGCTTACTGTATTTTGTAGAAATTTGAAAATACATCATAAAGAAAGGAATACATACCACAAGATGAGAACAGCATCTGACTTTACATTAAGTACCCACATGCTCCAGGTGCTTGTGTGTGTCAAAGCATCAACCACACATTCCACTCAGGCTGGATACTTTTTAAACCTTTTTTAATAGTAGGTAGTGGTCATAGTGGGCAAGTGGGAAAGTCTGGTACTTCAGCATATGGTTATTTGGTTGCTATGAGAACCTTGCTATTATTATTATTATTATTATTGTTATTGACACTGTTATTGATAACTTTGTATTAAAGATTCCTTGGGCGAAGGGATTAACTGTTAAGAGTCACCCGTGGTATACTGGCGGATATACTCATATATAAATATTCACACACACACATCATTATGCATCATTATGAATACAATAAAATCATGAATTGAATACACTATTGAAAATACAATTGTTCCCATTATTAAAATAGGCTTTATTCTACTATCAAACATAAGCATCAAGGGCTAAATTGCATTTAGGCTATATTGTACCCTTAGGGAGCCACAATTGAACTACAATTGCTTTTATTTGTTTGTGATATTTGACATCACATGTAGGCTTAGTTTCCCCATTTTTTAGTGGCTATTTCTTAAGTTCAAGATTTTCATATGAAGGAGGGCACAACCATGCCTCACTTTCATGATACTGTACATTTTGCCATACACAACCTCTCCAAGCATGCAAATAATGGAACAATATGTGTATAATAAGCATACAGAAATGGACCACAATCTTCAATATACTGAGGCAGGATTTCCAAAAAACAATGTTCTACTAAGTTGTTCTAAAAACGTGCATTCAGTCCATACTGAAATTAACCTAAAATATGTGTTTAATCAGTGCACTTAAGACAACATTTGTAATGTGCATATTAGCACACCTATTCCCCACAAGGGTATTTAAATGTTGGACTAGACACCTACCTCTGTGTTGACATAATTATCCTCATTGCCATCGCCATCTTTCCTGTAACAGTATTCACACTCTACGAGTCTAACTCATTCCAATCCCCTGTTAATTTGAACCTGACCCTAGGGCCTGTGTGGGAGCTGTAAGAATCCAGCTGGAATGTGAAGAGAATGTCTGTGTCTCATGCCATGTCTGTCTTCATCCTTCATCCCCTGTCCTCTCATAGAAGCTGACTTATGAGGGGAAAGCAGCGAGCAGACCTCTTGGACCAAACATTCCCACTGCAACTGTCATTAACTATGACGAGGTACAAACCAGCAGCATCCCTCTACTGCCCACACGGCTTTGCTTAGTAGCACTGTGGGGGACACACAGTTGTGGTGGAGGTGGTCGCCACACAGCAGTGTGCTTAATTCACTCACTCTTTTTACCCTGTCATTACCTCAATCATCCATTCATTCATCCATTAATGTCATGTTGGCGCTTCGGCTTCTGTTGACTAAAAGTCTCATCTGCATGGATAATCACCACTTAGAGGATAATCACTGCTAAACCACCTCTGCCTTTGTAGTCACTGAACCTGTTAGTCTCATACCTCACGCAGACAGTTTGAACAGCATTACTGTACTGTACTATACTGCGCTTGGGGGACTTGGTTGGGAAGTAGCTTCCCTAACTCATAAATCGTCATTGACACATACTGGAGTTGTTTGTGTACACTGTTGATGAGGTGATCATAAAATACATGTGTATGTTTTTTTTATGTCGGCTATCAGCCATATCCACTATTTAGAACTACTAAAATGTTAAAAAAGATGTGGTAACAGAATCTATGAAAAATAATGCTACATCTTATAGGATAACAAAAACATATCATATTTTCCTTCTAATATCTGAATCTTGTACCTTCAGTGATTATGTTTGACAACCATCATTTCTCAAGTCCACACTCAGCAATTCCAGGTCATCGTTAAATGGATGAAATGAATCATCGTGGTTCGTCAGTTCTCTAAGAACAACAATTAAACTGTATAATTTGGCAGTCTGTTCTCTGCTTTCCTCTCATCATTAATAGTCTACTTTTAAAAGGCATCCATCAACCATCTTCTTTTTTTGAAAAAGAAGTTTGTTTTCTGTTTCCTATGATACTTATGCATGGGTGCATTGTACAAGTTATATTCACCTATAAAAATTCACTTCTGATTCTTGGGGGTTGGTTTCTCAGTGCCTCTTCTTATTCAACATTGTTAGGGCCAATAGAGGATAGTTGATATGGTCTTGCAAAAACAATACCGATACAGTAAAAATAAATATTTCATTTTCATAAAATATTTAAATAATATGGTTAATATTATATATTAATGTCATAAATTATGTAGTTAGATAGTGTTGGTGTTCAGAATTCTGTCCCTCTGAATAGCACATAATAAAATGATGGAGAAACATTTTGACTCTCATTGCTGTTTCTCTCCAGGAGTACAAGGTGTCGAACTTTGAGCAGAGGCTGATGAGTGAGATTGAGTTCCGGCTGGAGCGAACCCCGGTTGAGGAGTCCGATGATGACGTGCAGCATGATGAGATCCCTTCTGGCAAGTGCATTGCGCCACTCTTTGACAAGAAGCTGAAGAATTACCGGGCTATGGAGGGAGCTCCTGTCACATTCACCTGTAAAGTGGTTGGAATCCCCATCCCAAAGGTGCAGTAATGGAATCTTCTATCAAGTACCACTTAGCAAGTGTGGTATTTCAAAGGTTCACTATGTTTAGTGTTTAATTTGCATGCATCTCTCGTAGGTATACTGGTTTAAAGATGGGAAACAGATACTAAAGAAAAATGATCACTATAAGAAAATCCGAGAAGGGGATGGAACCTGTGCTTTGCACATAGAAGCAGTCACCAATGATGATGATGGAAACTACACAGTCATGGCTTCAAATCCACAGGTCTGTCCTGTCTTAGGGCTCACCAGTTCGCTTTTGAGTTTTGACACTTAAATCGCTGGCACTTAAATCGACGTTTTGCTTCTCAGGGAAGGATGAGTTGCTCTGGACACCTGATAGTGCAAACGGGTCCTGTGCGGAATCGGCTGCCTGTCATTCACTCTCAAAGGTGGGTGCAGTCCGTCAGGCAGTTAGAATCATTACAGCTAGCTCAGAAGATAAGGAAAGGTGGTGAACTGGTCTTCTGCATTGCTGTAGAGTACGGGCTCGGGTGCAGGAGGTCGAGGAAGGAGAGCCAATCCAGGAGCGCTTCTTTCGACCTCACTTCCTGCAAGCTCCAGGAGACCTGGTGGCCCATGAGGGCCGGCTCTGCAGACTGGACTGCAAGGTACATCACCCCAACATCACTAATACAACCTGTTCTCAAGATCTCTTTGGGCCACCTGTAGATTTCTTGTAACACACCCATGATACCTCTCCATCTTTGGACTTGTTGAGCAGATATGTCAGATATAAGTGTACCGTACCTTCTATTTTCATGTTGTAAAGGTGAGTGGTCTACCAAATCCAGAGATCATGTGGCTACGAAATGGGCAGCCCATCTATCCAGACTTCACTCACCGGATGCTTGTTAGAGAAAATGGCATCCACTCTCTCCTCATTGATCCACTGACTCAGAACGATGCTGGAAGCTACACCTGCATTGCCTCCAACAAAGCCGGCCAAAGCTCCTTCTGTCTAGAGCTGCGAGTTATGGGTGAGGTGCTTTTCTACTGTATGTATGCCCCAGACAGATGAGCTGTCACAATAATATGTACACTCTCACCAACATACTGGCTATGTTTATTGAATAGGGGGCGGAGGGTAGTTTGGGCTTAACAATAAACTTGTCTGGCCCCCATTGGACATTTTTGTCTTTCTAGAGAAAGAGATGAAGTACCCACCTCATTTTGTGGAGAAGCTCCAGAACACGGGCATCGCTGAGGGTATCCCAGTCCGACTAGAGTGCAGGGTCATGGGGATGCCTCCACCCATCATCTACTGGAAAAAAGACAATGAGACCATTCCCCACTCTAGGGATCGAGTGAGGTAAACACTTGACTCTTAAGCTTATTTTCAGAAGACATTATACCAAAACAAATTGGAAGGTAAAATGGGTAAACAAGTGTTTAAATTTTCTTTACCCAGCATGCATCAGGATGCCACTGGATACGTGTGCCTTCTCATTCAGCCAACCAAGAAAGAGGATGCTGGGTGGTACACCATTTCAGCCAAGAATGAGGCTGGCATCATTTCATGTACAGCAAGGCTAGATATTTATGGTGAGGGGACAAAATTTACATTCATAATTTGTATTCAAATCATTCTGAAAAGGTTTTATATCCAGCTAAAATGAAAGCTTCTGACACTATATCATTAACCAGTCTACCGGCATGATGAAAAAGTGATCCAATTACCTGATCTTCGTTTTTAACATTTTAACAATGTCACTTCTTATGTAGCCTCTGCAGCTACATTCAACTGATCACACTGCTCAGAAAAGGTAAACTCAATGGACGGGGTAGCGAATGGTTGTTTTAAAATAGTAATTGTGCATTTTAAGTGTTGTAGAAAAACTATTCTTGTACTACAGTAGATACAAGGTGGTCTCTTAGAGGCAAGCTCTCTGCCAACCATGTCCTTGGTCAGTCATGCCCTGTGTCTGGTTTACTAATGTCGTTCAACCTCGGATTCATGTTATTCTGGTCCCATGTTCATTTTGTGAACAACCATTATATGCATGCAAGGCATGGTTGGAGCCATGTATCACACTAACATTCCGGAGCCTTCCGGAGTCTTATCTCATTGTCATCACATAGATCATACTAGGAAGGTTTAACTACTGGTTTGCACGTCCGAGTTGTATGTCCAAACATTGCTTGTTTTTTCTTTGTGTGTGTGTGAGAGAGTGAGTGTGTAAGAGAGAGAGAGAGAAAGCAAGGAGAGAGTGTGGGAGGTTTTTGCAGAGTTAGAGAGTTTCAAGCAGATCAAATGTTAAGGTGTCTGTTTTCATTCATGTCTTCAGCTCAGTGGCACCAGAATATCGCCCCACTTCCCCAGAAGAGGAGCATGCGTCCGGGGAGCCGCTACGCTGCACTGACCGGCCAGGGCCTGGACATTAAGTCAGCCTTCCCCTCCAGTGACAACTGCCCCATCCTCTTTGCCAGCTCACCCACAGAGGCCACCCTGGAGAGCGAGGAGCTGTGAGGTTCACGGGAGCCTAGGACGCCCCACCTAACCAACCCTCCACACCTCCTCCCTCCCTCAGACACCACCTGTAGACTGTTCCAGAAAAAGTCTATTATGCTTTTCTTCAGTTTGATTGTTGTAGTTGACTGCGCTTTTACAGGGTATACAGAGTAATTGCTGTTGTTGCTCTTTGGTCATCTCTATGTTTTCATCCTCTTTGTGTTCATCCCTGGAGGCAGGCGGACAGGAAACATACTGCTTTGCTTACAGTAATGAGTTTAGTGGGAGCCTCATCTCACCATGCAGGGTGGCATAGTAGGGTAGTCTACAAGTGGCTACTAGTGGTGGAAAGTATGCAATGTCATGAGTGGCCTTTTAGCGTTCTCAGTCACTCATTTTAGAAAGCAGAGCTTGCCTTCCCAGAGCTGCACTGAAAGTCATCTCTGCACCATTCCAAATGAATAACACTATATTGATGATAGAGAGCCAAACAGGTCTAAGACTTCATTGCTTTCACCACTGACTGCCACTTGAGGTTTACCATTCACAAATGTGCTGTTTTTTGTCCTTTTTTTTACCTGTATGTGTTAAATATTTGATAAACATGTACACACATGTTGTTCAGATATCCATGATTTAGTGGTGATTTTGAAGAAAGAAAAGTTATATGATCAAAGGCTTCGGTTTAATTTGGGAATTCCCCTATTGGATGCATGCAGTTCTGATTGTATACTGCATATCAACATTTTTTAATCTCCTTTTTTAAATGTGCCGACAAATTTAGCTATATCCAGTGAATTATTAGTGACCACTCTCATTGCCTCTAAGTAATAATAGACAATACAGAAATGACACCAATGTTGCATAGTCTCTCATTAAGAGATCTTAATATCTTAAATAGTAAGTCGAATGATTGCAAATTTTAAATACATCTGCATACACTTAAATGACATTGTTAAAATGTATTGTACTTATGACAGAGTGAAGGCCTCCATATAGGAAGGTACCATTAAACCATGTCCTAAAGAACACCATATATTTCTCTTACTGAATGTTTGCACAACAACTTAGATGATGATTAATATATGAAATATAAGATTTGCCATTTGGTATGTGGGTTACAATTTGTCAACATATATGCACACTCCTCAAAAAGATATTTAGACATTATTTCAGAGCCATGTATGATGAGTGGGTGTGTAGAGAACACTTGTGTTTAAATGTAATTTAATAGATTTCATGTTTTAAGGCAAATATTTAATTTGTGTAAAATTGCACCATGTAAAATAGATTTCCTTTTCTGTGAATAAAGTTATATTTATTCAAAGGAATGTATTATATTTGTACAAACACATCTCACATAGTCTGAATAAATGCCAATAATTATAACTTTTTATTATCAAAGTATTCATTTTAATCTTTCAATCTATCTATTTTGAAAAGATCTGAAATAGCATCCTGTGTAAGTACTTAGATCTTGATATGTTTTTATTTTGAATATATATATATACACAGTCTTTAGCAACTTATACATAATCTTTACTGCCTTCAGCTACTTTTAATAGTATTTCTTTTAGCAGGAAAAGCAATTGGCCTTGATGGCAAAATTGGCTAAGGACCAACTATTACTCTGAGCTTTTTGTGGGCAGATCTCACCCACTTCATTAACTAATTAGGCATTAATAATTTTGCTAGCCATTAGAGGAGGTTCAAGTTCAAACAGGCGTAAAATTGCATTCACCTTGTTTAACCAGATTAGTGCGTCCAGTCTTATTTTACCAGATGCCACCTAGAGGATTAGCTAGTTTTGGGGTCACTCTCTACACTTTTGTGACCTCCATGATTGATATGGACTTATAGATCACCCAGCCAATGATGTCTTTAAAGAAACATAGTCAGAAATAAGGCATAAAGAAATAAGTCTTTCTAATCTGTAAAATGAAAGTTTCTCCTTGCCAGACATGTTATCATGTTGTTAAGGCCATCTCTAGACAATCTCCTGTTAAAACGATAATTTGATTTGTCAGGTCATTAATATTTGATAGCTGCATTTGACATTGTTTTATAAAGAGAAGGGAGATATTGTACAAATATGACATAACATAAACTAAAAATATATTGTTTTTTCAGTTTATATAAATCTTTCCTATTGGTAGTTTATTATCATTATATGTAATGATCTATTTCCCTTAAGAAAGGGTTAACTGAAAGGTCTATTCACTGTATTCTACTAAAGTACCTGTTCTTATGTTTTCAGTCAGGTGCTGGTCTAACACCCATGGGGTTCTCATATCAGGAAAATGGATTAAACCATGGGGTTTACACTTTCCCCTATCTAAATCCTAAAATAATTCCTAATCCAAAAGTCTATGAGCCAGAGAGATGTTTTAATACCATCATAACAAGCAGGCCAGACTCTAATCATTATGACATATGGCTGTTTTAATTTGGAGTGGAGGCAGGCCAGTGGCCCCAGACAAGCTGGTCACATGATGGGCTGAAAAACAAGCAAGGCAGAGTGAATGTCTGAGACGGAACCTTTAAAAAGGACATGTAGCAGCTGGCTCTCCAGCAACAAATCTTTAATCAATGAACCAAACTGGTGGGCTAGATTTATATGCTTAATTGCACAACAGAATCACTTAGTTTTGCAAAAAAAGAAAGAAAGAAACATGTTAATGTTTTTAATTGCAATAGCATTTAAAATAAATATAGTTCTATCTATCATACTCTGTTACCAACAACATCCAGTAACTTTTTATTGGTTTGAACTGTGTACATGTACGTGTTTGATCTGAACGATGGATAGCCGGATTCACAGCTGACAGATGGAGAGAACTGACAGTTCACTAAATTATTCTGTCTCTCCCATTTCCTCAGACCACTGGACAGATCAATTATTAATTGTTTATGTCCCCCATCCCCTTCTGTACATCAGAAACATTAATGTCCCCACATACTGTGTTGTCATTACAGCCATTTAGATAATCACACTAGAAGCTCACACTACATCACCTCCAGAAAACAACAGTACAGTGAGAATCAATGAATAAAAATATGCTTCATGATGGAACAAATCCTTTTTTGATTCATCTAATAATCTTTGATGTTACAAAAATATAAAGTATTTAAAATGAATCATATTTATGACATTTACACAACATATTTTCTTGAATAAAATACAATGTCGAAATGAGGAAAAAAAATCACAATATCACAATATATAGGGAAAGCATTGTTGGAAAGTTAATTATCTCTCATTGTTATGTGTGAACAGGTCTCTTGTGTTCAAGAAGAACAAATAAAGAATAATATTCTTGAAGGGATTGGTGCATTAGGGACATGGTATGTATACACTAGTAAAAACTTTTTTGCCATGTAAGAATAATGCACAAAATTTGCAACAAATTTTGGTTCACAATTATGGTCAGGACTGAATTCAGAACCAGTAGACCCACTCATACTACTAATTATTAATTATAACTACTAATTATTATGACATAAGACAACTAGAAAAATTGTTGATTTTATTTGACCTCAGACTTCAAAAATGAATAAAAATGCACTATGATGATAAAACTATGCATACAAGTACATTTATGATTCAGTCAAGCTGTGATATTTTTTTTGATAAGTTTTACATCTGCCATATCTGCAGTCCTGATCAGTAACAGGGCAAACATCATGGAAGCAGAAAAAAACATCCATTGTTTGATCAATGCAGAACATGATTGGCCATAAAGTGACAGCTAATAAACACTAATCAAGTCACAAGTTGAGATGAACAAAGAGTGAAAACGGATTAGCATTGAGGCTTCGGCGTAGAAAGTTGAGTGTTGAGCCCGCCCAGGGTTCGAATTGAAACTCATGAGTCCCCAATGCTGTAATTGGCCCCTAACACTGACCTCCAATTGGTTTAGTTTGACTGGACAGATGGCACGTTTGTATTTTCATATGCTTATCTGTCAGATTGGCTGAAAACTTCAAGACCACGTCATGTAGGTTAGAGTATTTTGGGAAGGAGTTCAGGGGGAAGGGAGGGGGGTTGCCAGCTGAGGGTTGTGTGAGGCTGTGGGTGTGTAAGAGTGTGTGTGTGTGTGTGTGTGTGTGGGGGGGGGGGGGGGTGGTAGTTTGTGTGGGGAGTGTTTTGGATGGGGGATGAGTCGCGTTCATTGGGCCAGACATGCAATGGTGTGTATATTCGTTTTGCAATGCAAGCAACATTAGTGTGTGTGTGTGTGTGTGTTTGTGTGAGTGAATTGGGAGGGGTTGTTGCTGTGCAGGGAGGGGCTCCCACCTGCTGCCACCTGTTCACCTCTCCAGGCTATAAAAGCATCCCTCTTTCCTCCTCAGCAAGTGCAGTGACTAAACAGTGCTGAGGCAAGCTCGGGATCAGCAAGAACACTTTCAAGACAAGGGATTGTGGTGTGTGCTGACACATCACACATTACCACAACATATTCATCACTTGGAAACATACAGATTTTTCTTCACCTGGAAAACATACATCTCCCTGGAGCAAACAGCTCTTTTCTCCAAGTCTCTTAGCTTTGGGTTTGACTGTATAAATCATTAGAATGAAGTCCCGCAGGCCTAGCTGTACTGACTCCGGTTCGGAATCTGACACCAAAAGCCCTGAGAAGTTTGAAAGCGCTGCACGCCGCCGGATGGCAGCAAATGCCCGGGAGAGGAAGAGGATGCAGGGTCTTAACACAGCCTTTGACTGTCTGCGCAAAGTGGTGCCACAGTGGGGCCAGGACAAGAAGCTGTCCAAGTATGAGACTCTGCAGATGGCTCTCAGCTATATCATGGCTCTCAACCGCATCCTAACAGACAACAGCAGAAACAGCACCCCCCACAGGCAGTGGCTGGATCTGCAGTTTGATTCCCTGCAGTCGGAGGCCTACTCGTACGACTGTGTGAGCTATGGCTCACCTGGTGAAAATGAGCCAGTGCATTCGCCGTTTCCATGCCACTTTGAGGGCTTTGGGGTTCCATCGTGAAAAATGGCCACGTTTTGATTCATCTCTAAGGGGGATGGGGGGGCTGGTGACAGTTAGAACTGGTGTCATTGAGGACTGGACGTCCACAGAGGAGCAATCTGTATCATCACATTTTCATCTGATGCCAAAAATGTCAAATGGATTTCCAGGTCACACACTGTAAATTTATACTTTGTGAACAAATCTGTTGTTGCCACCTTAACAAAAATCACACACATATTGATGAATGTCAAGGCCATGCTGTCAAACATGACTATGTTTGTTGACCATTTCAAAAATGTCCAACAGTGTGCTGGTGGACATTCATCTGTGAGCTTTAATTGGACTGTTACACACTGTAACCTTGTTTTTGCTTTGTATCAAATCTTCTAAATAGGGCTCTGAAGTAATGGACAGCCTTTCATTGCTTAATAAAGCAATGGCATATTGAATTATGTTTTGCATTTTTAATTGCATTATTTCAATTACTGTTTTCATTTATATTGTGTTCCTCTTTCTAATATGTATATTTCTGTCATGTCTTGCAAACAGATAATGGTAGGACAAGTATATTTGCACAGTACTGTAGGAGTCAGTTGGAGATCAAGTACAAAATGTAGGATGTAAAGGGATATATTTGTTAGAACTGGGTGTGAGGAATCACCCTCAACAATTGTGTATAGTTTTTAACTGAAATAAAATGACTTTTTGGTATCAAAACACTGTCATTATGAGAATGATTTCTTTTCTTCAATTTCATTCCACCAGTAAACAAACTGCTTTGTTTTGTATGTTTTGGAACCTGCATTAATCAAGATGTTGGGAGAGAGATTTTCTAATATGTGCACCACATAACCATTAAGCTAGCTACTACATAAGCATTCAGAGGAGGTTTTGGGGTGTCAACTTTCTCATTTCAAAACATCCAGTTTTGTACCTATTTATCTTTGGACTGGTCCAGTCCTTGTGGAGCGTTATTCATATATATTAGAGGAATTAAACACTTGAAGATCATTCCTGCATATTTATTACAATTACAAACAGCTTGAATAGTGAGCTCCAGTTTGGGGAACTGTGGCTGTCATTCAGCACACAAAGCTTCATGCTCTGGCTTTTGGGCTCTGTGTCCTGTGTGCTGAGATAAAGCCATATAATGGGGGGACTGGACACATCATTCTTAAAGCAGCTTAAGTGACGTCAGTCCCATCCTCTCGTGTACAGAGGTGAGTGCTCTTTATTTAACAGGAAAAGATGTTCTCAGAAGTTATAATGGTCTATATGTACGGAACAAGGATTTACTTATCCATGATATTAAAAAAGATTTGTATTACCTCGTATTAATTCATATGACACTTGGGTTCATCAAGGACAAGACACTTTGCTCAGGACAATTTATGGTGTGTGACAGTTTGGTTTGAAATCTAAGTGGGTATAAGGAGAACAGCAATAAGCTTGAAAAATATCAAAAACAAAATTCAAAACAATACACAAAGAAAATTATGCTCAGTCAAGCAAAGAAACTTGCAAACAGACAGCTTGTGACATCACTCCATCAGTCAAAATGGAGATGTTGTGAAGACAGGCAAAAATCTAATTTTCATCAGCAGAAAAAAGTGGCTCAAGGTTTGTTTGCTCTATGCCTGCCACCAGAGCCCTTGATAGGCCAGAGAAATGAAAAGCTTTGTCGTGCAATGGCCGTGATTAAAAGCCCATTGAGGGGCAACCAGGCGTGAGCGGCTACAGCCGGGCTCGAGGCGTGTACTTGCAGCTGGGGAGAGTGGCCAACCAAGCTCCCCCACAGGCTCAACGGCCATTATTCCCCATCAACTCACACAAGTCAGATTTTACACCATCATTAGAAATCTCTACATCAGCAACAAGGGGAACTGGCTGTAATGGATAGCATCACTTTTTGGCACTGATTGGTTTCATGGTCAGAAGCTGTTAGTCTTAAAACGCAACCCACAACATATCCTAAATAGGACCTAAAACCATCTTACAGAATACTGAGCGTGTATTGAACATATACATTTTTTGAAAATGTTATAATTAAATATTATGACATTTTTATAATCTAAATGTATTCAAAATGTCAATGCATATGTGTTTGCTGAAGCGAGTTGTGATGTAAAGCTTGCATGTAAAGAGTGTTTGCATGCTATAGGTCCTACAGATGGTCATAGTGATGCTCATGCTCAGTTGATTGTCTGCCATCTTAATGTATGCATTCTGACAGGTGGCCGTTCATATGGTAATATGGTCTTGCTCCAACGATATGGCTGCTAATGAAACAAGGCCCTCATATATGTTGCATTGGACACTAGAAAGCTTCAGATTCTATTTATGGAGGAGCTTATCAACAAGCAGTGAACATATGCCACTTAGGGACAGTGGACATGAACCCTCTTACTGCTCAACACATTGTCTCTATTATCACTGATGAGTGGTGAGGAGATGGATATAGCAGAGTCTAGGAAGTCTGTGCAAATGACCAACTGTATGATACATTACTTAAGGACTAATTCAAACATGCTTGCAAAATATGAAACCATTGTTTTTCATTAGATGATAACTTCTTGTTGCACCTGTTAATGACAGATGGTCCTAACTCTTTTGCTAGTGCTGTGGAAGGCATTTTGTGTGTCATTGTAGAATTCAGTGATGTAAATCACAGTGTAGGCTAGTGACTTCAGTGGTTGCTAAGCAGTATCTTCCTCCTCAATGGAAGCTGTCTTGTTTATGGCTCCTTTGACAGAGGCTTGATCCCTCCCTTTTAGCTAAGCTCTCTTTCATGCGTTCCCTTACCTCACCCTCTAGTATAAAACCCAGCAGCACCTGTTCATCCGCAGTCACAGAGCCTGCAGGTATTCCACCTTCACCTGTGTGAAACAGCATCTCCAAGTATGTACCTGAGCAACCGGGCCGAGAGCCGCCTGAGCAGCCCGACTGAGTGTGAGCTGGAGACCATGGGGAAGCATGGCACTGGCTGGGTGAACCAGGCCTACAGCGGCTCCTCTGCATCGCTCCCGCGGGCCGTCAGCACAGTGTACACACCACAGTCACTCTTCCACAGCTCCATGGACAGCATGTGCTCGCTGGGCATCCCAGGCTCCAACCCGTATCCTCCTGCCGAGGCCAAGGTCCAGCACCAGCCCATCAAGAGCAAGAACTCTGGATGTTGCTCTTGTCTGTGGAGGGGAATCAAAGGTAAGGGCTTAAGATCTTTTGTGAGAACTTAATCTTGCTATCATTATAGCTGTTTTCATTTTCAGACTCTTTGTGTACAAGGAACAAATATACACTAATACAGCAATGCAGTATAATCTAAGTACAGTACCACCGACATAATTTGTTGATATTTCTAATGCTTAGTGCATACAGACAATGATGTCTTTTCAATTTTACTTTCAAGATTTCTTTATAATATGTGGAAATTAAATAAGCAATTGTATTTGCAAAACACAGGATGTGCAACCGCTCAAAGACTATTAGTTAATGTTTGATGTATGCATGCAATGACTGTAGTGGTATTTGAATGAACTGAAGTGCTAAATTATATTGTAAAAATATATTTTATTGAACATCAATTTAATATTTTAACATCAGCTTTTCACACACACAGATTTGTGGTGAATGGCTTACATATACTGCTTGTATTTATTTTTTAATGTTATTATTATAATAATTTTTTATACTTTATGTACTTTCCTTGTGTCAGGCATTTGGGGCACTACTTTGACAGAGGACACAAAGGAAAATCGTGAACTTTTCATAAAAACAACTTTGAGAGAGTTATTTGTCTACATCGTATTCCTCTTGGATATATGTTTATGTAAGTACATATAAGCAATTCACTAGACAGGAGAAAAGTGGAATTTATAGACTTGAACATTAATTGATAAGTCTACATTTAAACTGTCTTTGTGAAAGCGAAACATGCGGTTTTCTGTTGTTTTGTTCAGCCTTTATCAGTGACTTATGTCTGTGTTGTGCTTACTATATTATATTACACCCCCCCACCCCCCCCCCTACTAAAACCCCATGTTATTGTGCTGTGGGACATTAACCCTGAAAGGCATACCCACTTTGCTCTGCTGCCTTTCAATGATAAGGGCAGGGCCATTGTAGCTTTGTCTCCACTGGATTGACATTGTTAAAGGGGGGCTATTTACATATACCAGTGTGCTCTCTCTCTTCAAACAAATTACAAACACTAATCCAGGCTGGAGGGCTTTTATAAGGCCATGTCAGAACATCTGCTATTGAATCAGCTGTCATTCATGACTCTTATCACAGGGCACAGAATGACTCAACTGGAACAAAGATTCTAAGAAGTCTCACACAGGGTTATTTATGAGTGCTAATGTTGTCTTGTCCTGCAGTGACGTATGGAATGACGAGCTCCAGCACATACTACTACACTAAAGCCATGACGGACTTATTTGTGAACACTGCAAGCGACGGTGGGGTCACGTTTCTGTCCATTGGTAGCATGGCAGACTTCTGGACGGTAAGATCACCCAAAAAATTCCATTAAAAAACCTTCCACCTAATCACATTTAAATACCCGAGTTCTTACTCGAAGGATACATGCAGGCACTACACATCCATTTTGCATGGAGATGTGAACATAGTTCATTGCAATGATCTGTGTGTGATTGGCAGATAGGCTAGCATGTCATAGTAATGGGATTATCCTGAGCTGTGGTTAAGTTGGATTGCTGAATGAATGAATCAAGAATCATCGGGCCCACCTTTAAGCACTTTCTTTTAAACTTGACCCATGTCAACCCAATCACCTCTTACCATGATCTCTCACCATCTCATGCAACCTGCTTTATCTTTCCATAAAATCAGTACACCCAGGGACCATTGCTCAATGGCCTTTACTGGACACAGTGGTACAACAACCAGCCACTTGACTATGGGAACCAGTCTTTCATCTACTATGAGAACATGCTTCTCGGAGTCCCTCGCATTCGTCAACTGAAGGTTATGAATAACTCTTGCAACGTGCACAAGGACTTCAAGAATGAGATTTTTGACTGTTTTGACGTGTACAGTGATAAAAAGGAAGATGAGAAAGCCTTCGGCCACATCAACGGGACCGCGTGAGTCCAGTGTCCAGTCCACCTCTTCTCCATTCCATTTACACAAACCAGTCACGTAAACTCTCGCTAATATTTTTGGCGCATGTCATTCACAGGTGGCAGTACAACACAGAAAAGTCCATTAAAGGTTCTAATCACTGGGGCCTACTGGCGACCTACAGTGGAGCCGGCTACTACGAGGACCTGGGCAAAACCAGACAAGAGAGCGAGGACTTCCTGGCAGACCTGCAGGCAAACCTGTGGCTAGGCCGAGGAACTAGAGCAGTCTTCATTGATTTCTCAGCATACAATGCCAATGTTAATTTGTTCTGTGTCATCAGGTACACAAGGCTTGAATGAAAAATAGATGTGCAGACTGAGCCCGTTAATTTGTTTTCATTAAAGTAAACTGATGTTCTGTGATTTCAGTCATAACAACTCACAAAGCAAGATGACAATGAATTATTTCACAGTGAGGATCAGTATTTAATATATGATACCTCTTAATGACAGACTCCTGGTAGAATTCCCAGCCACTGGAGGGGCAATACCATCCTATCAGATCAGGACAGTGAAACTGATTCGCTACATAACAACTTGGGACTATTTTATTAGTGGCTGCGAGATGGTTTTCTGTGTGTTCATCCTATACTACATTGTGGAGGAGATACTGGAGCTTCGCATCCACAAGCTATCTTATTTCAGTAGCATCTGGAACATTCTGGATGTTGTAGTCATCATGGTGAGGATATTACAGCACTACCCAATACTACATGAACCATTAGTCCATTTAAGTAAATGAAAGAAAACAACTCCACTTATTTGTGAAATGCAGCTGAGCTTCATTTCTGTCCTCCACAGCTTGCACTGGTTGCCATTGTCTTCAATGTATTCCGAACGGTCAAAGTGGACAAATTACTTGGAAAACTTCTGGAACAGCCTGATATTTATGCAGATTTTGAATTTCTGGCATTTTGGCAAACACAGTACAACAATATGAATGCTGTGAATTTGTTCTTCGCCTGGATCAAGGTAGGCCTAGATCCAGAGAGTGCTTTATATTGTCAGAAATATCTAGTGTTTCAACCCCTTTTGAATTTCACATAAAAAACTTACTGGTGATCTATTCTGCTTGAACAATCACAGATTTTCAAATACATCAGCTTTAACAAGACCATGACCCAGCTGTCCTCAACTCTTGCTCGCTGTGCAGCAGACATTCTGGGCTTCGCCATCATGTTCTTCATTGTCTTCTTTGCCTATGCCCAGCTTGGATATTTGCTTTTTGGAACAGAGGTTAAATCCTTCAGCACATTCAACAAATGCATGTAAGACAGAGATGCTTGAATGTTTAATTTGCTAATCACTTGTATATACAGCATTAAGGCATTTAATACCAAAATACCAAA
The DNA here is from genome assembly GCA_017657215.1 of Limnothrissa miodon. Taxonomy (NCBI): domain Eukaryota; kingdom Metazoa; phylum Chordata; class Actinopteri; order Clupeiformes; family Clupeidae; genus Limnothrissa; species Limnothrissa miodon. The sequence goes on along the minus strand of JAGFZM010000087.1, from coordinate 431,511 downwards.
AATATCCTTTGTTACTGCCTTCTCAGATTTACCCAGTTCAGAATCATTCTTGGGGATTTCGACTATGATGCAATTGACAGAGCTAATCGTGTCCTTGGACCAATATATTTCTTCACCTATGTGTTCTTTGTCTTCTTTGTTCTGCTTGTAAGTTTGTGTCATTGGTTTAATATAATTTTTTTTAGTCCAGCCTGTTATCAAATCTGTGATTTTTAATTCTGTCTTTCTATCTCCAAGAACATGTTTCTAGCTATTATCAATGATACATATTCAGAAGTGAAGGAAGAGTTAGCATCCCAGAAGAACGAACTCCAGATTACAGACATCATTAAACAGGTACCAAGTAGACAGATCTGGCAATACAGCCTTATTATCCACGGCTTTCTTTCAAATAAAATCCCTTATATTGTGTTTTACATAAAACTTTAGAGCTACACAAAGACTTTCATGAAGCTGAAACTGAAGAAAGAGAAAATCTCTGATGTTCAAAAGGCTCTGCGATCTGGATCGGAAGAACTGGAGTTCAAAGATTTCAGGGAAACTCTGAAAGAGTAAGTAGACAAATATGAAGTATGCAACATTTCCGAATGTTCCTCGAAGGCTATTTTTGCTGTGTGCTTTGTCAAACCCATTTGCTCCCTCCAAAGGATGGGACATGCAGACAATGAGATTTCCGCAGCATTTGCGAGGTTTGACAGAGACAGAAATAATATTCTGGACAAAGATGAACAAGAAAGGATGAAGCGGGAACTCGAGGAGAAGAGGGTGGGTTGGTAGGACAAATATATGGTTTTACCCCTCAGATTCTTTCTATTTATAAAGTACATAATTTACTCAAATCTACTGTACTGTTGTTTATCTTAGGATGCACTGAGTGCAGAGCTTAATCATCTTGGGAAAAACCTGAGCACGAGCACCAGCCCTTCCCAGGATTCTGATGAACACAGCAGCTCGGCTGTTTCTCAAGATGAATTTCAGATGTATGAACAACTTACATGTACATATAGGGCCCAAATTAATACAAATTTGCATGTGTTTTGTATTTACATATGCAATATATGTTCTATATCCCTGTTCTACACAAGGCTGGTCAGACAGGTTGTTCAGCTGGAAAGTGCTGTGACAACTATTATGTCAAAAATGGACACAGTCATGGGCAAACTTGGACTTCAGAACACCAAGAAAGGGGCTGTGGGGAAAAGCCAGAATGATGTGAGCAACATAATTTTTTATTCCACCAGTCTTGTCCAATGAGAAAAACTAGGTCGATACTCATGCTTCTACAGAATCATTCGCCGAACAGGCACAAAAACATTTCAGTATTGAAATAATTCAATGAATTTCACCTGTATGTGTTGTTTCTATGTCCAAGGGTGAGAGATCAGATGGAAATGTGCTGCTGACTGTGGACAACTCCCTCAAAGAAGGGCCACCATCCTGGTCTTCTGGTCATCTCTATCCCAGCATGGAGTGGCGAAAATCTGCTGAGAACACCAATTCAACACGACACTGAGATTCTTACGGCACAGCATCACAGATTGAAGGAATAATGCAGACTTCTGCTCAAACATAAGGCATTATGTACATAAGTAAAATAGTGACTGAGTTTTTGATCGTATCGTAATAATGATGTGTCCTTACAGTATAAATGTGGACACAGCTCTTCTTGTACTGTAGTGAGAACATTAGAAATGTATCAAGACATCCAACAGAAGTCAAAATTATTCTTAATTAAAATATTACATTAACTTAGAGGATGGTCACGGATAAGGGAAATATTACATTAACTGAGAGGATGGTCACGGATAAGGGAAATCCCTTTTGCTCATTGATTTTTAGTGGGACAAATTGTACTCAATACATATTATTGTAAAACTATATTGTAAAGTAGTAGTGTCATTCACGTTATATATAAGACATAGATGATAGATAGGCATTAACATAATCTATGTGCTCACCATCTTTCATGACTCCTGAATGGTACTTTGTGTAATGTAGCAATAGAGTCCATGTCGGCAAACATTCCGTGGGAAATATGATAGTGCATGTATATTTATGGACTAAAGTTATGTTATGTGATAGGCATTTAACATTTTAAAATGTCAATAAAAGTACCTTCATCGCAAAAGTTTTTATTATGCATGGAAAATTCTGTGACAATGTTTTGTCCAACAAAAGTGCTGGTATGTAAAGAAAAAAACTTGGTAACCAACATCAAATACAAATTTTTTAATTTTATTTTCTTTACACATCTTTAAGTTGCAGCAATGTGATGCGTTGGGTTTAGGCTTGATACCTGGAAAATAAAACCTAATTGCTCTGATACTCTTGAATAATCCAACAGTCCAGCCATTTACATTCATTTAGCAAACCAAACTACATTTGAAAAACATGCAGTTTACCCTAAAATGTCTGCTGAAAAACCTCACACCCTAAAGACCAGCTGAAAATGGCACACATATACGTCAAATTCTGTTAATGAACACTGTACTGCAAGGGGGCTTTACAGACCAGCTCTCTACCAAGGGTTTGACGTTGTGAGTTACAAATTATGTGTCAATCGACCGATTAAAGTTAAGGCTTCTTTGTAAAGTACACAGAACTGATTCAATGTCGCGCCTGTCGCGCTGTATGTTTTTATCGGTGTGCTATCTACAGCATTTGATTTGTAAAACTATAATGAACTCATGCTTTGGAAAATTAAAAACAATCATACTTCAATACAGTGCTATCAAAGGTTATGTACACACCCCACTTGCTAACTTTTAAGTCCATAATGAATGCTAATGAACAGATGTCAGCTAAAACATAGCTAGTCTTCCACACTGTATCAAAGATCCGGCTGGGAAAAAAAATTAGTGGTGAAATGCACACGACGCTGAAGAGAATATAGACCCAACAGCACACAGAAATTCATGTACACTAAAACATTTACAAGAGATTGGTTAAACACTCAAAAGTGCCTCAAATTACACTGTCACACTCTAAATTAGAACAGTTGGCGCTTTAAGTATAAAACAAGAAGTGATGGGCATTTAGCAAGTTCAGCTTCTGATTCTCAAATGAAAAAGCATCACTAAAACATTTACATCTGAAAATCTCAAACACTTGTAAATGGACCAGTGCAAACCCTGTCTCCAAATCTGAGACTAAACAAGGAATATTGTGCCTTGCCGGTTGTTTAGACCATATGTAGTCCTAACACAAAATGAGGAGAAGAAAATGTTTCATACCCTCTTGCTTTTTGCTTGACAAGCAAAAAACAAAACAAAACAAAAAACAAAACAAAAGGAGCATTTCTATTCTACAGACGCGTGTGTGTGTGTCAGCCAATAAAATCAATTTTCCCCAATTTGTGGCATTTAGTCCTGTTTGCCACTATAGGTGGCAAGTCTCTTAACAACATCAGCTGGATTTATTCTTCTCTCCAAGACATAGTATGAAACATCTCAGCATCATCTTTTCCCATGTGGGACCAGTTTCCACAAGACATGTTGATTAACTGGTAATGTCAAGCCCTCACTGTGTCTGATAACCAGCCATGCCAAAGCTGGGCTGATTGGGCAGCACTGGGCCAGGTTGAGATGGCTGAGCCCCAAATCCTCCCATCCAGGCTGGTGACTGGGACTGTCTGCTAGGTGGGGAACACAGGGGGCTGGGGTTTACGAGACAAAGGGTGTTGAAATGTGTGCAGACAATCATAATATACATTATTTGATCCATTACTGCTGATTGACCACATGTCTCAAATACATGTTCTAGGTCAGGCATGGGCAAACTAAGGCCCGGGGGCCATATACGGCCCGTTTGGCTTTTTAATCCGGCCCGCCCAACCTTTCAAAATTATATTAAATAATATTATTAAACCTTTATTTAGTATTTCCCCTGCAATGTCTGCAAACTGCTGTTAATAAATGCATTGTTTTTTAAGCCCTGCATATCCATGCTTTACTACCTATTTAAGGCCAAAACTGTGAAATATAATAAACTTTACATGTAATTTATATTACTTCACACAAATACTATATCTGTCTGCTCCTGAAACGGCCCCTTAATCAAATGTTATCACCCATTGTGGCCCACGACTCAAAAAGTTTGCCAACCCCTGTTCTAGGCATTCTTTTTTCTAACATTTTCATATCTCTATTGCCTTCAGATACCCTTTGTCCAAGTGTATCTACTATTTACATACTAGTATCATATTATCACAGTTCATGTTATACACCCCACTGACAATGTAAACATCAACCCACATCAAAAAAAGAAAATGTAACAATGTTTTTAATCACCTTGACATATTTGGTTGCGCTGCCAATATGGAATCCCTAAAAGGACAAAGCATGTGTTGTAACTTATGACAAAAGCCACACTGCACCTACTTAAAAATATAGTAATAATTTGAGACACTCACTCCATGCCAAATCCTTGCTGATTCCATGTCTGACCGTACATGCCGTAGGATGGCATCTGCCAGCCATTCGTCATGTACTGACCATACTGCTGCTGGGGATTTCCATACATTTGGTTCCATTGACCCCACTGGTTGTAGTCCATCTACCATTGTCATTTTAAATGTAAACGCACGCACGCACACACAAACGCACACACACACACACAAAGAAACATCTTAATGATGATCTGAATTGCACATTTCATTATATTTAGATCCAAAGATCCATCCATCTCTGATTTCATGCATGAAATTTCACATCCCAGAGGCTTCAATGAGATCTTGTTGACCTCAGAGGTCAAACTGGAAAAAGCTCCATATCCTAAATCAAAGCTTAGGTCAACAAAAACAAATCCTAAAAGTTTCATGTTTTTCATTTAGTGCATAACTGTAATGCTTAACAGCCCCATTAATCATACATGACTATAATGTATCTGTATCATCTTACCTGTTGTACATTCTTGGCCAAGTCAGGTGACTCTTTGCCCCAATAACACTTCACTAAATGGCCTTCAATGGTTGTTCCATTCACAGAGACAATAGCATGTGCTGCACTCTCATGACTGGAGAACCTGATGGTGCCAAACAACAGGAATGGACCCTAAAGTCGGTTATAAAGTCATCGATACATACAAGTGATATTTACATAAACACAATGGGGCAAGCCGTTATTAGCTGAGAGTTTGCAAAGTTCAACATGCTCAATTGTAAGACTTTTATCACTGTTAAAGAGATACAGCTCCATCTAGTGGCCCCATTAGGCACTACATCCAATGGCTGGATAAGGTCAAATTAGTGACTAACCCACAAGTCTTCCTTTTCGCTTGAGTACAAGTGTGCATATATCTAATATGTCATGACATTTTATTTATTCCTCCCATGAAACATGTTTGCATAGCCAGAAACTATCAAGATTGAAGGATTAGTGCTACATTTAATATATGTATTGGCAAATGTCTTCTCATGTTAAATATGAGAACCGATTTTTTTTACCGATTTAGTATTTATCCAGTAATTAAAAATCTTAACATTGTACATTGTCATGTAACAGTATTTAGGCATTTTTGTAGCCAAGAAACAAATGTTTTCTTGTATTTTTGTTAATAATACCATCATCACATTTTACTCCATCTTCCATCAGTGGTATAACTAGCAACAGGCAGTAATAGCAGATAGAGTGAAAATAGTACAGGAGCAACAGGTGAAAATACCTGATGAAAGAATAGCCTTTTTCTGGAAACACTCTGATCTCCATGATTTGTCCAAATGGTGAAAACGTCTGCCTCATCAGGTGTTCTGCAGTGGATGAGGAAGTAACTTTAAATCATTACTAAATGTCAATGTGAAACAGTGTAACAGTAAAAACGGTCTCATCAATAAAAAAGTAATTAAAAAAAATCTATTTTAATATCTAATATTCTTACCCGACAGGCCAGACTGAATCCCACCACAGTACACTGTACAGTTCTGAGGACTCGACTGGTTTACCACATCTTCAAAACGCAGCTGTTTGGAGTTACCTGAAATTTTTGAGTTTTTCTCATGACTGCAGTTCAAAATTGGTTAGGCATTCAACAAGCTCACAAAAACGCTCCACAATACCATCGTCTTTATTCGTGGCCAGGAAAGACGTAGTAATCAGGTGGACCAGACCAGGCCACACCTTCTTGATAATGATGCGTTCATGCTCTTGCACAATGGATCATGTATGTCCTTTAAATTAGTCTAAAAACATTTATTGGGCTTTCTATGCTCATCCTAAACATGCTCTTGTAGACTTACCCTCAGGACTAGGCCTAAACCTGTAAGTGTTTCTATCAACTACTTTAACTTACAATCCTTTCAGGAAAGAGCTGAGCAAGATATAACCCTTCCCACAGTTCAATGATGTACAATCTCCCTTCACAGGAAACCAACCATTACTTACCGTCTTGCACATTTTTTGGAGCAGGAGGCTTGCGTGTGGCCCAATTTGTTCTGATCTGCCGCCCACCCAACCACTGTCCTCCCATGTGCACTATTGCGTTCTCTGCGTCCTGGAAAAGGGGAAAAGACAAAGTTGTTCTCAAGGTTCCAAACATGCTGTTCAAAAAATGTCTGAGTGGCTTTTTTTTTTTTTTTTACTCTGCACTGTAATCTAATATTGCTGTAATCAGGCAATTGTTAAAGCTTCTCAAGCCATACAGTGCATTGACCATTTATTAGTCTGAACATCTCACCACCTAAGCTTATTAACTAAGTTTTCACTAAAGCTAATTTTCTACCAAAACATGTGTCATGTGTGGTATGTTATGAGGTCTATATCTACTGTAAAGTGATGTAGAAGAATAAACAGAAATAGAAATAACCTTCACTCTGTGTTGCTGCTCTGGAGCCTTACCAGTTTGTTATAGAAGGACACAAATCCATACCCCTTAGATTTCCCAGTTGTCATATCCTTCACCACGCGTGCATCCCTGCAGGGACAGGTCACAGCACAGTCAGACCACTCCCAATGGGCTTGAACAAGAGATTAAAGAAAACGAACCACACACAGTCCTGTGAATCCCTTCTTTTTCCCCAAAATGCTAGTCGGCTAAAACTATCTTCCTCATGTTTTCCTCAGTTCAAAACACTGATGCAAGACTTTTGGAAAAGAAAAGCAACGGAAAACAAGTACGTAAACATGCAACCTACACTAGTGCTATATCAGGATTGTTTCACTATTTAATATTTACATTTTTCTTACATTCAACAGTGCCATCTTACCCTGAATATCAAAATGATTAAGCCTTTCAAATCAAACATTTAATTTATTTTTACTAGTAACCATGCATTTCTAGATTTTGCTGATGGTTCTCAGCCTACCAGTAGAAATATACTGTACAGAATACATATGCATGTATATTATAAATAGAAATATCAAAGAGAAAAAAGGAATTAAACGGCATACATGGCCTGTTAACAGATTTCTTTATTTTTCCTGGTCAATTCTTTACCACCAATATGGAGTTTGGGAAGCTGCAAATTTTGAAAAATTGACATTTTCAGAATTTTTGGAGAGTCAAACTAGAATCAACACATCTAGGCACAACCATCATGAAATAACATTTCTTTTAAAAACACAGGTCTAATGGAAAATACTGGAGTTGGTTAAAAAATTCTACACTACGTAAAAGGTTAATAACAATATTATTGCAGTATAAAAATGTAAGAGGAATAAAGATGGAATAATAAAAAAAAAATCTACATCTGAGTTTTCCAGTGTGCACAGTTCCTTGCTGTAAGCCTTCAAGCTCCTGTCCAATCCTATGAGCATTCTGTAAAATAACCAGAGCGCTATTACTGAGCCGAAACTCACAGCTGGGAGCACTGACAGTTGTTCAGGTTGTACAGTCGAACTGCTTTGAACACGTTACAAAACATTCAAAAATACTTACCATTTCCTAAAAGTGTCAAAAAAGCATGGGGGAAAGGACTACACAAACACATATACCATTTATTTAATACAAATTTCCCATGTGTCCACCTTCAAGTTTGAGGAAACGCAGTGAGCCAGTTCATTTAAAGCTGTGCATCATTTTCTATCAACTTCATGTCAGCCAATCAAGGGGCCCATTAAATGCAAACTCATAGTCAACAACATTCCATGTTTGGCCATGAAATCAGTCCACAGGTGAGAGGATGTCTTCTATCTGAACTAGTAACATAACTCTCGAGAAAGCAATAGTTGCTAAATCATAAAAGCAGCAAGTCCACTGTGTGACATACTGATTTCTCCTAGGTATAGTTAAGGCAAAAGACACTTGCATACCATTACTTATCTGCCTGAAGGAACATAGTACATGACGATATCGCAATGTAAGCTAAAGTCCTTTATAAACCTAAATACCAAATAATATGTTTAACATATTAATTGTATGTCTGATCTCTTCCGACACCTGACCTCTTAAGATGAAAGAAGGCAATTCCAAAACTTACGAGATTTTTCCAAAAGGTGCAAAGGCAGCTTTGATATCTTCAGTAGTTATCTCTGGACTCAAATCACCCACAAAGACATGAAAGTGATCTGAAAAAAAAAAAAAAAAAAATTCAGCAGAGACATGCCATTCAAAAACATGGCAGGTGCGAGCAATAGAAGAGTAGCGAATGTTTTTATTCCACACACCTTGATAGCCTACACCACCACTGAAAACCTTCACAATCATAATACTTACTGGATGTATCTTTCTTTTGGCTACTTGGAGTCGTGGCCCAATTTACCTTCACCTCCTAAAAGAAATAACTTGTTTTAGGATACAGGAACTTAGCAGGCATATTAGTAGACAGCAATCTTGTCTCACCAACACCAACAACCGATATGCACACGGCGCACAGTGCTTTCGCGACTTGTGCAACCTATCATTGCTATTTCGTGCGAGCGCATCCTTCTTTTTTCCCGCAGAAACGTACGTTGTCAATATAGCAGATGGCTTTGCGCTCTGTCGGGCATGTCATTGAAAAGAAGGGGCGTGGTGTGATGCGGCGCATAGCACGAATTTTGTATTTTACAAGAGGTAAACGTAAAAAACCAGAAAAAACCTGGTCAGGAATCATTAGCGCATTGTTCAAAGGCTATTTTACGGGCGCTTAGTGCTTTGGGATATGGAGGAGTGCAGGCACAAGATGCTTCTTTCATCAGCAGGAGCAAGCAGCAGTCCAGTCCTCGAAATATAAAATTCAAATGTACATCACATACATCACACCATGGTTATTTTATTAAAATATATAATATTTGCAAACCTTAGTTGATAGCAGTAAGCACTGAGAATTAATAAGTAACTGTCGGGCTGCTTGACCAGTGGCGGACACAGGGATGTAAATACACCTTTCAAGCGAGATTGTCAAGAAACAAGACTGTAGGCCTACATATTAGGCTACACCACCAGAACATCATTTAAGTTAATATTTTGGTTATATATACTGTAAACTCCCATGCCTTAACCTCACGCACATTTTCTTCACATGAAAACATTTCGGCAAGTATAATCCGCTATCCTAATACATAATACGCCATGTAACATGGAATGCGTCGTGCGCTGGACTTTTAAAGGGGATGAGAGTGTGAACTCTTATTGGTTTGTAACATGCTACGCCCCAAACACACCCATGACTAATTTACTCATTTAAGACAACCCATTTGAACTATGCGCCAGGCGTGATGTCCACATTTCCTACAGGCCATATAGCGTTCTACGCTGGCACCTCCCCCAAAGAGAACTGCGTCTTAGACTTCAGACTATGCACGATTGAACTTGAAAATCGGGCCCTTATACTTACTACTAGGGTCGACCGATTTTGCCTAAAATCTAAATCATGATTAACTGAACAGTTTAACACGATTACGATTAATGAACGATTATTTTATTTATTTTATTTTTTGCCCTTATAGTTCACTGACAAGTTTTGTACTGTAAATATACTCACACATTACAAGTGAGAGATTTTTGAATGAAGGGATCATTACTTGATTTTAAAATAATTGAAGGAAACACATTATCTACTATCTATGATTATTTATTGATTCTACTATCTATTATCTGTAATTATTTATTTTCTTTGGTGGCTGCTTTTGTTAAGTTGTTTGAGCGTTTAAAGAGGCACTCAGTAAGTTTTTTAACCCTGCATTAAATGCCACAAACCTGTAGGGGGAGCTCTGTACAGTTAGCTGTATTCCTGTAGTGTACACTCCCTCAGAAGTTGCAAGTTCCATATTCATTATACAGGGCTTTACAGCAGTGCACTCAATCGCCGTTTGCAACACAACAGACCAGTCTAACAGAAAAAACAATTTCTAAGCGATTTTATGACCACAAAAATGGTCGCATAAACTTACTGAGTGCCTCTTCAAGCTCTCCATGCTCGACATGTCGGCGGAATAAGGTAACATAACAGAGCGGGGTCACGTGACTCCACACTCTGAAGTGTTATTAAAGGGAAAGTAATTGAAATAATTGACCTGGAAAATTTGATCAATTATAGGTTCTAAATGTCGATTTCGATTAATCGCCCAGTCCTACTTACTACAACATATATAAAACAGTAAAGGACGCGAAACACATGACACATCACACAAGACATGGTGCAAAATTCTACAAATTATCAACTTGAAACTTGAAACGTTTTCTCTTTAAAATAAAATAATAAATAAATATACAAACAAACAAAGAAATAAAATTATCTTACTAAAAACGGAAGCATCAATGTAACAACTGAATCATGGTTTCCATAACAACATCCAATTAAACAGAGTCTTAACAGAGTCTTAAAATGTGGCTGAGGTTAAAGTACTATACAGATACCAAAGTTCTAAAATCAGATTATCAGATTTTAATGGAAAACTTGTAATCACAGAGGCTAGCTCTTTTTACCTTCCCAAGAATCTTCCGGCCATTCATGGCTGCTAACGCAGCTGCAGCATCCCTGTGCTCAAAGAACTCCACAAAGCAATATGGGTCATTGCTTGTATGCTGCAAAACACACAAAGAGAGACAGCAGTAGTAGTAGTAATGGAAATACTTTAAGCTCAACCCCTGTACACCTTGCACATATTTTACGTTGCACAAAATCCAGTTTCCACAAATGCAATACGCAAATTTTAACTGTTGCTATTGTCTGTGGAATGGGCAACAATGACCAAATGGTCGAGAACAGGATAAATTTGACGTCAATCAATACATAGCCCTGTTGTCTGAGGTCCCAGAGTGTTGTGGTGGGAAAACAATAATATGATATGATACAATACGGAAAAATAATACACTGTGTTAAGATCTTATCACAGATAGAGCCATTAATGAACTGCCAATTAAGACTACATTAGTGTGGCATAGAAACACACTTTCCGTTTTCTTTTCCTGTTCCCGATTTACTACACGCCGTTCCTGTTCCCGATTTACAACACAATCTACCGTATGCTGTAAAAAAATTCTAATTCTTATTCCTACAAAAAAGCTGATGAATTAAATTGATTCACACTAGATTTATGGCCCCAAGCACTGTTGAGATAATTTGGTAATAAAGAATTTGTGCTAACGCTAATTGAACGGAACATCAGAAACTGTATTTTAATCAGGGCTTTGAAGAGATTTTTTTCCCCCAACTAGTTTGTTCTGAACAGAAACAGTATTTTAGCGTTTCTGGTTTTTGGTTCAACTTGATGTTCCAGAACTGGTTAGAACAAAACAAATTAAGTTCCTGAACCGGTTAACATTCCATGTCAGCCCAGCAATGGGACATTTCCCGTTAAGGGCTTAAAATAAACCAGAGGCTAATTCTACTTTTAGTCTAATTAATTCACACAAAACTACTGACTTTCTGAGATGTTGCTTAAATTCGGAGTCTCAAATTAAGGTAATGAAGGAAAGATGAGATTAGATTAATGACATGCACATGTGGCTAAGGAGAGGTTGCTTTAAAAACCTGTTATGGAATACTTGTTAATACCTGTTACATTTATGCATTTAGCAGACGCCTTTATCCGAAGCGACTTACATTTTGTCAGCTATCAATTGCTTCAGGGCCAGTCTCCATTAGAGAAACTTAGGGTTAAGTGCCTTGCTCAAGGTCACAACGGTAGCAGCCAGGATTTGAACCCACAATTTGTAGGCCACTAGTTCATTATTCTTAGGGAGTGTGTGGAAAAGTAGTCACTACACTTAACCAAAAAATGGACTAAGGCAAAAGGAAATGCTCAAAAAACTTTAGTTGATTTGAGAAGACTATTTTGAAACAAATTGTAATCCTTTTCAGTTCACATATAGCACTGCAGACTTTTGATTCAGCTACACCACACAAACCCTCAGATTCACGATGGAAGGTTCCACATGCCAAAAACCTTAAAGGAATACTGCACCCAAAAATGAAATTAAGCCAGTCTCGGTAACCCCCCCGAGTTAGAACATTTTTCCTTTAAGGTAATTAATATTTCTAAGGAAGGAGAAATTAGGGTGCCCCTGAATAAGTCACCTAAAAGTTTGGGCTGCAGCAAACCAATTATTTTTGTTGCATTTTCATTTGACATACGGAAACGGTCAAGAGAATGTAAATCATCAAAATAATTTAGTGGGTTGCCCCTGTCCTTTAGCAACCTTCTTTCTGGTCTTGGTGGAGGTCTCTGATTGTCGCTGAAATAGTCGGGGTAATCCATTTTCTGGTACTGTGGACGTGAGCCTTAAGGCAAGCAGTATTTAATCTCAGATTAGATTTAAGACTTCATTTAGATCTGGATTAGGTCTAATACAAATTCCAGAAATCCATTTGTTTAAATCAAGACTAGTGCAAGTCTGAGACTATTGTAATCCATGTGTGAGAAAGCTACTTCAATAAATCCAGGTTTAAAATGACATTTAGTCTACGACTAGGCATAATCCCCGTACGGGAAACCGGCCCTATGAGTTTATAATGGTCTTATTATAAAACATTAAAAAGCACTATAGGCTACATTATGTTATCAGCATGACTTACTTTTGAATTTCAGTATTACATTAGAATTCAGACAAGGACAATGGATGCCATGTTTTTTTAATTGGCAAACAAGTTTGAGTGATTTGGCAAGCTTCTCTATGTCATTTGTTCTATGAAGTGAACAACCAGAGGTGAGCATCACCAATCATATTACGCTCAGAAGTCAAAGACAAAAAAGTATCGTTATTAACTACATAAAATAGTGGACTTTACACGGCCAAATACTCTAATAACTCTCAAGCAGCCAGATATATATGTGATAGCGAGCCCAGAAAGAATGGCTTAAAAATGCTAATCAAAGAAAGTCTTGCTGTGGGCTTCCATGCGGCCGCTTCCAAGAAATTGACAGGTGAGTCTGTGAGTATGTCACAGTAAAACGTAAACATTTCTGCTATGTAGCTTGATTGTCATCCTCGTTTTTGTAAGTCGCTTTGGATAAAAGTGTCTGCTAAATGCATGTAAATGTAAATGTAAATGTAAAGATGGAATGCCTATAACCAGGGCCATATTACAGCTAAAAGCTTTGGAGATTGCCAAAGAACTGAATATAGTCTACCCACAAATGAATTCAAAGCTAGTCTCGGGTGGTGTAAAAGAATGATGCGACGCAATGGACTGCCACTTTGTCGCTGACCAATCCTTGCCTGGTTAGCGAGGAAGACGATGTCTGTGCGGAGTAGCCCAAGTTATATGTGAAGTAGCAAAAGGGCTCAATTTGCACTACTGTTTTCATTGTTTCAGTGCTTTCATGTTGTAAACTAGACTAATGCAGATATGTAGGGCCTATGGTTAATGCATAGTCTATGGTTCTTTCTATCAAGATCAATGGCCATGCCTCCGTCCCTCTAAACTGCGTTTTGCACAGTGCACAAATATGACTTTGATGTTAGCCATCAAGGCTAATTATTCATAAAACACAGTCTTTCCAGCACAACACAATACTGCAACATAGCCTATGTTTAATTGAATATGGATTTAATAATAAGACCATAGGCTATTATAGGTTAGGCCCTAGTATAATTTATTTTTACAACAAATGGGAGTGTTTGTCACATGGAAAACTTCAGTGATTCTCTCCTCAGAAAGGCCAAGTCAGCAGGCTTTGAGGCAAAGCTATAAAGGAGAAGTGTTAAATGTCAAAGGGGACATAGCATTGCATTTGGAACTATTGTTATTACTCTTCCTTCTTATTCTTCTTCTTCTAATCTCCTAACGCAGCTAACTCGTCTCGAACCGCTTAACCAAAAAAACTTGGTTCAAACTTAGTTTCGTAGGTCTCGCTCATGCCACCTGTGCTATGACTTTTCTAAATTCTGACTTTTAAACTTTTTAAACTATTACTAAAAAACTATAACATTTTTGACTCTATTGACATTAAATGGGGACTTTAGAGTGTAGAGAATTCTGACTGGGCATCTGAGCTTCAACCGTTAAACCGGGAAACTTCATTCGAACTTTGTTGAGGAGGGCTCGGTCATACCTTGTATGTGTATTTTCAACCTTCTAAGTCTTAAGGCCAACACACACTGCCAGCGATGCGACGGTCAAATTCGACAATGGAATTCTCCTGTCTAGTCGCATCGCTTTGTTACACTGTCTGCGATTCGACGGACTTCGTCTTTTAAATATTTAGGCTATTAACCGTATTACATGCTTTTTTTCATGAACCCAAACATGTATTATGACTCTGTGGGCCCCCAAAGCCCTCTTCAACTTCAGCAAATTGTGTCTTGCTTGTAGACCAGGTACACTCAACGCGGATCCCTGTGTTCAGTAACGAGATTACACAGTGCCTTTAACGTTCTTACAGCGTACACTCAAGCGACATATCACTTTGCTAAAAAATTGTGCTAGTTGCATGGAATCGTGACAATATTGTATTCCAAAACTTGACCACAAATCTCCAATGTCTTAAACTGCTTGCAGAATGTACATGAACTGAACAGATCTTTCTTTTTTCATATGTGGAAAAATACTCCTTTGTGCGACTACTGGTAGGTTGAGGTAACAGGTTGATTCTGCTCAGCAGCTTCAGCTAGAGAGGGTCACTATAGTCAGCTCTAAGTGAATGTCACGGGTCCACCAATGCATGGAAACACTGGCTAATTGGTTATTATTTATTCTATAGGGAAAAATCTAAATAAGTGCAACCATCGCTATATTTTCTGCTCATGGTACTTGACCGTTTACAAAATCTAAGTTGATGCACAATTGAGACAACATAATTAGCCAGCATAATCAGCGCTCCATTATGTGTCACTTACGACACAAATTTAAATGAACGTGAGCTAGATGTCAACGTGGGATCAGTCAGGGGTCGAGTGAACTATTACAGAGAAATAGGGCCTTCCTGGCATCAAGCAATTCCATGAAGTCAGACTGCTGTAGCAAAATTAGCAAACACTGCCACCCTTCTGCCATATAACTTTAAGATGTGCCCTGCCACGAGTCAAACTGCATTAACAATTCTCAAGGGGCCAAGTAATTGTGGGGTGAACCTATAGTTTATCTTGATTCTACAATGCCTTTCCCCGGCAAGAAAAAAAAGTCATTTCTCCTCCGAAAACTTAATGAAGACAATTCTTCAAGCACCTCCAACGACCTCTGCCCATCATCATTGATCAGCTAGGCTACGGTAGCCTCTACAATGATGAAACACGATCATACTTCTCTGAGATATTTTGCACTTTTAACATTCTCCAGATTGTTATTTTATTTACTGCAATCGCCCTTGTCGTTACGAAATCCTATTCTCTGTTTAGCTAAGGCCACACCAATAAAATTAGTTGATTCTCGGATTTGCCGCTTGAAAAAAATGCAAAATGAAATAAAAATAAAATTGAATTTGAACTCACACGAACATAAAAAACACTGTGCCTGATAGCTATAATACTGAAAAAAGCATGCTGCGTTCACGTGACGTCAAAAACCAATCAAATCGCGGAAGAACACTTGGGAGCCTTTTGCCGTCGGCGCAGTAACATCCTTGGGGGAGAACATATATGGGGGAGAAGATTTGTCAGGAGTGAGGATATTACTGCGCCGACGGCGAAGGGCTGCCAAGTGTTCTTCCGCCATACATAGTTCCCCTTGACAGAAGGAGGTGACAGAAATGTGTTGTCAACACATAAATAATGACAATAGCGGTCAAGACAGTGAAACAGGTGGCTTATCTAGTGGAGAAGAGTACGAGTTGGACCGTGAACTGGACGAAGACTTCAGTGACTGACTGACTCCGATGACGATGCTGAGTGAGTAAACTTTTTCAAACTCAAGATTTTAGTATTTTAGACTACTTGAAGCTTCATAAAACATTATATTTTTGAGGGATAACACTATGAATAGACTATTCCTTTTGTATAGTGTTTTTTGTCTGTCAGAACTAAAAGAAGTTGTGGCTCGTGTTTCTTTTTGATCATGCTTTATCTTTTGATCACGTTTTATCTCACTTCCCCCTTTCCAACAGTGTAGCGTTGTTAGCATAGGTTATTATATGGGCATGTTTGGATGAAGAGATGATTCAAGGAATAAATAAATATCAGTTTTACTCATTCTATTTAGTTCCAGAAATGTCTATTTTGCTCCCTATAAGAAAGTAATGGCATAGAAGAAAGTAATGGCATGTCTAGTAAGTAGCAACCTTCTCTTACTGAACAAATTATTTAATAATACAACGTATTTTTTTTTCTCAACTTCTAACGTTAGACAGAAAGTAGCCTAATGACATTTAGTAAGTGAGCAACCTTTCTCCAATAACCCTTTCTGACTGAAATTAGCTTTGACCTAGGTTGTAAACAACTTGCATTTTTTTTATCTCAACTTCTAGAAAGAAAATAATGACATGTAGTCAGTAGCAACCTTTCTGCTACAACTTTTCTGATTGAAATTAGCCTTCACCTAGTTTGTGAAAAACTTGTATTGTTTTTGTATTTCCATCTCAACTTTTAGAACTCAACATTCTTTTGGTCCACTGACTCAGAAGAGGATGATCCTGAAGTGGTTACCAGAAGGAATGCCGGAGCGACCAGGCGCAGAGAGAGGACGAGGGAGGGAGAGAGGGAGAGCTGGCAACTGGTTGGGCATGTCTGGATCATCATAGCTATATGTCTATATGCCCAACCAGTTGCCAGCTTTCCGTCCTGTACGCCAGCCTGGTGTTCACCTAGATGTACAAGTAACATGAGGTACTATGACCAAAGCCATAGATTTTTTTAACTTTTTTTCTGGATGCCCTCCTTCTACAAATCTGCACCTACACAAATGCTTATGCCTGGGAGGAAATTCTCAGAAAGCCCTATTATGGTGGCACAGATGGTACATGAATTGATGAATTGGAACGACTGATGGCCCTTGTAATGTTTTGTGGCCTTGTCCCAGTTGGTTCTTTTTACCAGGGTAGCCGCAGGGTCTTAAAAGTCTTAAAAAGGTCTTAAATTTCATGTTCCTAAATTAAGGCCTTAAAAAGTTAAAGTAAAAGTAAAAAGTAAGGCCTTAAATTTCATTATTATGAAATGGGGAGAACAACAACATTGACTGGACAGCGCATCTGGTAGGCTACAGTCTGGTAGGCCTTACGTCATATTTAGGATTTCGCGCCAAATGCCATGAATCAACATAATCTGTAGAGTGGAGACCAGTGACAAACGTCTCTGGTGGAGATAGGCCTACACAACAACGTGAGCAAGTGTATCTACAGTGACTGGCTGACGGGGTTCCGGAAAGCCCGATACTTTATGTCTGTCTGAAGATATTCAAGCAAGGGGTCATCTAGGATTGGTGTCGTACATGAAATGAAAAAAAAAAAAAAAAAAAAAACCACCACCACTAACCATCTAATCAGTAAGAAACGTTACTATGGTGTGCGTTTGATAAAAGAAAAATTTAGCCTAGCCTACTCTACCCATAGACTTCCATTTACCTAATTGACAATTTGACAGAGAAATAGGGCTTTGCCTCAAAACTTCCGTTAAATGCAGTTTGAATATTGTAAAACATAAAGACAGGCTATTTAAACGAATAGGCCTATTATTAGCCATCCCTTAAACTCATATTATGGAAATTAATTTTTAATTTAATTTATTTTTTTATGCATGGTGAAATTGTTAATCTCTTAGCAAGGCTTTTATTCATCATCTTGGCTCCTATAGGCCTAAACTTGTGTAACGGTTAACTTTTTCCATTGTGAACTCCGTGGTCGTAACTTCTTCAGTTGTATTCTGCTCATTCATCTTCAATCCCATACTAGATCTGTTAGCTCTATAATGTTAACACACGCATAAATAGGCTACTTAAAGGTCTCATTCCATCGTATTTTCATTACTTTTGTGGTGGTCTCTTGTCTAAAATAATGTCATGAGAGTTGGTTTCGACAAAAAATATGCTTTTAGTTAGGTGAAAACGAGAGCAGGGATAGCTCGAGAGGATTCTTATGAATATTAATGATATGCAAATGTATCGCCTCTTATTGGCTAACAACACAGTGACGCTCCCTCTAGTGGGTCTGTCTGCAGGCAGCCTAATGTTTTCTTGAGGGCGGGTTAACTGCATAACTAATGTTCAAAGTGACGTACATTTGTACGATTTTTCCGATTCGCTTGTTTTTCCCGGCAGTTTTCTATCACAGGCGAATACAGACTACAGGGGTAGGAGAGCATTTTGAAGTTTAGCATAGAAGTACAACTTGGGATGACCTATGGTAATGTAAAAATATCAAGTCTTAAACGGTTTATTTTGGAAGGAGACCTTTAACTTTTAGTAAGGCCACACGTTTTAACTAGAATATTGATCGTACCGCACTTGGATATTCATGACGACTCATACACTGCCTTCTGGTGGACAGAAGATATAGGCTAGGCCTACAACTTTCGTTTGAGGCCAGTGTTTTACTGAAGGCGATTAATGGTCATTTCTATTGGGGGTCACGTTGCAAAAATCAGAGCTGTGACGTAGGGCCAAACCAATGATAACCTAAACATAATTCTGTTCATTATTAATTTTCTCCTATTAAAAAAAAAAAAAAAAAACTGTAAACCAGTCATTGTAATAAGCTGGTACTGATAATCACTTGTGTAAATATAGGTCCAACAGAAAAATAATTATTAGTCACTGTACAGGCATATGCAAAAGCATTAGCCTACAGTTGTAATTCATACTAAATCACTTGTTTATGTGTATAATTTATATTGTGTGAAAGCACAGAAAACTGAGGAATTAATTGCCTTGGCATTTAAAGATTTGGACCTGGACTGTACTAAAAATATAGATTGACAGGAAGCAAATGGGAGAGAGAGATGGGGCAGGATCGGCAAAGGGAGGGTAAATCCGGGTCGCTGGATTCATGGATCATTTTTATTCTCATGGTCATATGCAGGTTATGACTGTGTTTCAGTTAGGCCACACTCAACTGTCTTACACATAAAATTACATGTTTTAGTTCATTCTATTCTTGCTGTTCCTGTCTTTAAAGATAAGGTGAAATATTATATTCTTGGGTTGTTTTGTTTTTTTGCACTGTGTGCATTTATCAGTGGCTATCAGCTCTAGCTGACCATGCTGGCACTAATCATGGTCTGATTCAGTGCAGACCACGTCAACTGGGATGATCAACGCCATCCGTCAACCTGGAACCGTACTTAAAGTCAGGCCATTTTCTTGTCTAGTTAGAGCGGCTGGTGGATCTTTATGTGAAACATGCTGTCTCTCCCTTGATGCACATCATTGTAAATAAAACTCTGTTCCTGCTTTTTTCTAATCCTCGTCTGACTTGGTCTCCTGTATTCCTGAAGTAATCAAAAATTACTATCAACACAAACTGTTAAAATTATAATACCGTGATGTAAAATATTTGCCCCAAACTCACTCTGAACCACAAAAACACCTCACATACAATAGGAATTATAAACTAACTTTTTAAGTAGGAAGTTAAATACGGCAAGTAAATATGTCTACATTTTTTGGGTGAAGCCTGCCTCCTTTCTCTGAGACAACTGGACCTCATTGATCCCCCCAAAAAGGAGAAAAGGACCAATTCATGCATCTATGGTTGCACATTTTATCCATTTACTGCTTTTTTTTTTTGCTATCTTTAACTTGTCAACTATTTCAAGATACGAAATCCTGGCTGCATTAGGGACTAACAATATTAGGCTATATTAAGGGAGGTGGTAGAAGTGTTCCAAGAAACCAGCCTGGAAAGTTCTAGGTTGAAGTCTTGACCGGCCAGGAACTAATGAACTAATTGAAAAAAGGCATCTGCTAAATGCATGAATGTAAATGTTTACAGAAGGCACAGGAGTAGTTTGTTCCAATAAAGGCTACATTAAATATATACAGTATATAACTAAAAAAAATCGCAATTGTCAGACAGGAATGCAGCGCTGTGCAGCAATCCCCAAATTTGTTTTTGCTGCCTGTCTGACCATAGGGTTACTTGACATGGGTGTTAAAGTAAATACCGCTCATAATTGTCAACATGTGTATGAGGTTGGGGAAGCAGCGAGGTGTGTAATGAAGCCCTAATGGGGCATTTAAAAAAGTTGAATCTTAGAGCACACCGTTCCACCGGTTGGACGCTTCACTCTTCATTGAAAAAGCTTAACTTCAACATTATAACATTACTACAACATTACAGACAGGCTTTACTAATAATATTAACCATTCTCACTGGCAGTCAGCCACACTTTAGTTTTGTTAAATTTGTTATTGGGCAGTCAACAGTCATAATACTTTTTCTAAAGCTCTTACCTCTGTTATCATTTTACAACTCTTGCAAGGTCCTATCTGCGTGAATAACTGAAGAATTAAATTTTCCGTAACATCTCTTGACAGGTTTCCCACGTATCTATGTATAAAAAATAGCATAATGTTAAACCTCGTTATGGACAGAGGTCTCCTCTCTGACACACATACAAGTCTACATTTGAGGATTAACTTCCCTCGGAATCTGAGGGGGCATTCTGGATAATGACAATTGGACATTACATTACTCAGCTGGCAAGGCCTAAAGTTACAGTGTAAACTTGCTAGCTAGACTAGACTTGCTATCTGTGATAACGTTACAAGTTCAAAGTAACATTAGAATACATTTACTTAGTATGGTTACCATGTGTAAAAATCACATCAAGAAGACTAGCATGTTCCAACTTGTAACATACAAGTCGGGCGTGACGACGAACTTATGAGCTAACGTTAGTCTGGTGGTCTCCATGACAGTTGTATTCATAATCGCTGGCTTGCTATTCTTGAAGCAATAGCTATACGGCTAACGTTATCCAGTAATGAAGGTGTTACATCGTTAACAACAAGCAAAATGTAGAAATATGCTATTCGGTCAGGTAACATTTATGAGTTGCTGACTATTAAAAGGATAAAACATTGTTAACAGGTAGACATGATAATAATAGCAATTAAAAACAATAACAAAATACGACTATAATAGTAAGGCAATGTCAGTTCATTTCATGTCACCAGGTGTTGACGTTTCTCGCAAAAAGTTAAGATTGTGTTTTAGGTGACTGGCTTTCGTATCTCCTTCGTGATTTCGTCTCAGAAAAAAAATGTGTCACTTTATCTGAACGTTAGCTAAACATGTTGTGTTAGCTAACTAACCTCCACTGAAAGGAGACTGACATCAAGCGATAGATCTATCGTTAGCTAATGCTACCATTAGCTGGTCAGCTAATTAGCAAATGTGCTAAGGCAGCCAGCAGACTTTAGTTCGCTATGACACTGTCAATTGCAGCGTATGTTACTTACAGTGTTTTGGGGTGGATATCGTCGTCCATGTTCAGGCCCCGATAATTGTGTTCTTACGAAATGTTACAACTGAGATATTCTTGGGAAGAACCGACAATGGACTGTATTTCACCCCTAAGGTAAGCGCTTAGTGTAGAAAATGGCGGAAACCGGCAAGTCAGGAAACCTCGACATGCACATGCGCTAAACTGTATTTCTGACTGAACGTTCTAATTACAATGTATTTGTCTATGCGACACTTAATAAACACGGGTGTTAGCCTACTGTTAAAAGCCGGCGTCCGCCCCCCCCCTAATCTGTAGGAATTGTACTTATATTTGATAGCATTGAGTGGACAGTGAAAATCCGCCGATGCAGGATCTGGATAGCTGCAAAAGTTTCATGTTCAAAGACTATATGGTTTTGCGCAAAGAGAAAAGGGTGTAGAAAGCAATCACTGCAGACTGGGTCACATGAATAGCTGAAATTGTGTAGGAAAAAAAAATACTCCATCCATATACTTTCAAATGGAAGTTGATATTAAGACTGCCAGACAAAGATAATAACCTACTTCACTACACTACTTTGAAGTATTAAACTAACTGTACATGGTGAACACGCCTAGAACTTTCCCCCCTCCCAAACTACTGCTGCTTTCATCGAGCTCATTCTGGAAAGCCAATGCCTCCTTTTCTACGTCACTGGACTAGTTCTTTAAAGCATTCGCGGAGTTATTGCTATGGCTCAATATTCAAGACCGAGGATTTCTCAGAGCATGAAGACGCAGTCTCCAATGGTTGCAATGGCCACAAACGACCTTCTTCCTCCGGGTTGGGAAATTAAAATTGACCCACAGACTGGATGGCCATTCTTCGTAGATCACAACAATCGAATAACTACATGGAACGATCCAAGACACGATGGCAAAAAGGTAACAAGACAACCCGTCAAGTGTCAGTTCATTGCGTTATAAGTTTTTTGCGGTCGTGAAGTGGTGATGGTCAGTTTGCATACGTTAGTATTTTTTTTGCTTTTATTCCATGGCTATTAAACCACGTCATTAGATGGGACTGTAACGTTCATTAACCTTGCATGACTCATAGATAGGATATAGATGTCTACATCAGTGATTACAACAAACAGCCTTGTACATTTGAATGAAATAGGTAATACGGTGTATTTTCAAACAGAGCATATTAATGGGATATTAAAACCTACCCTCGAAAAAATAACATTGTGCCATAATGTTGCGACGACGGTCGCAACCGATAGTGATTCATCATGTCCCTAAATAGTACAGGACAAGCTCACCATTGTGACAGGGACTGTTAGCCCACCACCAACCTTTAATGTTTGTCTATCATGAGATAAGGTTGGTTGATTTTGGTATGACGCACTGCAGTCATATGCTAAAACATGCTTTTGAATGATTAACCACCTCAGTAATGTTTTAAAGATTCTCGTGTTACCTCGCTTGTTCATTATTACAGTGTAAGTGCATGGTATCCCGTCCCCCAAAGTTTCCCATACAAGGGATTTAAGGCGGATCCTCAATCTCCCGTTAACTTCCAGTAACTCCGCATGCATGGTTACATGAGGCATTATGCAGCCTACACAGAAATATATATGTAGGTTTAAAGTATTAGGCTACTTCTATTTGTCAAAATGTTAAGACTTTTTTATGCCCTACGAGATCTAGATATTTTGCAGACGCCTAACGTTGCCTGTCAGAACTGTTTGTTCAGTCCAGCACTGGTCTTGTCCAAAATTAGTGTCAAGAAGAATCTGTTGGAAAGACACAGCTGCCAGGAGATAAAATGGGTGCAACAGCGGCTGTGTACTGCTATGCTAAAATGGCAGAGGACATTGGGGTTAGATTTGTCCTGAGGATCCATATTTTCTGAAAATATAATAGAAATGTAAATAAAATGTACATGTAATAAAATGTTAAGTACATTATAACAACAATATAAATTGCATATAGCCTACTTTTGAACAGTTGGGCAGTATCTTTTACATAAAAGAGCAGTTATATTAAATCAACTACCTTCTGTAATTTAACAAATGGTGATTTCGATTCTCAGCTGAACACTGGAGACAGTGGAATTTCATGAATTGAAATTAATCTACACTGTTACTGATCAGAAATAAGCATTATCCTTTAGACATCAGACTTGACAGATTCGTTTGTGTAAACATTGAACCAGTCATAATCACTGTTGCCTTTGAGTGAGTGATCTGGGAGGTGTTACTTTTGACATCAACCAGGGACATTTCCCATAACATGCACTGCTTGTTCTCATTAAGTGGCTGCCAGACTAGATTTCCTATTACATCAGCCTGTGGTGTACACCACCCAGTATGAATGACTGAAAATTGTCAGTCAAGGGGTGACTTTACACTTTGAGATAAACAGAGGATTCAAATATTCAAATTCAAATATTTCCTGGGAAATTATCTTATCTTGACAGGCTGTTGTGAGGCATTTTTTAATCTAATCCAATATTTCTTTCTTGTAATAACAACATCCTTCCATTTATGTTGACCAGTTTCATCCTATGGTATTTTAATGTTGTCTTCTCATACTGCTTACATCTTCAGATGAGCCCAGCCTCTTCAAATGGGCCCTGTGTTCCCATGGAGTCTTCTCCACAGGATGTCCAGAAGGGATTTGTCAGAGAGATGAAGCTCCCTGTTCTCCGCCCAGGCTATATCCCCATTCCAGTGCACCATGAACACATTGAACTCCGTCAGCCCTGTTTCTCGTATGTCCAGCCATCCACACTTCACAATATAAAATCAGAGGGGCGCACCCCTTCCCCCACACCATCAATGCATTGCCGGGCCCGATCCCCTGTGCACATCAACTCTGAGAGTCCCCATGCTGATTCCCACTGTACATCTTGCTCACCTGTTTCACAAGGACCTGAGGTAAGATACAAAAATGTAGTGATCTTGGTTCACCATCAACTTGCATCAATTTTGAGCTATCACACACACAAGACAAGATTGCCATGAATATGTATTGTGGCTGTAGAAAGACAGAAATAGACAAAATTATACACATTTGTATGTGTATGTTTTTGTTTACTCATTTGTTATGATGTGTTTTTGTAGTTATTTATTGGAAACCCTTCTTTATCCCCCTTTATTATGTCCTCAAGGTTCATGGAATGAGTCCACACACTGTCCCACTCCACCAGCCATCTCGGCCCAGCAGCACTGGCCTCCAGGCAGGCTACATCCCCATTCCAGTCATACACGAAGGGGCAGGAGGAGCATCACAACCTCAGCTGAACCCCACGTTCCACTCCCAGTATTTCCCACCAACACACACAGAGTACCAGCCCTCCTTCCACAGCCGGCAGCCAGAAGAGTGGGGTGGCCTGCATCATGGGCCCATGTCAGCTTCTCGAGACAGCAGAGTACATCGTGAGAGCCCCGTCCCTATCCACATCACACAGAGCCGTGACCTGCCACCGCACATAAGGGCGCAGTCACCAGTCCGATCACAAATCATGGGAGAGAAGCCACAAGTAAGAATCCAATTAAAGTGTACTTTTAACTGCTCAGTGATGTACTGTATACAGCTTTATACTGTATACAGTGTTTGTTAATAAGGCATTGATATTTTTGTTTGTTAATCAATAACATTTCAACAGTTACATTTCCGCAAAAAGCTGCAATGAAGTATAATGGCTAACTTCTTGTGTTTTGTCCAGGTACAGCATCACATTACTCAGAGGGATGCTACTCCTAAAGTGGAAAGGGAGATTCCTGTCAGCCAAAATGTTCAGTGTGAGGATACTCAAAAACCTACAACTGGTACACAGCAACCACAACCCCAGCCTCAGCCAGTACTGATTCAGCACGTACATCAGCAGCCAGTCCAACAAACAACCCGAGTGTTCCAACAACCACAACCACAAGCACAACAATCATATCCATATCCACCACAACAGTCGTTCCAACAGCCACCACACCAGCCACAGCAATCGTTTCAGCAACCATCACAACAGTCGTTTCAGCAAACACCACAGCAAGCTTATCAGCAGCAATCTCAGCAAGCACGGCAGCCTCCACAACTGTCCCAGCAACAGCCACAAGAGACTGCCAAAATCACCATCCCCGCCCCACACAAATCAGATTACAAGGAACCTGTAGCTCCATCTCAAGAGGATTCTGCAAAAGTAGAGCCTGAAGTTTCAGTTGAACTGCCACCACCAACTCATCCAGGCTTAATCAAGGTGCAGCGTATTGTGGAGCGGGTGGACAAACTAGAAGAAGAAGTGAAGCTATTCAATGGCAAAAAGACTGACAAAAAGTATCTGTTGTTAGAGGAGCTTTTGACCAAAGAGTTGTTAGCCCTGGACTCTGTAGACCCTGAGGGACGGGCAGATGTGCGCCAGGCGAGACGATATGGTGTACGCAAAGTGCAGACCATCTTGGAG
Source organism: Limnothrissa miodon (assembly GCA_017657215.1). Taxonomy (NCBI): domain Eukaryota; kingdom Metazoa; phylum Chordata; class Actinopteri; order Clupeiformes; family Clupeidae; genus Limnothrissa; species Limnothrissa miodon. The sequence continues at coordinate 405,396 of JAGFZM010000087.1, read as the reverse complement.
TACCTGGAGACTCTAGGTGATCAGCCTCCAACACTACCACAACCAGAGCCTGAGCCTTCAAGTGAGGGCCCAGCAGCCAAGGACCCCAACCCTGAGCAGAAGGGAGAGCCAAGGATCATTGGCCAGGCTGATGTGGAGATGGCCAAGGAGATCTCCTAATGACTGTGGAGCCAAAGATATTGAATATAGAAACTTTGGAATGTCCAGTTGTCCACCTTCTTCTGCTTCTCACCTGCCATACGTTGCTGTTTTTCAATTTGTGTTGCTGCGATTAAGTTGCATGCTTAAATTATTTAATGTTTTCTGATGTCCAACATTTAATGTGATTGGTTGCTGCGTGTTATTCTGTGTTATATGATGTAAAGTGGTGTTGTTGCCTTTCACCAAGCTAATTATGTTATAGCAGGACCATAGTGGTGACGGCTATACCCAGAAATGAACGCTATCAAAGAGGCCTTCAGCCAAAAGCAAGTATTTGTTTTTGACACAGATCTTTGCCTTGTGTCCTTTAGACTATTGAGAGGTGGCAATGATGCTTGAATTCAGAGCTAAAATGCCCAAATTCTATTTTTTGTTAGTGAAAGGGCTATAGGTTAGAAGAAATAAAACTAAGCCTGCACTCAGTTTCATTGAAGCTCTTTTAAAGAGCATTTTTTTAACCAGTCATCACATTATTGCAGGTGGATTACACTTTTTGGTATTACATCCTGACCACAGCAGTAAATTTGTTGTATTTCTGTGGGGGAATCGTTTTATCATGAGATAATCATATGTGGTATTACTGTGCTGCTCTCAGTGTACCCATATTTTGCTGCTTCTCCCCAATGCTTGTCATGTGATATTGGCACTTGTATCACTATAGTATTGTATTTAAGTTTACAAATGAATATTACTGTCAATTATTCATATTAATGAATATATATTTTTACTAATATTTTTGTGCCAAAGGTTTTTACGATGTGAAGATCGATTGTAAAAGCAGTCAATGATGTCTATTAAAATGTGCAAAAAATAATAGCCTCTATGTGGATGTTAAAAACATATAAATGTATATATCATTAAAAATCTCACATTGTCACTGGTCAATATGAGCCACATTATTTTCAACAATCAGTGGCTACGGTGTAGCAAGGGAATGCAGCATTGGTGTGTGATGGTGAAACTACACAATGTTCTTCACAGCTTAAAAGTTCAGCAATTTGTAACAGTATTGGCATCTTAAGGTCATAGCTGCATGGCTGTGAATAAAGTGCATCTGAAAATGCTGATGCAAATGTGTGTCCTTTGTGTTTCATAAGTCTAGCCAGACTTTCAGTGTACGATTCCAGTTGATCCTTGCAAAGCAAGTTCAAAGACTTAACAGACAAAAAATGTCAATGTCAACAAAATGTCACTATTAAATATAAAAACAAAATAGGCTTGTATGATGTGACAGTTGAATGTAGAAATCAATTGAGCTATTTCTGTATATGCACTGACTGTAACAGAAAAGCATGACTGACCTGTCTTGGTAATGGTCTGCTGACCAAATGACACAAATCATCTGTTTTTAAGTTATAAAGTGAATATGGTGCAAAAATAGGAATTTAATTAAAACGGTTGAAAACACCGTTTGATTAGTCGCACACGTTTTCTCGCGAATAGCCAAGCCAGTTCAACATTAGTCAACCTGGTTGTAGTACCAGATTGCCTTATATATTGGAAACTGAAATGGTGGACAAAAAAAGGAAGTCATAATTAGAAGATTATTTAGTCTAGTAGGAGAGTTGCAATGTTTTTCAGATAGGTCTACTGCTAGTTTATCGTTTATCCATAATAAATATGTCAAATCTGTTTCGTATGGAATGTCACCATAGCAAAGAGAATCATGTTTCGGATGACGACAGCAGTCACGTGTGATTGTTTCTGCAGGAAATTGATTCAGTCGGTCCTTAAACTGGGAAGAAACAGCGACATTTTCAAAGGACCGAGAAGTCTGCCGCCGCCGACGTTCCGCGTTAGAATGGGATCTGTTTTGGAATAGATAGTGTTGTACCTAACGTACTGACAGCATGACGGAAAATTTTTAATGAATAAAAACGTACATAGCTACCCGCTAGTTAGCTGGCTAACTAGCACGCTAAACGAATAAGCCTACGTTGTCTCAAGCAAGAGGACGTTCGTTTAAGTCAGTTAATACATTGCTGTCAGTTCAACTGTAGCAAAGTCAGATTCGCTTATAGCATCACTTGTTACAAAAAGTATTCACATGTTTGTTCGTTATGGTCGAAATGGAGCTATTTCAAGCAAAGGACCATTATATTCTCCAAAGCGGCGACAACGCACTGTGGTGCAGCAGAAAGGATGGTACTATGAGCGTGAGACCCGGTAAGTTCTTAACGTCAACGTTATGCCTTTGATGATACTGTCTGATAACGTTACAACCGTCAGATCATATTGTCAGTCACTAAATTATTGTTAACTAATATAAAGCCTTATAAATTTACAGCAATTATGTTGTTATGCACCTATTAAAAGTATGTTAATGATCATAATTTGTTAGGTCGTTTAATCTTAGGTTATACCTACAGCCCAATGGCATTTATTTTAGAGTAAAGTCTTGACAAGGGTATGTTGTAACGGTATGTGACTTCAGGCTATGTCTTCATATTCACACATTGGAATAGCATCGCTTTTCCGTAAAGAACAAAAAAAACAGCCCGTGTTAAACGTTAGTGATTTCTTGTTTCATGGAGGCCATCTCATCTGGCCAGTATGATTGCCCTACTTTCAAGAGAACAGCAGTCAGTTCTCATATTTTCTATACACAGTGCGAGGTCGAAAGGATGTCGTGAGACAAGAGGGTTAACTAACGTTATGTGCCAGCCGGTGCACAGTAGCCTACTACAGAAAATAAATCCATAGGCTACGTGGTGCGTGTTATCTTCATCCAAGCCAATTTAGCAATTTAGGCGTTAGAGGTCATTCCTGTACGTATGCCTGTATATTTTCATCAAACGTCAGTTTCCTAACGTGCTGTTGAAACGCGATTATAGTCCTCTTCCATATTTGCATCCTTACTCAAACGAATGTGTGTAATCTCATGGCATATAAATTACAATCAATCTGTATGGCTTTGTCAGGAATACATAGAGGTAGACATTTAGTGAATACTACTAGTTTAATGAATAATGAATGTCAATTGGAGAAATGTAGTGGATTTTCTGTCTGCAAATTTGTGTGACTACCCTTCTAGTGTGCATTTGCTGTCCTACAGTTTGTTAACTAGGTCTAGAAAATAACAGTGCTTGTCAGTTACAAAGAATGAAATCTGGTTAATGTTCTTTTTATGTATCACATCTCCTTGCACACCAGTCACTGTTTTTCTCTGTTCCTTTGTCCCTTTACTTAGTGCAAAGTGCTGCAGGTCTGTTTATTCCCCTGATTGCAGCCTAAAGGGGCACCGGGCACTGAATAAAATCCCTTGATCCCAGTGTTAGTAGAGGACTATGTCCCCTTTACTCAGAAAATGCAAGAACTGACTTCATTGCATTTTTTTTCTTTATATATATTTATTCTCTTTAACCATTTCTCGCCCTCTAGTGTGCCCACACACAGATGTCAATCTATAGATAAAAATATCAGCTATATCATCTTCCCTCTCTGTGGCTCCTGATCCTGTATGGACTAATGACCAATCATTTGCCTTTGCCTTTCCTGTATCTTTCTGTTTTATTATGGTTATATTCTTTAATAACTATAGGTTAATACTCAAAATGCAATGTATGCTAAAATGACAATGACACTCCTTGATCATTGATCCACATGTGTGCTCTTTGTGTGTTTCTCTCTTGCACTCTTGACATGGCCTAGTCCAGAGTGGGCTTGAAATAATGTAGAGAGGACAGTGTTTTCTATCCTGTGTGCTAGTAGGCATATAGCTTCGTTTGCAGAGCTGGTCTGTGTCTAATCGGGTGTGTGCTGTCAGGCTCATCAGGTTTGGGTTGCAATGCTCTTCCATTATTTAATTGGAAAAGGCTTTCCACTGTTCATTAAAAAAGTCTGTTGGTCCAATAATTGACACAAGTGCAGGGTAAACAGGCAGTACAGAAGCAAAAAAGGGCACAAGATTTGCACTGTGTGCACACTAGTGACCAACATCACAAATGCTCTCTTAATGATTGTCTGGTTAGGTTACCTGAGCCAAGAGCCATTTAAATGAGTTCAGATTCCTCTAGTAACTGAAGAAAGCCTATATTTAGTAGGCTACCCTTGTGCTTACAAGTGGTTAAAATAAAGGGTTGCAGTAGGTTAGCCAATGTCACACCAAATTAATATGTTTGCCAAAGGTCAAGCAAGACTGTATAAAGATATTTTGTTTATATGCCTTCTTCTCTTGGTTGCAATCAGTGTCAACTATCCCCTTTTTCTTGTGTCTGTAAATTGACATCTTGGTGGTTAGCATGGCAGTCAAGTCTTTTGACGTTTATTTCTGTGGGCCACAAAGTCACTCATCCACTCATCCACAGACAAGTTAATCTAGACAGCAGTGGCTGTGTCTTCACTCCACACCACATCACTGTGACTGCGATCACTGACCTGGGCTGAAGTCTATGCTAAAGTCGAGGTTTTAATCATCACCTACTTTCTCACTTAGGATATATTCAGAGCACTGCGGTAATGAGCTGTTAGGGTGTCATTCGCTTCCCTAGTTGTAGCACGCCAAACTGTGGCTGGGCCCGGTGACATGCTGACTGTTATATAGAACTGTTATTGAGAGTGCTCTATGACTGCTGAAGCATGGAAACTGCCCCTGTTCATGATTCACACTTCCTGGCTGCTGCTAGGCTTAACCACACCCTGGGGTTCACACTTCCCAGTGTGTGCTCTACCAGCTCCAGGCTAAAGCCTGAACCCTGTTGTAGGACACAATAAAGCAATGAAGACCATTTTCATTCCTGCAACCTAAGTCATCACACATAGTACTAAGCAAAAGGATACAAGGGTACAATTAAAGGCGAACATGATTGGCAAATTCATTTATTTTGCTGTATGCTGGTGCTTTATGCACCTTGGTCTTTCAGACTGTTAGTAGGCTACCTTTTTGGACTTTCCCTCTCCTCTAAGAAGATTACATTGAAAAAAATCTGGCAAAAATTGCCTTTATTAACAGTAAAAATGCTTATAGCTTAGATTATAAAAGGCTATTAGCTTATATTAGACCTAAGTGACTTTCTAGATGACTCCTTGATACTTGATACAGTAAACCACAATGTTATCCAAACTCTAAAGTTTAACTTTTCTTCTAATGCTCTGACATGGATGGAATCTTATTAAGCTTCAAGAAAGCAGTGTACCAGAATTACACATGCTTTTGCCTTTCCAACAGCACCATTGCACAGCCACCGGGATCAATTTTAGGACCATTTTTATTTATACATTTATTTATACATTTTATTTATTTTATACACTGGGACACTTACTGTAAAGGTGCCCAGTGAGATTCTGCATCTCCTCTTGATCGGCTTCTCTTTGCCCCCTGAATACATTGTGAAAAAACACGGTCTCAAAAGGACTCGACAGGGGCTGTAATCCTCTAATAAACACTAGGGGCACAGGCTGCGCCCCAAAGCATAACAAACCATGACCAACTAATCGGCAACAAGGTGGTTGGGGATGCACATTAACCTTCACCCCCTCCCCCCAACCATCTCGAAATTGCGCTAAAATGCTGCAGAATCTCATAGGGCACCTTTAAGTGTAAGATTGGTGGGTGTATCGCTGTCTTACTCCTTAATGTGAGTAAAACAATGTCAATAACCATGTATTATCATGTGTTCCTCCATCAAGAGGTATGATGCATGACGGCAAGGTAATAAATGCTGTTGATAATTTCAAGTATCTAATCAGTGATTCTAATTTAACTTTTAAAAGGCACATAAAGATATCGAAGTGTCAGAGGTAGTTGATCCAATTTCAGGTACCACAACTTGCTGCTAAACTGTTACACTTTGTGATCTTTTCATATCTATCTTACTGCTCTACAAGTTGGTCCCAGACAGGTATGACTATCTTTCAAACTTTAGGAACCCTCTACTAAAAAGGAAGTCATTGTGCCATCATAAATTCCACAATGCATATCACTTTGCTGAGATGAACTAAGGGTCTATATGTTTTTTTGTTGGAGGTGGTTGTTATGTGAGTTATTCTGGCCAATTCAACTTTCTCTGTTAGTGAAGTAGAAAAATTACTGTAGTTCAATTCTAGTTTGAAAATAGGAAGCTGTGCAAGCTTCAGCAAGTTAAAATATTCTTGAAAGACTTGGCTGAAGGATCGAAGATGTTTTCTTTCATTTATTTTGTCATGTGTTTTATGTCCATTGATAGTAGTGTCCTTGAGTATGTGTTTTATCCTTAGACTGTTATTGTCTGTTGTGTGTCCAAGTGTGAGCATAATTGTGTTGTCTTAGCATGATATTGTCTTATTATTATATTCCTACTTGTTAGTATTGTTAGTATATAGTATTGTATTGCAATAGTAGTGCACCTATTGCAGGATTTGTTCTGTTGAGGAAAATATCTAAATTAATGGGTATTGAGTCAAATGCTATTTTGAAATTGAATTGATTCCTCATGAATCAAAAGCAGTTAGATTCAGGAAATCAGTAGGGTATGCCCAGGCTTACCTATTATATTGTTAGAATAAGATTGTTTAAATGCAGATTAGGCCAAAATCTATTATTGCTTATATTTAGACTCTCAATCAGGTTTGATTGCTGTCAGTGGTTAGCCTGGCTTGCGCAACAAAGCTCATGGGAGCTTAGTCTGGCCATCCTACATTACGTCTTCTGGGAGGCGGGCTTAACCTGCGTCCATCAGATGCCTCTGTATACTACTTGACGAATCTACAACCAATCAGACCACTCATTCCGATGACGTATGCGTAAGCTCGTTTCTCATTGGTGCCCACAGATTTGGGAAAAATAATTCCTCTAAAACGTCAGCCTTGCCAGACTGACTTGCTCGCGAAATTGAATGTAGCATCACAGGAAGTATGGGCGGGCCCAGGCTAGTCAGTGGGGCCTTTCAGACATAATGTTGGTCACAGTATGCTACTTAAAAGTTATTGATGCAGTGGTACAGAACATAGGTATATGTACAGATGAAGTACCTGCCTACAGTTCTAATGTGAACGGTTCTCATGACCTATCCAGTTTCTGCCCTGTCATATGTGGAATACAGAAGTTCACCTGTTTCTATGCTGTCTGTTCCTCAGCCACTGACCTGCTACTAGCGTGGAACCCTGTTTGCCTGGGCCTTGTGGAGGGCCTCATTGGGAAGATACAGCTACATGCTGGTAAGTGGCAACTCTGTCAGCCAATGGCAATGAGAACAGTGTGGTTCCGATGAGTGTTGTTTCAGTGAGGGAAATTGGCATGAATAGTTCCTCACTGGCTTTGTTGTTTCCTCAACTTTTGTTTCCAGTGAAAATCTAAAACGAATAAGTTACTGTTTGTCAGTCAAAATTGACAGAGTTATCCTGGAGCAGAGCTATTCAGAATGCCAGTGATTGTCAGTCCTTTATAAAGATCCTTGTCAATTTATCGTAGGATATCTCAGAAAAGTCAGGAATGTACTTCGAAAAGGACACTTAGTATTCATTAAGAGGTGTCATTTGTACATTCCTCTTGATCCTTGCGTGATCAAGAGGCATCTCATAACAGTCCAGTAGGAGCTGTTTTCAGTTCAGTAAAAATAATATTAACAGTCCCCCAACTGTTCCTCTCCTCTGTTGAAGCCACAATTCAGTAATGTTTAGAGTGTGTACCTAACTACCCCATCTATCTTTGGTTGCATTGCTTTCACTGTATCTCATTGTTTCTGAGTGAACATGATAGCGTTGCCATTCATGGCCCTGTTTAAACTCGTGGGGGGAGAATAACTGCCTGGAGATTCTGACTCGGTTATAACAGAGTGACTCAGCTAATGCAGATGCCCAGATCATCCTGCAGGCATGCGTCCATAGAGGAGCCAGTTCTGACAGAGGTCCCTCTGCCTCTCAGCTGTTGGGCTGTCTGATCAGTGCTGTCAGCAGTTGTCACCTGAGGCAGATTTCCTCGTAGTCACTGGGCTGCCTATGATTCACCTGTCTGTCCTCTGGGGGTTTGGCTGGTCTCTTGCCAAACTTTGAATCACTGAAATATTTGCAGCTTGTTTTGCGAGAAAAACACTCATTCTCACTCACTCACACTTATTCCAGTTAATCAGGAAGCAACGCCAGGCCTCGGTTTTAATTTGAGCTCCTGCTCCAGGAGTAAATCATCATGGGCTGCCCTCTGTCCTCGTGCATACCGAGAAGGAGGGCAGAGGAATGGGCCGGCGTTGAAATCACGCCGTGAGGAATGTGCGGAATTCTGTGGCCTAATGACGCATCCCTTCCCCAGGTCCTTCCCTCCACTCCATTGCTCCCTCGCTCTTGCACTCATTGTTTATGTTTCTCTTCCTCCACTCCCTCTTCACCCTTGTCTGGGCCTGTCAGATCTTCCTCTGTGCCTCGTCTTGATCCGGCAGAAAGTGCTGGTTGGAGAGTTGCCAGGAAACCACAAAGTGTACAAGATCACCAAGATAGCTGTGGTGGAGCTATCTGAAGATGAACCTCAGGACTTGGAGCTGGAGGTGAGTTGAAGCTGTTAGAACTGCCCCAGCCAAGAGCAAAAACGTCAATAAAAAAACACTTGGTTTACACACACACACACACACACACACACTAGACTGAAAACCTGCCCTAGGCAGTTGGGCTAGCCCCTTGTGCCGTCGGAACTTCCCAAGGTTTCTTCCTTTACCATAACAAGTGAAAACAAAAACGCTGATAGAGTTTTTCCTTGCCCCTGTTGCTCATTGGGCCTCTTAGTGTTAAGAGCTTTGATGCAAAAATGCGCTACATAAATAAAATTGAAATGAATTATGTGGCATTTCAGAACAGCCATTAGTAGTCGTGATTCCTTGATTTTAGTTTAGTATAGATAGTTCTCTCCTTAGATGTTTTTGATTTCAGATCACAATCATCACATGTAGTCTTTCTCTTTGACCTTAAATGCTATAAAGCCTTGGTCATACTCACTGTTGTGTGGCCCCCTGAAGTGCATTTGTAGTTAAAAGCCTGTGGATGTGTGTATATGGCCCAGTGTCTACTATGCATGCTCCAGTGCTTGATGTGCAGCTGTTCTTTCTGCTCCTGTGCCATGTGCCAACGAGTGTGAGTTTAAATCCGGCGCTCAGTGTACATTTGTGAGCCATGCAGATCTCCAGCTATGCCCCAGGGGCCTTTCAGTAGGCCTGGCTTCTATTGTACAGCACACGCATTAAGGGTTTCCACTTATTTCAACTAGTAGTCTGTAGTATTTCCTATCGTAGTCACGTTGTTTAAGATTACCGGGTACTAACTCTAGGAAGAAGAACAAGGGAATTTGGTACAACCACTATAGATTATATAGTGTACTGGCAGCTTTCACCAGCTGAAAGGCACTGCGTTCGCTTTCTGTTATATTACCTACAGTAGTATTCAGTTAGATTAAGTCTGTCCGCTATTTGGTGTAAGTTGTATTAAATTCTCTCTGAGCTTGAACTACCGGGCTATGGTTGGAAATCCTCTGGACTGTCCCTTTAAGGCCATCCTATGTTTGTTGCACACTACAGAGCAAAGCAAGAACAGAGGAGCGCTTGTGTAATTGTGCTCTTGCCATTTCCAGACAATAGCTTAAACAACAAACCAGACACCCCCTTTCAGGTCATGTTTCTTTTGAGCTGTTTGCGGTCTCCAGTTAACTGCATATTCTACATGTCATGACTCGGTGTTACATGTGTTACAAAGGGCTTGTTTGTGCAGAATGCATGAGCCTCGTTACATTCTTGATGGGTATATGTTGTGCAATCACTTCTCATGGAATAATTAGGTAAAGGGTGAGAAAACAAGTGACAAGCTTCTAAAATTATGTGAAAAATAATTTGTCCACTGATTTCAGCTTTGCAAGAAGCACCACTTTGGGATCAACAAACCAGAGAAAATCGCCCAGTCTCCTGACGAGTCCAAGTTCCTGCTGAAGACGCTGAATCAGATCAAGTCCAATGTGGCTGTTCCCATCAAGAAAAAGGTTTCCACCTCCCCAGTTTTAGGCAAACTAGTCGCTCACACGATCACACTGTGATCAATGTTCTTGTTTGCACATTTACTTACTGGCAGAAATGAACAGAGATTAGTTAAGTGTTTCAGTAACACACACACACACACATTATGACTCCCTATTCTACATCTAAAAATCAATGTAGTGTTTTAGTGGTGTTGGAAATGTTGTGAGTCCATGGTTAAGAGTGTCTGCTGCTGTTGCCTCTGCACCCGTAGTACACCCCCACCGAGTATCCCCCTGATTCACAGGTCAAGGAGAACAAGGAGAAGGAGCGACTCGAGAGGCGACTGCTCGATGAACTCTACAAGATCTTCATGGACTCGGATTCCTTTTACTACAGCCTGACCTATGACCTCACTAACAGTGTTCAGCGACAGGGAGCTGTGGACAAGACAGACCTGCCCATCTGGAAACGGGTTGGTAACCTCGCTTCACATTGCCTTGCCTGTCCTTACTGTTTCATCGTGCTGCTGTTCCCTTTCTTTCTCGTCCCTTCCCTTCCCTTTCCTTCCTGCTCCTTCTTGGTCTAAAGCCACTGATTCGGGGCTTCAGGGAGCTAATATGAGAATGAATTTGTTGACTTAAATCAACCTGCTTCAAAATATAGGCCTATTAGTGGTGCTGAACATTCATTTGCATAGCTTGTGGAAAAAAGTAAGCAGTTGTACAGGGTAGGGCTACATCAATAAGTATTATGATGGAGACACACACACACACACACACACACACATAAGCAGGATTTTGATGACTCAAGTCAGAGGGCCTGCCAAGATGCCCGATTGAATAGTTTGAAAGCCACATGGCAGTTCTAAGCTCTAACTGTTTGGATGCTTTGTCATGCTGCTCTTTTAGGTGGATGACCGCTTCTTCTGGAACAAGCACATGATCCAGGAGCTTCTGGACCTTGAGGTATGATCTCACCATCAAAACGAGCCAGTTTTCCCACTGCCCATCTTGACTCTGGTACAGTCATTTAAGTAATATTTTCATTTCACCAATTTTTCAAATATCAAGTCACGTGACTGCTCCTAGCTCTAGTGACAAATGAAAATGTAAAGATAGTGAATCCCTAGCATGCAGGGCCGACTGCCCTTATGTAAACCTATGAGCGGAACAGAAAAGGAGCTGACTTTTGTCCTCAGATGATGATACGGTAGGCGCTTTGTGTTTGAGGAAGACTTATCACCAATTTTGCAGCCGATTTCACTCCACACCTCTAAAACCAAGTGCAAGTGTGTTGCCTAAACAGTTCTGCTTTCCCCTCCCCGGGGATACTATGGGTGTGTGGCTTTCTCCGTACTCTCTTGTTTGGATTAGTCAGTGGTGTAATTGTTCCTCTTTATAAGGCATCAGCTGTAGAGAGGTGACTAAGCTGGTGTGGTGCCCTGCTCACGAGCAGTGTCTTCTTTCCTTCTCCCTGGTGTGCTCTGGCTATGCAGTCTCCCAGGAGCACCGTTTGATTGGGCTATTCATGAGAATAACAGCTCATGCTTCTAAACCCACTGATTCATTTCAGCCAAACATGCACTACTCATTTACTTTAAATGTGGGCATCCAGGGACATTTCTCAGCCCATTATTATTTTGGAAGTGCTGCTGTGTTGTCCCAAACCTGAGTCGTAACCATCCCCAACCATGCCCCGTCTGTGTCCTGACCAGGTGCCTCAGGTAGACTTCTGGCTGCTGCCCATCATCCAGGGCTTTGTGCAGGTGGAGGAGCTGGTGGTCAACTACAATGAGAGCTCGGACGAGGAGAAGAGCAGCCCGGACACGCCCCCCCAGGAGCTCACCTGCGTGGATAACATTCACCCGCGCTTCACCGTGGCCCTCATCTCCCGACGCAGTCGACATCGGGCGGGTGCGTTTCTCCATACCACACTGCACCTTTCACGTTCTTGTATTCTATACATGCACACATTGGTATTTTTTGTGCAGCATTTGTATAGCGCTGTTATGTGAAGTGAGATGTGCATGAGAGGGCTTGATGCAGTGTCCCCCTCCCCCCTCTCCTCCAGGGATGCGCTACAAGCGGAGAGGTGTGGACACAGACGGCCATGTTGCCAATTACGTGGAGACGGAGCAGCTGATTCACGTCCACAGTCACACGCTGTCCTTTGTGCAGACCCGTGGATCCGTCCCCATCTTCTGGAGTCAGTCGGGCTACCGCTACAACCCACGGCCTCGTCTGGAAAAAGGTGAGTGCACCCAGCAGGCAGCAGCAGGCCTTTGTTACTTCTTGTTTCTGACCCCAGAAACGGCCTGTCTGCTTCATTTGAAATCATTGTTGACCTGAATTTTACAGATGAAAAAGAGACCGTTCCATTCTTTGCGGCGCACTTTGACAAACAGCTCAGCATCTACAAAAAACAGGTGAGGTGTGTCCTAAATCTTTAAATATAACATGTTTATATCATCGGTCTGGTGTATTTGTGCTGGCTTCCCTGTGGGGATTTTGGAACATCTCCAGTAAGGAGACTATGTAAACATGTCAAGGGAAAGGCTCATCCCTGCCCTCAGCGATTGAAGAAAGGAACATCCATCGCTAATAACCACGATGACTGAGACCCAGTTGCAGATGCAGTTGCTGTATCCTCAAGTCCATCATCCTGATTCCTCTCATCACTTGTTGGTCCGCAGGTGATCATCAACTTGGTGGATCAGAGTGGGCGAGAGAAGATGATCGGCGACACGTACCTCAAACAAGTGCTGCTGTACAACAACCCCAACTTGACCTATGTCTCCTTTGACTTCCATGAGCACTGGTGAGCTTTGCCATGCTGTAAATGGATACTGTGATTGGTCTCTTCAGAGCAGTTCATGTAATAGGCTGATGTGATTTTGGAACTTTCCATTCTAGAATGATTAATAAACATTTAGCTGCAAGTTACTGTTATTATCATGAGTTATCAATGTAATGTGATTCATTAATGTGACATTGATGACTGTGTTAAATGATTTCCTTTTTTAGCCGAGGAATGAAGTTTGAAAATGTCCAGACCCTAACAGATGCAATTTGGGATATCATAATGGACATGAAATGGGCCTGGTAAGTTCCTAAATACCCTCCAAGCACCGGTTTATACATTTTCATTTGTCTTACATGCATAAACTGTGGCAGAATGTTCTGTTGCCCCACTCATGAAGGAAAATGAAGAGTTCTTGTGATCCATTTGACCAATAGGCCTGAGTAGTTAAAGTAGCCAACAGGCCCTCTGCACTAGTGTGGGCTGGTAAGAGCTTCCTCCCCTGTGTTCCCCCAGAACCATTAAGGGTGTCCAGTTTCACTTGTGGTTAAATATACACGGCCTGTGACACAATTTGAGGTTTGAAGCTGCTCCACAGTTAGGGTCGGGACAAAAAAACTAAACGAAACAAATTCAGTCCCCCTCATGAAATATTCACGAGCCCTTGTTTCTTTCTGTCAGGGTGGACCAAGCGGGAGTCATCTGCCAGCAGGAGGGCATCTTCCGGGTGAACTGCATGGACTGCCTGGACAGGACTAATGTGGTGCAGGCTGCCATTGCCCGACTGGTCATGGAACAACAGGTGACCATTTGCTTCTTGAGCCACCATGGTTAGGATATAAGAATAAGAGTAAATTGAGTTGAATAAGTTGGATTGAGTGTTTGATGTTTGTTAAACAAAGAGAAAGTGAATCATGGCTTACTAGCACAACCATCACGCATCCCTCACAACCATCATGCAACTCTGTTCTGTGTGTCCTAAAAGCTGAAGAAGCTGGGCGTAATGCCTCCAGAACAGCCACTGCCCCTCAAGTGCTATCGGATCTATCAAGTCATGTGGGCCAACAACGGAGACACCATCAGCCGACAGTATGCCGGCACCGCTGCCCTCAAGGTTAGTCCTGTCTCTGCATCCACCTCCAAGCAGCACCACAGTCACAATAACATGGCCCATCTCCGTAGTGATCAAGCTGTTGGGTTGCTGTGGATTGCTGTGGCATGTTTAGTTCCCACACCCAGAGATGGAGCCTTGAGATCTGATTAGCCATGCATGGCTGTGCCACCACAAGATCTTTGGATCCGCTACGCACGTTACATCTGTCATTCGTCATAGAAACTCTAGATAATTTCTCAACCACAGATCTTCCTTGCTTCTCTGGGACATCTGAATGTTTTCCTGAAATGCATTATATTTGTATAGCGTTTTCTTTCAAAAGGCATGTCAAAGCGCTTAACACAATGCACCAATGAACAAAAGGGGCAAGGAAAAACTCATTTTTTGTTTTTACTTGTTCTGGTAAAGGAAGAAACCTTGGGCAGTTGTGACGGCTATATGGGCTGACCCAACTGCCTAGGGTAGGTTTTCAGTCTCTCAGATGGTGAAAGTTCAACATTAGTCCATTAGGCACACATCGGCACAAATGCAGGTTGTTTAAACTGTCTTTATTCTCAAAATGCATCCGTAGGCTGTCTAATTAAAAGCCCGATGAAAAATGACATCAGTGTTATGCCCTTGTGGCTCTAACTCAAGCCATGCTGGAACTAGACCAATGAATGGGAGCAATGTGAGGCTGTATGAAAGGCTGTGTGAATGGCTGTATTTTTGCCTATTCAAATCAGATGGTGGGCTGTGCGGATGTGTGGCAAGATGAAGCAGCCATTTCACACTTTATGGAAATGTCTTTTCACAATGGCCCGCAGCAGCCCTGTACCTTGTGTATGGCTGGAGTGATGCTTTTAAGACGTCGTTTCATGCATTTGTGAAATTGCTTTAGCCTTTGTGTTAATGGCGTGCATGCACACGGGTGCAAATGTCACCTGACAGGGCGATTTCACCCGGACGGGGGAGAGGAAACTGGCTGGCGTGATGAAGGATGGCGTCAACTCGGCAAACCGCTACTACCTGAACCGCTTCAGAGATGCCTACAGGCAAGCTGTCATTGGTGCGTGTGCTGATCTGCTTGGCCACTGTTAGAATGACCTAATGACCTTGACCCGCTTGATATAAGGGTAAACTGTATGTGTGCATTCTTCCTATTGCTAAACTACTGTGGTTTGTGGGGTTTCTCTCTGTGTGTGTGTGTGTGTGTGTAGACCTAATGATGGGCCTGCCGGTGACGGAGGACCTGTACTCCATCTTCAGCAAGGAGAAGGAGCACGAGGAGAAGGAGAAGGAGAGCCAGCGGGGCGCTCAGGAGCAGGTGAGCATGTTGCTGCAGACCTACATGCAGCTGCTCCTGCCTGACGACGAGCGGTTCCACGGCGGCTGGGCCCTCATCAACTGTGACCCCAGGTCAGTTGGAGTGTGGCTCTGCTGTTCCGCTGGGGTTGGGTGGCTGGGTTGCATTCCGGACCGTAATGGTGTAGGCGGAGTATCTGTGAAAAGTCAGGCACAGTAGTTCACTGAATTCATTGAAACACTGGAAAACGATTGTCCTTTTGTCTTTTCAGTGGTGCATTGTTGTCATGAGCACCCCTCTGTTGCTCGAGTCCATTTTAGTTTTCCTTTTTCTGTACTTATGCTCAAAAAAAATTTTGATTGGATAAAGTGTCTAAGAAATGGCAGCCCTCTGGGTTTAGTTGGCATTGTGAGTGGACCCTCAGTGGTCCGGTGGAGTGGTGATTGTGCTGTGAATATCAGGAGCAAAGCCGGCTGAATGATCTGTGCAAAGCCGGCTGAATGATCTGTGCTTCTGTATTATAGTCTCATTGATGCCACCCACAAGGATGTGGACGTCCTGCTGCTCTTGTCCAACAGTGCTTATTATGTGGCTTAGTAAGTACCGCTGCCTGGCTCAGGAAGCCATTCATTAGTATATGCAAATCAGTTTTCACTTTATTTACTTATTAATCACTAACTATGATGCATATTATCTCACAAATGACTCATTTATATGCCTGATGTACAGCTATGATGACGAGGCGGATAAAGTGAATCAGTACCAGCGTCTCAGTTTGGAAGGCTTGGAGAAGATTGAAATTGGTAAGAGGAGCCTTTAAGTGTGTTACTGTGTCTGTGTTTCAGTCAGTGGTGTGCCAGCTATCTGTCTTGCCTCAGGAGCTAATCTAATTGGCCCAGATTGAGAGAAAAGGCATGATGCAAGGTTAGCTTGCTTTCAAAGGGGGGCTATTTGTGGTAGCTTGTGCATCAAGCAGAATAGAATTGCTTTTGAGACACCTAAAATAGAATCACAAGGTTTAAGTAGATGCACTGATGTAGCACTTTTGGTCTATTTGCGCTCACTTTGCTCAGACAACCTTAGTTCAGTTTTAAAAATGGCTTTTCCCCACCCATTATAGATACAGTATTCACCACAACACATTTAGGTTGTGTTTAGCACATTCTTCCTTCTTCCACATGTCTTCCTTCAAGTGAAGTAAAACTCCTTGGTCAGATTCATGCTGACTGACTATAAACTTCATGCTGACTGACTGTAAACAAGTGCTCATTTCTCAACGGCAGGACCAGAGCCCACTCTGTTTGGGAAACCAAAGTACTGTTGTATGCGGCTACACTACAAGAATGAGGAGACCAGTGGCTACTTTCACACACTAAGGGCTGTATCCAGGAACCCAGAGGATGATGGGAAAGGTACTGCACATTGGACATGCGGATGTATTCAGCTGCTCCACTAAAGATAAAATAAGTTGCACTAAGTTTGGTTTTTAGTGTAAATACTTTTATTTTTGCTGTTTTTTTTTTCAGATACATTGCAGTGCATAGCAGAAATGCTTCGAATAGCCAAAGAGGCCTTAGGCCAGGACTTGCCCATCATTGAGAAGAGACTGGAAAGGTAAGTTCCTTCTCTCTGTCTCTGATGATTTAATGGAATCTCCTTCCAAATGGGGAGGGGTAGGTAGCAGACAACTGTGTGATTCTTCACTGTGAAAAATTAATCATCTCTGAGTCAGATCTTCTACCACATGAGGTGAGTTTTAGATATAAATAGTGGCTGCTCTCACTGACAGATTTTAGCTCATATTTACTAATCATATCAGGAGAGGAGTTTTTCATGTGCTGTTCTGTAGTGTGGTCCCACTTAATGAACTTACTGTAAGTCAACCTCTGCCTTGCAGGAGACACAGTAAACCCCATGAAGACATCATGGGCATCCAAGGCAGAGGTGGAGATCAGGCTCTAGGTTCCGGCCTAGCCCAGGGCAAGAGCTTCCTCCTCAACAAATTCTCCTCCCTCAACCAGAAAGTCAAGCAGTCCAACGTCAACATCGGCAACTTCAAGCCGCTCGGTCGGTTGGGCACGTTCTCCAAGCCAGAGGTGAAGGTGAACTTCCTCAAGCCCAACATGAAGGTCAACCTCTGGAAGTCGGACAGCAGCTTGGAGACCACGGACAGCAACCCGGGCTCGGTGGCCATGAAGGACGTGAACCACTCGGATCTGGAGATCTCCTCAGACTCTGACTCGTACAACTCGGCAGACGAGCAGCCACCGCCGCACGGCAGCTCGCTGGAGAACGTGGACTACGTGCTGCCCAGCTGCGGCATAGTGGCCTCCGCGCCGCGCCTCGGCAGCCGCTCGCAGTCCATCAGCAGTGTGGAGATCGCCGTGCCCACCGTGGTCCACGGCACCAACGCCGACGACTACAGCCAGGGCGACGGGCCTTCGCCTGAGGCCGCCCAGGAGGCCATCCTCATCGACTTTGGCACGCCCATCGACGTCTACTGCCACAAGTTTGCCCAGGACGCTCAGACCAAGCCTGTAGATCAGGGCCAGGTCGAGCTACCTGCTGTCTCTCAGAACCTCAGTGCTAAAGCCCCCCCATCCTCCACAGAGCCCCATCCAGGGCCTCCACCTCAGGCCCAGTCACAGCTCCAGCTGCAGCAGCAGCAGCAGCAGCGGGCGAAGGAGGAGCTGCAGCTCTCTCGGCCGTCACAGCTGAACGTGCAGCCTTCGGCACCCTCCTCCAACCTCTTGAGCGTGCAGGCGCCAGGCTCGGCCGTGTCGGGCGGCTCGCAGAGGAGCCTGGGTTCGCAGCTGGAGGGCAGCCTGGGCCCGTCTCCGGCAGACAGCAACGGTAGCCGGGTGGTCTCGCCCTTCGCCAAGATCAAGAGCTCCATGGTGCAGGTAGCCAGCCTGACGCAAGCTGGACTCACCCAGGGAATCAACTTTGCCGTGGCCAAGGTACAAAAAAGCCCCGAGCCCGAAGCCGTTAACGAGGTCCAGGAGAGTGAACTGAAAGCAATGTTCACGCAGTGCCAGACCAGGATCATCCAGATCTAGCACCTTCTCTTTGGTCACCCACATCCAGCAGCTTGTGCAATTCTGGACCTTCCTCAGCCTTTTTTTTTTTAATTTAGTTTAGTTTTGTTTTTAAAAACATTGTTGTGGTAGAACGTGACTTCCAGTACAGTAGCAGTAGCATTAGCTTGCACAATGGGGCACACTGACATCAGCTGACATCCCTGCTCTTAACCCATCCCCTAGTTAACAGATGTTTACAGGCAGTCTTGTGCAGTGCATAGTAGATCTCTTCGGAACCCGACCGTGCCCTTAATCTGACTAACATCTCATGCATCCATATTCCATGTGTCTTGCATGTCAGAGGGTGAGTCTGTGGTAGCTAGATGGAGGTAGGCCAGCTCCATTGCTGCATGTCCAGAAATTACTTGTCAGTAGGTCACTTGTGATAACTCCCAGCAGAGCAGTGCACTAGTTGGTGGATGTCTTTCCCAAGTGAGAGTAACCCCTGTAGCTGCTGTTTAGATACAGGTAGGAAAAAAACAACTGAGCAAACTTTCTTCAAGTGGGCAGCTCTTTGTGAGACCGCACATGAATGGGAACATTCGAAATGTTATATATCATTAACGTTGTGTTTCATCATTAGAGATGCACCAAAGTAGGAACTGAATAATGCAAACGCTGTATATGTACAGTAAGTATTGTCTGTAATTACTATGTACTGTGTATCTGCTAGAACCCTCAGACGTATTTATAGACGGTAAGGTTTTATTGACACTACTTAGTGGCGATGTTGGTGGGAGAGTGACCTGTTCACCTCTCACCTGCCGCACACCTGGTCACAGGAGCCATTGTTGTGTTCTCATGCTCGGACTGGAGTTTTATTTTAGAATAGGTCAGCGCTCACTAGGCACGCCTAGAGAAGCAGGCAAGGTGAAGAATGTGTTATGGGTCTTAAAAAAAAAAAAAAAAAAAAAAAAACCTGGCCAATTGATTTGGCCTGAAATTGAAACATAGTCATAAATATTAGTAAATATTCAAATCAATCTGTCATAAATGTTGTTCGTCCATTTTAGGGGGAAGACGGTAGGCAGGGAGCCCTAGCCAAATGTTTGATCACTGTTAAATGCTTTTTGCACTCTTAATCTAAAGAGTAGGCCTTAACAGACACATGTCAACTATTTATTCCAAGCCTAACATAGGTTCATTTGGTTCTGTGTTGTTTTTCTTTCTCATTCAGGTAATGTATGATTGTGGGGTGTTGGTGTTACAGGTTGTAGCCATAGGAAATCCGGGTACATGCCATGGTTCTCAGATATGATTCAAATGCATTCAGAAGAGACTGTAGGGCATCATTTTAGCATTCCTTTTTTGGTGCTCTTTCTGCTTTAAATCATTTCCAGTAACGTGATAGTGTATTTTTACAGTTGTGTTTATTGTACAAAAAAGTAATTTAACATTAATGTCTTAATTTAAAATTGAGACAACCTAGCGCTCATGATTAGTTGGGAGGAAATGATTCATGGTGTTTGGTTCTTATTTGCTGACACCAACCCACCCCCACATGCTATGCAGTTCTCCTCTGTGGCGTGGCTGCCAGTAGGCATTAGCCTTCATTTCTCTTTTGAGTAATGCAAGTGCTGTGTGAGTTTTGAAATGTCAGATGGATGTTTTATTAGTATAAGAAATCACACCGCCCTCGATTCTTTGCACATTCTGTTCAAAAACATATCTAAATTTAGACAGACGACCCTGTAAAGCATTACAGAGGATATGTAGTGAGGATCAGTCAATAGCCCTGTCCAAGGTCACTGAAGCAAAACAATAATATCTTAATGTTTACTAAATGGGACATAGTGAAATGAAACTGAGTTATTGTGCCCCTTTCACTTGGTTGATTGTTGTATTAAGAGTTTTATTTTCTTTCCGGCTGACTGCATTTGTTAACTTCAAACGACAGGGCTGTGGATTGATTTTACACTGGATTTCTCCTCTAATAAGAGCATAGATGACCAAGTAGTAACTTATTATACAGTATAATGGCCTTGGACCTGGAGTGTTGGTTATAAAATGCACTGCCATCATTGTGAAATATGCTCTTTTATTATTTATCCCTTACTTTTAACATTTGTAACATTTTTATCTCTGCATAAGCAAATCTTACCCAAGCTTTCCTGCCCAACCTGCGCCTTAAAATGCAAAGAGAAGTTGAAATAAATCTTTTTTTCATTTTACCTTATTACTAAATCTGAACCTTCTAAAATCTAAAGCAGTCATAGTCTAAACAGGCTAATACAGTCTACTAAACAAACAGAAAAGTGATAGAAGTGACTGTTGCCTTGAATGTGTCTATCATGCGTAGTACTGGTGGAGGTAAACAGATGGTCCCAATATGAACCCAGTCACGGCCTGTCTTTGGAGACACATTGCCACCACCCACCAGAGGTTGTAGTGGACTTTCCATAAACTGGTCATGTTCCTTGCATAGGAATAATGCATTGTCAATGCATGTCTCATGCATTGGTTGTTTTAGGTTTGATTTGAAAACCTTGGCAAGAGTGTTCTTGGCTGAAATTATTGGGTTAAGGTTTCTTATAAGAAGTAAATGCACTAGATTCTGTTTTTAAACTTTTAATAGATGTTTGATTTCAGAGGTATATATTTAAGCAGGATATTGGAAAAGTGTGAACCATTACACATTTCTTTGTCTGGGTTCATGATGGGTTAAGAGGTGTTTTATTATTTTTTTCTTGACATCAAGTTTATGCTCTATGCATAAGGAATTTCCTTAAGTATGCACAAATTCCCCCGTTTTTGTCCTGAACTTGTGCTTTCTCTTTTATGTCTAACACAAAGTGCTTCTGAAATGTGTTTACTTTTGCCATTTATGCATACATTTCACTGACGTTCCCCTCGAGCATTCCTTTCCTCTCCAACCAGTGAGTGACCTGATAAAAACATACCAGTTTGAAAAGTACCTGACTTCCTGTGTTCACGTTTGTTGCATTGTTCACGCACTTTCTAGCATCCTCCTCTGTTGTCTGTGCAGTGCTTCACTAACGGGGGTTTGTCCAGTGTTTTCATGTTTTACTTCATTTTTTTTCCATAGTGAAATATATTTATTCTTATTTCATACTTTGTTCTTTCCTCATGTTTCCTAAAACTTAATATTAATGTGTAAACTGCTGTATTTTGAAAATTAACGGAGCATATATGGGAGTATTTTTAAGTAAATAATTTAAAAACATGTGTTCCGTAGTTACATTTTGTTTGTTCTCACCGCCATTCTTACACTGAAGTCTCAAGTGATAGGCTTACAACTGCCAAATGATGGTGCTTCTAGAACCCTTCGTGTTGGTTGTCAACACCAGTTTCAACTCTTGGCTTTCTGCCAGGACTTATGTAGCAATGTGACCCCAGCTCAATATATGGGGTTTTCCAAATCCCAGCTTCTCCAGTCTCAAATAGAAGAACGGTGATGTAGTGGGATCTGGTGTAGCCTGGCGTGTGTGTGTGTGTGAGGAGGTGTGAAGAGGGTGTGTGAGGCAGTGTTGCTGAAGGATGCTTGTGTGAGGGCGACCATGTGTACACTTTAGCTTGATTTTATTAGCCATGGCCTGTGTAAAACAGCTAAAGCATTGTATCTTCAGCCCAGGGCAAATCTTTTCGTCTTGGTTTGTCATGTGAACGAAACTGGTACTGAACGATTCACTTTCAGATAATTATCCAGTAATGAAGTTCGGTCAGTGGAACAGAAAAAGAATTGTTATTCAAAGATGATAAAATGGGTTGTAAATGGAAGGGGACAAGTGGGAGTTTGACATCAAAGTTCAAACCAGAATACTTCATAACATACCAATTTTACTAAACATGGATATTTTTATTAATTGTACAACAATGATAATCATGAACAACTTGGTTAATAGAACAGGAAAGGCATGGTAACATTAGACAAGAGTGTTTATGGTTCATGGCCATTAACCGATTTTTGCTGCTGTATTCTGCTCATTCGCTGCATCTCCAGATGTTTAGTCTTCATCCACACGTCTCTGGAGAGGGCCGTCTGACCAAAACTAAGTGACACCAACCTGAAAATGACCATTAAAATATGACATTACTCTTGTATTCCACAAGTGGCTATAGGGCAGATACACAGGAACAGGATGTATTTGCTTGCTGAAGAATGAAGGTAATCATCTACTGCAGACAAATTATTATATCCACACGCACACACACACACACACAGGAAGAATAAATAGCAAAGGCCTAGAGGAACCTAGCTTACCTAGAAACAACCAACATTCTGTGCAAGTCCTCGGCGGAAATGCTCTGGGGGTCATCTTTACGCATTTCAACAAAATCATCTTCTACTGCCTAAAACAAAGTGAGAAAACACTATATATACACACACAAGATATTTTAAAATATATACAAGATATTTTTAATCACTCATTCCATCCTGCTTCCCAGACACGATGCATTGAGTAAGGAGCTCCCAAGCTAGGGAGTTTCCCTGACGAGCCTTACCTTTGTGACCTCTTCTGAGATGCTGTAGTCCAGCTGGCGGGCCACGCTCAGGTACTGGCGGTATTTGTTCATCTGGGAAGGAGCCTGGGCTGCCTGGATGGCGCTTAGGTGCTCCTCCAGGTTGGGTGGACTCACCTGGGGCTGGAGGTGAACCTGACAGTCCGACTGCGTGGAAGAGGGAAGAGATGAGAAGAAAGCCTGGGTGACCTTTAAGGTACCAAACACCAGAGTCAAAGACCGTTGACTAAGGCTGCAGAGGGCCAGCGCGTTGGACCAAAAGAATGTGGGAACAGTGTTGCCGAGCAACTTGAATGGCTGCTTTAAGTCATTCAACAGCAAACTGTGAAATGCCATTTACAGTTTGCATCCAACATTCCTTGACGACAAACATCTCTGAGGTTTGTAGCCTACCCAACTTCTAACGGGAATTAACTTATGTCTGAAAACTGCCTTGCCCCTGTGGGACAGTGAGCTGAGTGAGTGTGGGGAGAGTCTTGTGTTCTGGGCCGTGGGCTGGAGGGCCCAGTCTGGTATTCCCCCCTAACTCATGTCCTTGTGGTGCAGCTGCAGCCATGGCAACCCCTGAGACTAACATACGAGAATAGCCCGGCACATTCCTCAGACTGTTCGCATCAAAGCGAGGCCAGCGAACTGATGAGCGCACACACAGCTCTACAGGTGCCCCATGGAAAACAAACCCCCAGTGCTCCACGTGTTTGTCTCATGTGTGCCACTGCATGTATGGAAACTCAGATTGTGTAAATCTAGAGGGACTCTGCTGTGTGTGTGTGTGTGTGTGTCTGTTTCTTTTGTCCTCACAGGCAGCAGTGATCGTCCTTCTGACGCGACCAGCATGTTAATATTGCAGGGGAATTCCATCTGATGGTAGTTGAAGTCGTAATCAACCTTCTGCCAGGAGATCAGGTTCCCCAGTGCTGTGATGTTCCGCACACCTATGCCAGGAGAGGGAAAGCAGATAGAGAGTTGGGAGGCTCACAGGAATGCATGTCTGCTACACACACACACACACGGACACCAACAGGAAACGCACAGGAAACCACATACTGAACTAGATAGATAGGTGCACTACTGTCACAGATCTATGCAATGACTCCCCCCCTCTGGTCCTCAGCCCTGTCGCTAGCTCACACTAACTTCTGAACTGTGATGGGCTTTAATGGCTACATAATAAAAAGTTTGGCATTTCTCAAGCTTCTACTGCGTGTCTGCATGATGGATTTTGTTGTTGTTTTGCTACCTACATTGAATGGGTCAGGCTTGGGTCAAGACCCTCATGCCAGGTCAGTTGATCACATGTAAAAATGCAACTTGATCTTCAAGCGGATTGGCCATTGGCGCTCTGAATGGAACAGATGCCTTCAGGTTTAGCCACATGACATCACTGTGCCTGTGCCTTCTGCCCATCACAAGGGGTGGTGCGGGGGCTTTAAAAGTGTCGAGTGGTTGCTCAAATGCCTCCCTGCTGACAAGTACAACACCATTAAGTACCCGGTAACCAGGCAGCCTGGCCACACTGACGCACTTCCCTATAGCCATCCCACTAGCACACAGCGAGTGGCAGCACGCGTGAATTCAGGAGGAGGAAATTCCTCAATTCAAGTGCGCACCTCCTCAATCCAATGCTGCCCCACCCCCCTCGTCAGCGCCGCACCCCTCTCACCTGCGGCATCCAGCTGGCCTTGCTCCAGCAGGGTCTCATCGAGGAATAGCGAGGTGTTGCTGGCCAGCTGGAGGGCACCGCTCATCAGCCGATTGGCCACGTAGTCCTTGCGCGGCACCAGGCGCATGCTGTTCATGTTGTGCAGGCTCATCGCCAGACGGTATGACTGAGGGTGGGGTGGGGTGGGAAGGGTGGGAGACATTTGCGGAGGAGTTCAGCACTGTTGACCGTTGAACTACACCTTTGAGATGCTCGTCAAAAGTACTTAGGGAGGGAGGGAGGGAGGGAAATAGCTTAATGAGGTATAAGCACTCACAGCTGGCACCAGGTGCTGAATGATGCGGTACAGATGTTCTGAGTACGGATAGGTGTGCGGACACCCGCTGATGTTTAAGGTGAACTTCCCCAAGGGGAGAACATCTCGTCGGGCATACCTAAGTACAGAGATCAACCCCCATGAGAAAGTAGTCTCATTTGCAGTCACTGTTAGTTCTATTTAAAGCAGTACATGCTAATCTGGAACGTACGGATTAAAAGAAGAAATCTTATAAGAATGAAACCATTGCCCATTAACACTATCAGTCTAATTTTCTATGCTCAGATCAGTTGACGTCATTTTGCTATTCAGTACCAAATCTTGTTCTTTTTATCTAAAGAAAATACTGTCTGGGCCTAAACCACACGACTATGGATTCATTGACATGTAAGCTCGCCAAAGAACAGACTGGAGCGTGTTGGATGAAGACTCAGAGCAATTCCCCTACACATTGGAGATGAGATGAAGGAGCAGGTACTCTGCAGCGAGGGCATCCCCCAGGAGGACGTGTGTGAGGTAGGCCACCAGGTCTGACCGGATGGAGCTCAGCTCACTCAGGAAATTGGTTACAACTGCACAGGCAAGAGACAAACACATTCATTACAGCAGCAGTTCCCAACGGGGGGGGCGGTCGGGGCCCACAAGGGGGCCTCAGTGAGCTCTGGAGGGGGGTTGCAGGAGAACGAGTTGGGAACCACTGCATTACAGAAACAAGAACAGAAACATCCTGGTGACAGCCACAGTGACAGTGCTTTATACTCAAACACCACAATGCTAATGAATCCAGACATAATGAGGCTATATATAAACATAGCGCTTGATTAAAAAAATGTAATAGATCTAAACTAGTAAATAACTATACATTACAGGCATACACAGGCAAAACACATTTTTATGTGTGTTTGTCTGGCCCATTCGAATGGCACCTGCTATATTTAGAATGGTATGACTTTGGGCTTACAGGTGTTTTTGTCCTCTGACACAGCGGATGGCAGCAGCGGGTTGTTGTGCTGGAGGGGCAGCGCATATAACATATGGAGCCGAGGCACTAAAGACGGAGGGGGGCTGTGGGCTCTCTGCTCCTCCACAGTCTCCATGGATTCCATTGGATCGATCAGTGAGGACGCCTCTCTAAAGGACAAGAGCAGAGGGGACATCACATTCAACACCAACATGTCCAAGGTGTTTCTTCTACTGCAGCCTTTCCTATTATAAATAGACACACAAGACTAAAAAGTCAAAGAACGGGATTTCATCAGGTCACAGCTCTAGATTGACCCCTCGATCATGACTCTGAATGGCACTAATGGTCTTCAAAGGAAGATTCTTACTTTTCCTCAGCTAGTCCACTCAAAGATGGATCAACAGACAAGATCCCAAACACTTCCAGTGTGTCATTCAATTTGAAGCTCTCCCAGTCATCATACACCTGTCAAATAATCACACACACACACACACACACACACACAAAAAAAAAGGGTTTCAGATTAAGGATGTCCTGATCAGTTTTTTTTGCCCTCAAGTCCGAGTCATTTCATTTTGAGTATCTGCCAATACAGAGTCCCGATCCGATACATAAATACATAAAAAAAAAAAAAAATGTTGTGGTCATAAACTTTATAATACCTCCGCAGACATACTAGCGCTTTCTGCTTCAAGGTGCTTTGGTGTTCTTCTTTGCCGGCATTTAACCAATAGCATACCTGCCAACCTTGGACAACGTGATGTGATGCACATTTCCAGTATTGCTTAAGTAACTACATAGTTCCCACCTAAGACCATACAGTATTTAGATATTGAATATTCAACTATACTACATGAAATCTGACAAGGCAATTAATTCCATTGTTTTCTGTGCTTTGAGTTTTTGTTCCAAATGTTTTCACCAAGACATTTGACAAAAGGTAACCATGGTAATCCAAAAATTTTCCCTTAAACAGAACTTAACTATAACTAAAAAATATATTGTTTTGTGGTATGCTACATGTCTTAAATACATTGAGCATAATAACAATAAAGAATCCCAAATACCATGCTATGTTCCTTTTGACATAACACTTCTCCTTGATAGCTTGCCTCATAGCCTGCTGACTGACTTTTCCATGTGACAAACACCCCCCTTTGTAGTAAAAATTAAATCATACCAGGGCCTAACCCAGGGCTATTCAATTAAAATTTCATTTGGGACACATTTCAGAACCAAGATCTTAAGTTGGGCCGCACATTTTCAGCAGTCATTAACAATTCTGACATTTTTCACAAACTAAAACCATTTTTATTTTTTACCCTTAAAATTTACAACATTCTAAAAAAAGATTGAGAATGCATGCAATTTATAATATATATCTCTAAAATGAGGTGGGATGGAGGAGGTTGTTCTAGCTTGGTCTGTTTCTGATATTCTGGGTGCGTTGAGAAATAGGCTACAATCTGCCACTCTGATAATGGAATAACACTCCACAGCTTGATAAAGACGAGCTTGTTATTTTTCTGTGACTAAACGAACGGTTTCTGATAGATCAAAATGAACATAAACCAGCAGGCTGAAATAGCGGTTAATGTTTCAGTTGCTTGACAAGTAAGGATTTAGTAACGATTTTGATCATTTTTTTACCTGCCAATTATGAGCTTTAATTCATAAATCAATCCAGAACTGGTTTATTTCCTAAAAACTTAGTCTAGCAGTTAGCACTGTTTTCATTCAGACTGACGTCACGCTCTGCTGTTCTCTCCCTTCAGCCGGAGTGGCCGGTGTACGCACTGAACACGCTCTAAACACTTCGAAAGTGTGACGCTCTGAATAAACGAATGACAATTCTATCCACACTCAGAAAAGTTTTAAAGGAGAGTGTACTCGGAGAGCTCGGAGTGTCAGTTTATGTGCACCACGTCTGGGCTGCATGTGGCCCGCGGGTCGCCTATTGATTAGTCCTGGCCTAACCTATATCATCCTATAGACTTTATATTATAGCCATAATATTACATGAATATTATAACCCCCCCCCCCCCCATTGAGCTATTGAGGGGCGCACTTTTCACATTATTCATTAGCATATGGTTATGGTTATATTTAGACTATCGGCTGTTATCACAATATTTGGCCTATTGATTATTGAATATGTTTTTGAACTCTCACAGATGGATAAGGCAAGTGATTCTGTATCTTTAGAGCCTCCTGAATATGGGCAATCTAGGCTACTTCAATCACAACGAGCCCATCAGGAACCATGGCATAACCTAGCCATCTGCTAGTTCACAGTAAAATATCACAATCAGATGAGCAGGCTGTGCTCATCTGACTAAACGGGCACGTCGAATGTCTGGCTGTGACTGAGTGGGACTTTTTTCGTTGAGCAAAAGTCACTATTGCATGATGTTGCTTAGTTGACCGTCTAACAAATAAAGTCCTATCCATCTACTTAGCCAGCAAACACGAACAAGCTGTTTAAGTCAGTCCTATAGGACTTGTGACAACATAGTTTTGTGTGTTTCGACATTCTAAATGACAAATGAAACTTGGCGCTTGACAGTGCTGAAGAGTCTGCCACGGACACACAGGCTCACCTTCTCTCCTACTCTTTCCCTGCCCTTCTGTTGTTGACAGTTTAAAATGTAATTTAGTTTGATGCAAGTTCTTCTCCATATCTGCATTTCGCTCAAGACCACACTGCGATGCATTAGCTTACATGAAAAACACATACAATTAGTCTGTCGGTTTTCCCGACACGACTCTGTAGCGTAATAGTAGATACGGCACTGCTAGTGTTTGTGTTGTGCTGGAAAGCACTGTCATTTATGAATAATTACCGCAGCTTAGGCGCACATGATGGTCTAATTTAGAAAAAAGATTTGCCCAACATGTTGGTCCTTGATGGCTAACATTAAAATCATAATTGCAAAATGTGCATGACACATGACATTTGTCTATTGAATAATTCGTCAGGAACTTAGGAGGTGCATAAACTCGCTTAATTTTTGACATGCTTCCCACTCGGTCAGTCAGTATCCTCAGCTAACGTCATGTGTATTATTAACTTTGGCTCACACAAACACACATCATCCCACAGTACTCCTCGTCTTGAATTTACCATTCCCATACTCTGCCCAATTACCTTTGAAACAAAGTTTAGCTCCGTCCTCCCTTGTAAAACCAGCAACATTAGGAAGATGGAAACAAAGTTCACCTCCTCAATTATTTTCTTGTAACGTATTTGGAGCTTAAAACTAGCAGTCCAGCCCGTTTCCAGCATGTTGCTGCCCTATGCGTACGAGTTGCCTAGTGACAAATTGTAGCCCCGTAGTTTGATGTTTACATGCTATCTATATAGATGTGTAAAAAAAAAAAAATGAGAGTACATTTATACATATATATATATACTACTGTATATCCGAGTCTTGATCGGGAGGTAAAGTCCGATTCCGATCGAGTCTGAAACCACGTGATCGGGCCCGATTTCCGATCGCGTGATCGGATCGGGACATCCCTATTTCAGATCTTCAGAAGGGTTTGTTGGGAGATGCACATAATAATGACAGTTGAGAGCTTAGAACAATGACAGAGTAAAGTGCTTAAGATGGCGCAGGTACCTTCACTAAGCACGCGGGGCCCTGCTCTCCAGGTAAAGGGTAGTTTAGGTCCAGGGGGGAGGAGCAGTTTGGGAGAGATGTGCTGCTGTTGGAGGGAGCTTCCGTTTCCTGACGTTTAGAATCTCCGTTTCCTTGAGAGTCTCCAGAGTTGTAAGATCCTATGACCGTATCATATATATAAAAAAGGAGAATGCATCAGTGAATTATCAAACTTAATAAGAAAAGGACTGCCTCTGCTATTGGCCCAGACATAGGCCAAGGAAACCCTGACCATCCCTGTAGTAGTGTTGGATTGCTATGCGTAATACCTCAGTTATGCTTCTATAACCTAGCTTTGCTACCAGCATCCCATCTCATGCCGTACATACCTTGTATAAATAGATAAGGCACTGTATAAATATAATTGAATTGAATATTAGTGTCATTTTCCTGTACCTGTGTTTGAGTCCCTTGGCCCTTGTGCTTGTGTGTCCATGTCATCATCCTCTTCATAGCTGCGCTTCTGTCGGTTAGGAGTGTAAGAGGTGGAGGGAATGACACGAGCTTGGCTAGAACGGGCATAGCAGTACACAACAGTTAAGGAAAGTTATTCAGTGGTTCTTGATTTGACTTTAAAGTCTATCCCCAATTCTTTCTACAATTATTTCCACAATGTTTTTGCATTAACATGTGTACCTTGGAAATTACTTCAAAAAAGGTTAAGGCAAGGATATTTTCATGGATAGAATGGCTAACCATTCATGGCGGGCAGTATGTTAAGGATATCTCTTTCACCCATGGAGACTCTCCTGGAACAGGCACACAGTAGAAGGTCTGCCTCTCAGATGTGACACAGTTTCTGGAATTAAAATCCACCTGCTGAATACAGACAAATTATTTGGATTTGAATCATTTCAATATAAACATCTAAAATTCTTTGTTACTCTACAAAAAAAGTGTCTGAACAGTACCCACTGAAACAAAATCCAAAATTTTAACGTTAGACAGCCCAGTAAGAATGTCACCTTCAATTTGTTCTTTTTAAAAGCAGAATCCAAATAATCCAGCTACATGCCTAAGAAAGTACTTATGAAATGCTCAATATTAAAACTGGCACAGTAATACGTTTCTGACACATTGCCTACATGCTCACGATGCTGCCCCCACTTGGTATGAAAAAGAAATTACAACTAATGTCTAACGCTGTAATCCACTATAAAGCAGAATAGAAAATTATGTGGTACTTACAACACACTCTGTGACATCCTTGTATTTCCCACATTTTAGACTCTGAAATAAATCACAAAAGTTTATATAAAACTCGCGCAAAGACCACACTGCTATCATTCATGATTTCCATCCAGATTGTTATTCGTCAAATCCAGTTAAAGGTGTTCTAAGCGATGTGACGCGTTTTTAGGACTAAAACATTTGTTGTTACATACAGAAAACATCTCCTCACAATCTGCTAGCTGCCTATCCCCTGAACACACTGTAAAAAAACGCAGTCGCTGTAGACAGCCCAGGGTCCACAAACGGCTAAAAAACACAGTGGGCAAACCTAGCATAACAAACGAAATGAAACATAAAACATTGTTCCAGCCAATAAACGACAAGAAGGATTTGGAGGAGGGGTTGGGTGGGGGTTAGTGCGCGTGAGTCTTTCAGGAGGCATGGGAGGGAGGGGGACGAGGGAGGTATCCTCCGTTTTGTGTGACAATACTTCGAATGTCAACAAGAAGTAACATCAAACACAATCGCTTAGAGCGCCTTTAAACACCACAATACTTAGATCTACCTTTGACTTTGTCGTAGGGTCCACAGTTTCATAGACTCCCATGTAGAATTCAGGATCAAACATATCTTGCACCAAGCAACGAAACTTCACAAGACTGTTGGGCCTCAGGTAATGGAGAGGAACGTCGTTTAGAGAAGCAACCTGTAATTAGGAACACACTCGCGTCAAAAAGCGGCCATTTAACGTTAGGACCGTCAATATCAGTGCTCAGTCTTATTTAGCATTGACGTAAATATATAGCATTACAAACAATAACACAATAAAGCGACAAACAGCCTCCTTACCCAGGTTTGAGCTTCTTTTTCTGACAGTTTGTCTTTGAAGTACTGCACCACCCTTTTCTCCCATTCTGGATTACAATTGTGCTGAACTGTAAAAACGGTCACAAGCTTAATGTCAATATGAGTTGAAAATGCCAGGAAATAACAAGCTTGCAAATAAAACAATCGACAACAGCCAACGCCACGTCTTTGTCAAGTGGTAACGTTATATGCAGTAGGCTACATGTTAAAAAACATCGGTAATATTAAGAGCTAGCATTATCAGTACCCAGAATTCATAACGTTACTAATTTGCAGTTTGTACAGGTAAAGTGAAAACCACAATGTTTATACAAAAGTACATCCACTGAACTGAAGTCGAAAACTTAAACGGGCATGTGCTCAGGTTTGAGAACTTTCTAGCGAAGTTCACTTCATTAAACGTCAAACAAGCAAATATTCTCACAGAGGTTTGATTCTTACCAAACATCCCTTCAACAATCCCCAGTGGATTATTAATCCAGTCCTGTGCGGAAGGCATTGTGCTATCAAAATATATAACGATTTATATTTTCCTTTCACAAAGCACCACTCTGCTGAACTGTAATCACGTTATCCCAACCCACTCAGTTTGCCGTGGCGGGAAAATTACGTCATCAAAATGTAACCTGTGAACTCAAACAGAAATACGTCATTTTGCTGTTTTTTTGGGAATATTTAGACAAAAGAAAAACAATAATAAACTGAATTTATCGGGTAAGTGAGTTTCAGAGTCATACATTAGGGCGAATTTGATTTATTTAGGAATTATTGTAGTATGACAACCAAAACAATAGGGGGCAGCGTGGCAATTATTTCCAAGAATTGATTACTTTAGTCTGAAAATCAGTTCCGGATTAGTGACACGATTTGCGTCATGTTGTTCACAGATCTGTAAAAGAAACGATTAGCCGTAGCCTCTTTCAGTTATCTGTTAGGGATTGGCCTTATGTTTATCAACTTTAATATTTTGCGTGAACGAACAGGGACCTTCTCAGATCCGGGTTGAGTGAAGTT
The DNA here is from genome assembly GCA_017657215.1 of Limnothrissa miodon. Classification (NCBI taxonomy): domain Eukaryota; kingdom Metazoa; phylum Chordata; class Actinopteri; order Clupeiformes; family Clupeidae; genus Limnothrissa; species Limnothrissa miodon. The sequence goes on along the minus strand of JAGFZM010000087.1, from coordinate 372,871 downwards.
ATGCCTTGTCCAACTGGAGGATAAGCGACGTGTCTAAGCAAAAATGGCTGATAGGAGGGGTAATAACGTTCCCAATTCAAACGCAAATTTACTTTTTTCCGCGGCACCTGAGTTTAATTTTAACCTGCCTTTCATACCTGTCAGTCAAGCCACTGGTCCTGCTGTGTTATCGGGAGGTGAGATAAGGCAAATACTTGCCGTGTAACTGTTTGTGTATGTCAAAGAGAGCTAGCGTTTGGATAACTAGTTAGCTAAGTTAGCTGTCTAGCTAACGTTAGTCATATTTGTATGTTTTTTTTTACTATCACTAGTCTCGTGTTGTTGGCCTCCCAACATCAATGTCATCGTCAAAGTGATGTCAGTCCTTTGAAGTTTGTTCTGGTTGTCGTTAGCTGACATCTTTAGTACAGCTATTGCAGTTGTCAAATAGGTCAGATATGATGGTGAAAGTCTTGTTAAAATACACCACTCTCGGTCTTCGACTCATCGGAGTTTAGGTTATGGATAGATTTTTACGTTTATTTCCATAATTAGCATGTCATTACATAGTTCCAAAAAGATAACATGCAGTCTTGTTACAATTTAGCATGGTGGATTATTCTTTTAAAAATTGGCTGAAAATTGATTGGGCCCAATGAGGTTAGACCTTGATGAAAAAGAATATTAAACCATATTATTAGTAGCACTAGTATTAATGATCATGCACAATGGTATTTATATGAAGTAGTAGGTGGAGTGCCCAGAATTTTTGAACATAAAAGTCCTGCAAAACTGTGTTCCAAGAATACACAGGCCAATCTTTTCCGTAATTAATTATTACTGTTACTTTTACTCAGTCTAACGACCTATGAAAACACAGAAGGAACAAAATACTAGAGGTCTCTTTTTGCCTAATGTTAAGAATATCATAATACTCTTGTTAGAGAGGAAAAGCCGGTGGGTGCAGTTGTCCTGCAGTTATCATCTTATGGCCCGGTACTGGTCCAGACAGGGCCCATAGTTAAAATAAAAAAACACAGGTCTGGTAGAAAAAAGTTCACAAAGGAATCATCCTACTTTAACATTACTTTCTGCTACTCTGCAGATGACTCCACTGATGTTGGTGAGGAAGACAGCTTCCTGGGTCAGACCTCCAGCACAGCTCCACAACCCTCCACATTCAACTACTTCTCCAGTTCCGCCACGAGCAGTGACCCGTTTGCCTCAATCGGTCACCAGCCATGCCCCCCTCCAGCACCCACTGTCGCCCCCATGACCTCCGGCCTCTCGCCAGTTCCCAGTGCCAGCACTGCTGCCACATTAGCTGCTGCCCCCACACTACCCCACTCCAGTGCCCCTACTTCACAGTTCAGCAGCACGGCTTACCAAAGCCCCATGGGCCATTTCACCCCCCCATCAACCTCAGGAACTCCTCCACCTCCCCAGGCCTCCCAGCAGTCATATAACCCCTACCGCCACACAGCCCTGAGCAGCAGGGCCAGTCCCTATATCCCAGCCCCCGAGCTCCAGCAGCAGAGCCCCCCACAGAACATCAACCCTTACACACAAGGACCCCCAGCTCAGACATTCCAGGCCCCACCTTCTGCATTCGCAAGGGTACAGCTAATCATTCTAAATCATCTCCTTTCATATTCATGTATTTTTTAAATAACATCCAGGTGGAATTTAGTTACTCTTTCAAATTCCATTTGTCCGCATAATATTTGCATCAATCTATTATGATTATTAATCAGGTAGCTCTTGGCATATTTGATTTTTATTTCTATAGTCGCTTGTCAAAGCTAAGATCCATAATTGACAGTATGACAGATCTAATAGTTATCAGTCTATACTCATTGTGCACATATTTGACTGCAATGTTGTTGTTCTTCCAGCCTCCCCCTCCTCCCACACAGAGTCCAATGCCCCCAGTAGCCCCCAGTATGGCTGGACCGGTGGTCCCTGCCAACCCTATGATACCATACAACTACAATATCTATGAGCCTGTACAACTCCACTGGTTTTACTGCAAACAAGTGGAGTCCAAGAAAGTCTGGCTCCCCTTCAGCATCCTGGACTCCCTTCGCTTGGAAGAGACCTTCAATTCAGGTATGACATGGTCATAGACCTGTAGTCCATCTGGTGCCCTTCTGTCATAAGGGGCACCAAATGAACTACCATCATCTGTCGTCTGATTGTCTAATTTATACAAGCATCTCTCATTTGTTCGATAACCAATTCCTTTGGTTAGTCCAACCCGACCCGGAGAATGTGATTGTGTCCACGGATGGTGGTCGCTATGATGTCCAGCTGTATGAGCGAACCCGTACGTCGGTCTACTGGGAGGAGGAGCCCACGGAGGTGCGGCGCTGCAGCTGGTTCTACAAAGGTGACACAGACAGCCGCTTCATTCCATACTCGGAGGAGTTCAGTGAGAAACTGGAGGTTTGTACCAACAGTAGTGCTAATGGATTTGCAGCATGTGAAACCCCTTACACCCTTTCATTGTGGGGTTAGTGAAAATAATGAACCACTCATCTGTTACCCTTTAGCTCACTGTACTGTTGCCGGTAGCTAGTCTAGCGCCACTCATTAACCGTGACCTGTCCAATGCCACTCATGAGGCCTTTTGTGCCTACTGTTCTGAATAGGCCAAATGATGTATTCCTGACAAATACAGAGCACAGAGCTAGGTCCATTATCAGTAGTCGCTGTGACATTGCTAGGCTAACAGAGGACTATGCTGTGACTCATTTGCCTGTGGAAAAACAAACTGGTTCATGGGTAATAGACAAGCACTGAACCAGTAGCCTCACCCTCGCCAGCCCCGCCCTGGACTTTTATTTCATTTCGTCCAGAGGGTCTGGGAGCACTCCACTGACAATCATTCTCTTATTAGATATGTGGTTTCTGCTGAAGTTTAAACTGATTGGATCTGCCTTTACCCAATCGCTAACGCCTGGTCATGACGTATGCAACATGACGGCTTGTGAAGGATGATAGCTTCCCTACCATTTAACCTAGCCACTTCCTTGGAAACTAACGGAGCAAGCTGGAAAATCAAACTTTTCCCGAACCCTGTGGGTAGTAGACATCTTTTACACAGATAAAATTAAATAAAGATTGTTCTTGTTCAGACTTCAGTTCCTGTATGTTCTGAAGTGTTCCCACAACGGACTGAATAGCCTCCTGTACTAGGTTCGCTGCCGCCATTGTTATTGTGCACACTGCGCAGCTGCGCAGCCAGGCAACGTTGCGTACAAAACCGACGTCATTGCTCACTAGAACACTCCCCGCCCGCTGATTGGGCCGGCAGAATGCTGACCTGGAGAGAACGATTGTCAATGGAGTGCTCCCAGACTCTCTGGACAAAATGAAATGAAAGTCCAGGGCGGGGCTGGCGAGGGCGAGGCTACTGAACCAGTACCTGATGCAGGTGGAAAAAGGCTGTTAGAAATTGTTGTTGAAATCTATTGATTATTAATTTTGTCCTTTTCCAAGGCTGAGTATAAGAAGGCTGTGTCCACTAATCAATGGCACCGGCGACTGGAATTCCCATCTGGAGAGACTATTGTCATGCATAACCCAAAGGTAAACCATCACCTGCCCCCTTGCCACTATAGGTGGTTTGTCTTACTGGTTAATCCCATAGTTGGATGTCCCTCATTCATTATTCCTGTTCCAGTAACTGCCGTTGAATCACTGTCAGGTGAAAGACAAATGCCCAGGTTAAAAGAAACTTAAAACTTAAAACTGAATTTCTTGTTAGACATTTTAAAACATACTCCGTATGACCAAGGTTCATTTAAGATCTTGGGTCTATTAGGACTGAACTGTAATGCACAGTGTAGGTTTCTCCACGTGCCCTGTATTCAGATGCCAGTCTGTGTATTACTCCCTTGTGTGCCGTTTTCCTAGGTGATCGTGCAGTTTCAGCCATCTGCTGTGCCAGATGAGTGGGGCACCACGCAGGATGGCCAGACCAGACCCAGAGTGGTCAAGAGGGGCATAGATGATGACCATGATGAAATCCCTGATGGTAAGGACACGCGCCGTCTGGTTGACTCCAGTGCAGGTCCAACATATGTTGCAGTGGGTTGGAAGTGTCTGTTTATGTGAATCACTGCTCCTCCACCAGGAGAGATGCCGCAGGTGGACCATCTGGTGTTTATGGTGCACGGGATTGGCCCGGTGTGTGACCTGAGGTTCAGGAGCATGGTGGAGTGTGGTGAGTGTGTTTGGAATGCTCCCGATGGCACAAGTAATGTCTTAATCAACAGAGCAGGTTTGAGCAAATCATCCAGGCATTTATGCCCAGTGACTAATATTTGCCTCGGGCGTCAGTAGTTAGAAATCTTTCATGCCCAACCACACCTCTACAACACATGAAAATTCAATTTCAGTTCAATTTTATTTCTATAGTACGTTTGACAAAAGACTTGTCTCAAAGCTCTTCACAACAAAGAGCACCAATGAGAAAACACTGTATATTAAGCAGCTTTTTTGAAGAATGTAGCTGCTTTAAGATGCTTGCTATTCAGATGCTATCTGCTGATTGTGTATGTGTCAGAAAATCAAGTGGTTTTGCTCAGTTTCTGTTCCTGTCTCGTGCTGCCAGTGGACGACTTCCGCAGCGTGTCTCTAAAGCTCCTGCAGAGCCACTTCAAGAAGGCCCAGGATGAGCGTGTCATCAGCAGAGTGGAGTTCCTGCCAGTGCAGTGGCACACAGCGCTACATGGGGACGCCACTGGCGTGGACAGGTACAGGGAAGCACTCAATGGATACGCCACCATTTGGGGAAATACATTTTCCACCTCTTCTCAAGTTAAACAATGAGCTTAGCCTTTCTCTAGTTCTGCTGTTCTCTGAGTCTGACGGTAGCAATTTTAGCTTGAGGAGAGGATAAGTGAATGCCAATTACTCCTATAGTCCTCTTATTTCTTGATTGGATTGTTGTCAGGCGGATAAAGAAGATCACACTCCCCAGCACAGGTCGCTTACGCCACTTTACCAATGAGACCCTCCTAGACGTCCTCTTCTACAACAGCCCCACTTACTGCCAGACCATCATGGACACAGTTGCCAAGGAGATCAATCGCATCTACGCTGTTTTTATGGAAAGAAATCCAGACTTTAAGGGCGCCATATCCGTAGCTGGACACAGTTTAGGTAAGACACAGCACTGTGCTGTCATCTCAGTGTGGGACGAGGAAGAGTTGATGGGTGAAACGGCATCACTGTAAATCTTAATGTCTCTTTCAGGTTCTCTCATTCTTTTTGACTTGCTGTCCAATCAGAAGATGGGCTTTCCTTCCGGGACCCTGGCGACCAATGGCAATAGTTCTCCTGAAGCCAAACAGGTATGAACATGGGCTGCAACTGTGTAGCCAGGAGCCTGCTAAAGCTCATAAGCAAAGATTATGAGAATGTGTACACTTAGGCCGCATTCACACTACAGGTCTTGATGCTCAATTCTGATTTGTTGCCTATATCCGTTTTTTTTTTTACTTTCTGTTTACACATGGTTTTTAATTGTGATCCATATCCGATTCACGTATTTACACTACGCCATACAATGAAAATGCACGCCTCCATACACATTTCCCACACAACGTCATTAAACCGCGATGAAGTACTAAATTGTTCCAGATGTAATGATGTATGATGTACAGAATGCAGTGCCTAGAAAAATCCGATCTGCCTGTTTACATGACAGTTGCACTAGCACATATCTGATTTATATCGGATTTATTTCCACATATGAACGAGGCCTGAATCCGACCTCATAAAATCAGAATGCATGCGTCTTTTTTCCTGTTTACACTGTCATGGAACAGATCCGTTTTGTGTCACACATGAGCAAAAAAAATCGGAATTGGGTCACATGTAACTGGCACAGTGTATGTGTATATGCTAAGGCACAGACTAATGTGTACATATGCCGAGGCACAGACTAATTGTGAGCGTGAACTGAAACCATAACTTCTTAATCATCTCCCATGTTCGTTAATAAATCAAACTTTGAGTAAATACTGCGATCTCTGGCTGCAGCTCATCACGCCAGCGGCTGAGGAGAACAGTGTAGCGAGCCAGCCGGTGGTTGAGGAGGATCCCAAAGAGGAGGGAGAGCAGTTTGCAGACCTCTCGGCTGTGCTGGAGCACCTGGGGCTCTCCGAGTACCAGAGCACCTTTGAACAGGAGAAGATTGATGTGGAATCTTTTGTAAGGGATTCTTCTTTGCCGAAATCTAAATGATACAATATTAGTTATTATATTCATAAAATTATTGGTGTATAATAGTGCAGCCAGTTAGCCCTGTCTGTCCTTAACAGCTGATGTGCACAGTTGATGATCTAAAAGAGATGGGCATACCCTTGGGACCACGTAAGAAGTTTGCCAAATTTGTCAAAGAGAGGGCAAGCAAGCAGGTAAGAAGCCACATTCACACCTCTTCTGCAAGCCTACACTGATGGCCTTCAGTTGAGACATGTAGAGTTATGAACTTGTACTGTAGAATCTGAGACCACTGACCCAAACCATGTTGACTGATCTGGCAGGCGGCAGCTGCAGCAGAGAAGCCAGCTGTGAAGGAAGTGGTGAAAGAGGCTCCTCCCCCGCAGAACGCAGAGCCTGTCCCCATCCCTGTCCCCAGCAAGCCTCCCGTCGGCAGAGCCATGTCCTCCATCCATGTCAATTACAATTACTTTGAGATTGGCACTGGACAGGTCAGTTCTGGTTTGCTTGGACTTCTTCATCCATAATGAATTCATCTGGGCAAGAACATCTCACACGTGACAGAACATTAGCAGAGGATTATTTAAGTATTTTGGACTGTTGATTTTATGTACTGTCAGCTCTGCAGCCAAAAATAGCAAATTTACACATTTCTTAAAATCATTCACTTTGTTAAATACTATAACATTTTATTGATGTTCTGGATGTGACAAAAAGTGCCCAATTTATGACCGTGCACTGATGTATCCTCTGAAGTGGTTGTGATGGTTCTGTCCTGTCTAGGTGTCTGTGATCTATCACACCCTGGACTTTGAGCCCACCAACTTCTTTGCCCTTGGCTCTCCTATTGGCATGTTCCTCACAGTAAGAGGTTTGGAGAGAATTGAGGAGACGTATCAACTGCCTACCTGCAAGGGATTCTTTAACATTTACCATCCAGTAAGAACTCTGTCTTCACCACACTTCTCATAGTTAAACATGACATTTTGTGAATCATTGATCATCCACCAACATTTTTTTACTTTTCAATTCATCTAACCTGAATATTAGTTGCAAATATTTTAAACGTGGACATGGATAGCAGTGTGTGATTAATTCAGTGGTTTAATTAATTGAAGGTTATATACAATTCAACATGATGAATTTGAACTTGATACCTCAATGATTGTGATCTGAAAGCAAACATGATTTTTGTTGTTGTAGTTGGACCCTGTGGCCTACAGAATTGAGCCCATGATAATGCCTGACCTGGACCTGAAGCCTGTTCTGGTGCCCCACCACAAGGGGCGCAAGAGATTACATCTGGGTGTGGCTCCTTCATTCATATCGTCTAGTCTTGACTCAGCTCGTCTTCTGTAATCTTGGCTGGACGAGGCGGTAGTAACACCCACGCGTTTGTGCTTTCAGAGCTGAAGGAAAGCCTGACTCGCATGGGCTCGGACCTGAAGCAGAGCGTCATTAGCTCCCTGAGGAGCGCCTGGCAGACGCTCAATGACTTCGCCCGCGCCCACACCTCCAACACCCAGTTGCAGGCCGAGCTGGCCATTGTGGCCAACCAGATCCAGCAGGAGGAGCAGAAGCAGCTGGAGACGGACGAAGGGGACGGTGAGTGGGGCCCAACATGTCAGTCAACACCAACACACCTGGAGGGCTTAGCCTTCCACCCTTAAAAAAAATTAAGCACATTTAAGATAAGTCTTAAACCACCTGCCTAGACAAGGGTGTGATAATGGTGCCGTATGGTTGTGGTGTTGGTGTTTGTGCAGTAGAACGTAACCTACCATTGGATGCCACCAGATGAGTATGTTGTACAATTGCATGTTTGTGTGCCACAGAGGGCAAGCTGGTTGAGAGCCCCGAGCAGAAGGAGGATTACCCGTCCGTGAAGATCGGAATGCTCAATGGAGGAAACCGCATTGATTATGTCCTACAGGAGAAACCCATTGAGAGCTTCAATGAATACCTCTTTGCTCTTCAGAGTCATCTTTGCTACTGGTATGTATGTATATATATTATATATTGGTCACACGTACCCGTGTATTTAATATATGCATTAAGTATGGTCATAAATGTCTTGGTATTTTGTTATACTAGCTATATTCTAAAATGTAAACTTTGCACTCACCTAGGAAGCATCAGGGATTAGGTGCTTAAACTTTTTTAATGCCTTAATATTTACTGTTCAACAGGGAGTCTGAGGACACAGCCCTACTAATTCTGAAGGAGATTTACAAAACCATGGGTATACATCCTGAACAGACTGTTCATTGATAAAAGTGCAATACCATAACACCACACAGACCTTTTCTTTGAAGCATTCAAAACTGCAGTAGACTTCAGTCATTATCTGTGTAGTTGCTGGAAAGTGTGTTTGTTCTTTTTTTCTGTTTGTTTTTCTTTTCTTTTTCTACTGTAGTATTGTAAAAACAGATACACATGTATTATGCCATATGTCTTAAATTAAGAAAAGATAATTAGTGGATTTCAAGACCACATTGTTTTAAAAATGCATTTTTACAGAGTGAATACATTGCAGTTGAAATTTCCATGAAGTTGATCCATTCATGGGAAAAAAATGGAACTACAAATTAATGTGAAAATAGTCAAGACAAGAACTACATTATTATATTATTAACAAGTCATTAAATAAAAGCAAATGCATTTATGATTAACATATTCCATGGTTTTGTGTAATTTTCATCATCAGCTGTGTGAAGATTGGTGATTGGTTCACGTTGAGCTTTTCGTTATTGATTTTATGTTTTCAAACCTAGCACTAAAATCACCACAGGCTTTGCATTGACGTTGAGCCCATTGGTCTAAGCCATCTTGTTCATCAATATGAAACATTACCAACATTACTTCCCTTCTCACCACTGTAGTGTTAGTAAAAACAAATATGTTCATTGTAGCTGGTCCGCGCTGATGCACATTGCAAGAGCTGTATCTACCGCTATAGGCCACGGTGGCGCATTCATCACCGTTCGTTCGCCGTGTAATGACTCATTTTAGCATCCTAAACAGTATGAAACGGATTAATTAAATGAAAAATCTTGCGTAGTGGGCCTTTAACAGTATGTTACTGCCCAATATTTATTATATAAATTTGCAGGTGCTTTTCACAACCAACTCTTGCCATGGTTACATCTATCACTTTTCATTTCAAAATCCCCTTCCTAATTGTACCAATTTTGTAGTTATCTGGAAATACAAGATACAAGACAATACATTGTCACCAGACTCTGTTAGCTTTTTGGTTAAAGCGCTCTTAGTGCTTGGACAAAAATGTCTAGCCAGTGACAAGCACATGACTATATATTTTTTCCTGAAATAGCCTCAAAAGTGCTTCCAACCTCTGAGGGCAAAGGCAAAAGTTTGAGTAAGTTTGGTCTTGCCCTTCTCCGTGTGTCCTCCAGATGGAGCCATAATAGGATTGTAATACACAAACTCCTGTTCCCTGGATCAGCCAGCCTGAGGGTGGAGATCCATCAATAGGAAAAGATCAATTGTGATACAGGAAGTTACTTAATCTTATCAAGATATGATAAATGTATTACTTAGTCATAATAGATTTGGGTTAAAATTTTATTCATGTTATCAAAAGGCAAAAACATAGACATTGAGCATGCTGCTGCCCAGGCTTCCTGTTCCCATTCAACAGATCTTTACACACACACACACACACTTACACACACACACACACACACACACAGGTCTTCATTTCAACATTCGAGGCACATCGTCAGTCTGCACCAAGTTACATCAGCTCCGGTGGCTTGAGTGGTTTGTTGTTTAAAACAACAAAAAAAAAGGTTAGCCAAGACTTTCAAATTGTTATTTAAAACAAAATGTGGCATTTAAATAACAAATAAGACTAGTATCGCGTTAAAATATGAACCATGTCCATGCTTTTGTAGAATTTCAAGAAATGTCAGACTTTCGCTGATCTGATCCCATAGTTCTTCCTGCAGTAACATATACTGTAGAAATTAATTCAGAAACTTAATTCTCACTGATTGTCCCTTCATTAAACAACTGCTTCAACATTGATCCCTTATCCGCTCCCCAGCACAGTTAGAAAACAAAAGAAATATGGCTCTATGAACAACTGCTAAAACCAGCTATACAGACGGTAAACATACGGAAATGTATTGACCTCTGAGGCAGCAAATATGCCTCAATATGACTCATTCAAGTTAAAAGTCTTTTCTGGAAACCCTATGTAGTCATAAGCTGTGTGGCAGGCTGAAGCATGCCTGACCTGCATTAAAAAAATGTTGTCTTTCAGACAGACAGCATCACTGAGACAGCTAATCTCATCTGGAGATTTGAAATACAGACATCACCACTGTGTCTTTTGAAGTTTCTTCAGTCAAGTACAGGTCATCACAGACCTGCTTTTAATAAGGTTTAGCTACTCCATGCACTAAGCATTTCCCTCGCAAAGCAACCTTCAAGCAGTAGTCCTAGTATCCAGTAGTTAGGTCTAGGTGTACATTAAATCCTATGAGTGGTGTGAGGATGCTCCTACTCTTCCGCTTTGATCTGAACTTTGAAGGCCTGCTTCCGAAGGTGGTTCTCAATCTCCTCCCGGAACACCAGCATTCCCAGGTAAGGGTGTGAGGCCTCGTTCATGGCTTTGGACTGGATGCACATGCGGTACTGCTCTGGAGTGAGCTCATCTGCACACTGCTTCTCATGCCAGAGGTGGAACAGACTTGAGACTGGTGTTCGCACCACAATGAGGTCGCTCCGGAGGTACTTCCTGTACAGGTGGACGTCTTCCACACCCCAGCCTTTTACCTCAAGATCAAAGCCACCTGCAATCAAAAACATTTATTTTTAATTTCATGTCATTGGAACTGCAATCATTACTTTAAAGGCCCACTATGCAACATTTTTCATTTAATTAATCGTTTCATACTGTTTAGGATGCTAAAATGAGTCATTACACGGCGAACGAACGGTGTAGAATGCGCCACCATGGCCTATAGCGGTAGATACAGCACTTGCAATGTTCAGCAGTGCAGACCGCCTCCAATAGAATGCAGTGCAACACAATGCAATACAGCAGTCTTTAGAGGTCTAGAGACCTCGTGAGAGAAAAAAAACAGAATGTTGCTTAGCCCTTCTTTAAGGACTTACTGACTGACACTTACCAATATTTAAAAAGTCAGATCGGTATTGGCAAGTCATCCCAAAACCAAAATCTCTCCAAAATCCTGTGTCTTTTTTATGAATCTATAAAAGGAAAGCAATTCATATACCAATTAATTATTCTGTGATTTTACCACACAGTGTTGTTTAGCAACTCTAAGAACAATTACATCGCCATATTGGTAGAGTTGAAATGTCCGTAGAGCCTTACCAACTGATGTTCAATAGGAGGAGCCAGCTCAAGATTTCCATAGACAATAGCAGGATTATATAGGCTGAACACCACTGGATAGAAGACCTTTTTATCTGAGGAGAATCAAGCAGCACATATAAACTAACCCTGACCCATCTATTGGAATGCTGTCCATCCAAATGCCATAAATTAATTTAAGCAAAACATGAACACATACTGGTCGCCGCATTAAGGCGGCAAGAGTTGAGGAACTCCAGAGTAAAGTAGATGTCCACATCACAGAAGAACATAAGCACATCAGTACTCCGCTTCCAAGCATGAGCGCCGATGTCAAGGCCACGACCACGAGAGAACTCCTCGTCCACAGGAATTAGGGTGTAGTCAGTGAAATTTTCTTCACTGCAAGATGAATTTTAGTTCAGATATTAGTAGTTATGTAGTAGACTAGTCCCTGTTAAAATAATAAAATGGGAGATTGAGGTATTCAGTAGGTTATTTAATACCTGGACATCTTTTGAAGTGAAAGCTTAACATCCTGCAGTCCTTTCTGGCCAAAGTATACCACAGTCAGATAGACTCGCTTGTCTTGCTGTATACATACTTCTCTGTAATCATTAATAAAAATAAATAAATAAATAAACAACATCATATTAAACTCATGCTATATTTATAACAGGTTTCAATATTATCTATTGTATTTTAAAAACAGATGCAGTTTAATTGGTTAACAAGTAAAACTATATCAAAGTCTAAATCCTTTTATAGTTCAGTGGAGTAACTGAGGTAACTAAATGGCAAAAGATAAACACAGACTCAAATATTCCAAGCATGCCATGGTGCTGCAGAATATAGTAGGATTATTATCATCACACAGTGTTTCATTACTATATTTCCACAAATGTAGTCACACCAGCCACCAGCATAATTTACATTAACAGCCAACAAACACATCAGCAGGGCAGAGACCAAAAGATTTGATGATGCAGTTACGGTTATCACTGTGAATTTGTGTATTCCATGTATTCCATGAAATTAAAATAACATGAAAGGCAGCATCACTAAGATGACTCCTCACCTGAAGTTGTGGAGGAACTGAGAGAAAGTGTCCGTCCTGCCTGAGAGAGGCACTATGAGGTTGATGACTGTACGGCTCGTCTCCACAGACACACTCCGCACCTTCATAAGGGGCCCAAATGGACGGAAGAGAGTGACATGACGGAATTCATCTGAATTTTCTTTAGCAAAGAAGAGTTCATAGAGTGTGCCTTTGTCTCGCTCTGTCCTGTATAGCCCTGGGGAGGAAAAGCCCAAAAGTATTATTAACTATTAACTGATAACACAACGTAAGTACTATTAACTATTAACATTTTGATTTGATTGTTTATCAAATAATTCATTAAAAAAAACTAGAGTTTAGGCTATGGAGTCCATAAGTTTATGTCCATTTTAAAACCTTTTATTGGGTTAATTTTCTCTTTTTCTTTCAGTGACTGGAGGGTTCTGTAGGGTCCTGAGGGTCATACCTTCAACAAAATGGGCCTCAGTGTATGTTTGTCTCTGCATTGGCACATCATCCTCTTGACCGTCCTCCTCGTCTGGGTTGTTAATGACATCCAGCCCTGCTTCAATAACCTCCACCAGCTCATCCCGTCTGTCTTTTCTCACTGGCTTCTCCTCAGGGTGCCGTGTGAGGCCCATCTCCAGCTGGAAGACCTTGGTGGCTGTGAAGCTCTCAAAGGGCACCAGAGCATACTCGCTGGGCAGCCTCGCCCCCGTGCTCACCTCTGCCTTGTCGATCTGAGCGTGCAGGTACTCCAGCAGGTCCCCGGGCTCTTGGTCTTTGTCGGCAGCAGCCAGGCCAAGCCCTCCGGCTGCTGGGGCCTCCTTGCGCTCCTGCAGGGCCTTCAGCTTCTCATTCATCTCCTGGAGCTCCTGCTTGAGTTGGGCGATCTGACGTTTCAAGCTGTTGGCACGACTGACGTGGCGCTCCTCCTGCTCCTGGAGCAAAGCCTGGTAGTACTCCCTGCCATACGGCTCAGCCCCCAAACCTGGCAGGGTTAGGCTAGTATCAGCAGGTGGTGTGCACTCCAGCAGGTAGGCAAACAGCAATAACACCAGCAGCAAGAAGATGCCCAGGAGGAGCCAGCGTGCTCTGCCCTGCAGTGTAAGCCCCCGTCTGGGCATTGTGGGAGAGTGCAGGGCAGGCCTCACCGCTGGCAATATATCAATATCATCTTCCTGGTGTCAAACCTCCCACTTTACTTCCTCTGGCCTGGGCCTTTATGCCTAGTACCTCCTAATCAAACAAGGCAACTTCCTATTACAATTCTTATGGAAATAAGAACTGCGTTTTGGGGAAATAAAATACAAAGACAAAAGACAAACTCATTCACTACCAATGAATTTGAACAACTAGAAAAACAACAAGAAAAATATGTAAGGCTCGTAGGGTCACGTACTAAACACGTCTCCAAACCCCACTCACATATGGTTAAGACATATAATTATCACTTCTCTATTCTTGAGAAAAGCAGATGTGCTTGCCGTCGGGAATAACAACCTCACACAAAGACACAACGTAAACTCACTACGTGAATAAATTCACTATCTAAATGTAAGGTCTATAATTAGCCAATGAATCTGATTCGGGATTTATGTTCTGTGTCCCACATACGTTACACAAAGTGAGCCTGGAATATTAGAACAATTATGCAAGCACTTGTCAAAAACTATTTAGGAATTTCAATTTGCCATTAATTTTAGGAGGTACCATTATTTTTGGGACATTGAGACAATAGGCTACAGGGTTAACGTTAGACGTAACGTAAACGTAACGTTTTTTCATTAAAAGAGCACCTGCATCCAAACAGATTTGTTAAGCAAGAAAACCCGAGAACTCACCGTTAGGTCTCTGCGTTAACGTTAACCCCTAATGTTAAGTTAGCCATTTATAGTTAGCTATTTGTCATCCAAGGTCCCACGAAGAGAATTGTGTTCATTGAAGTTCCATGTAAACTGCAATAATGTTAACGCTATAACGTTATGTGTACTAAACTTGTCCACAAGTCAATATATTCACGTCAGGTAAAACAAAAGTTATTTCGAAAACAGCTGACCATATATTAGCAAGCTACAGGGTTAACACAGACTGTTTTAACACCACAAAAATTGTCTGACCACGCACCTTCAGCTAACATTGGCGTTGGTAATAACGGTTAATTTGTATTTCATAAGAGTATAAAATGGTAAACTAAATTATTGTTTAACATACATCTAATTAGGCCTAGTCATCCGTTCTACAAACTGTTAAATTCTGGGCTCGCCTACCTTTGTCCTATCTCACTCAAAGCCATCACTGTGTAACGTTGGTAGGAAAAGTCTGAGAACCATACAAACACGGGAGCGCCACGGGGCAGACGCAAATGAGACGTAATCACGAACGGAACATCACTCTCGATCCTAAAAATGAAAAGCCCATCAGATAGATGACATCCACAACTAACTAATTTACATAATTCGAAAAGATTAAAATCAATCGCATCGTTGCCCATATGTTAAATATATGTCATATTTATGTATTCAAAGTGACACACTAAGATTTTGGATAAATCTTTTTTTAACCTCATCGGCTTTTATTTTGACATTTTCATTTATCCGGAAGTTAATGCCGGACCTATTATCTCACGTGTTTGCATCGTTTGCGTTGAGCTGCAATCTTTTGCCCATAACGATGTTTATTTAAGTCAATATTTTGAAAAAGTATGCTATAAATACGTTGAACACATTGGAGTAAAGCAGTTTGTGATTAATTGAATCGATGTGATATCATCTTCCTAACTAATTCTTATGGTTGATGTCAGTTTTAAAACAAACTGGTAGCTTGCTAGTAACAGCTAAAAGTTACATTTCCCAAATGACCCTTAACGTTTATTGTTACGACAAACTTTGTTAATCTGAGTGATTTAAGTAAACTGCGTGCCTGATGACCCGGGTTTGCATTAATTTTGTTATCAGATAACTTTATTTAGTTTCATTGAAACTAATCATGGCCACTGATCTACCACGAATGGGTAGAAAACTACCAGAGGATTCTGTGATGTATTCCCTCTTTCTAATCAAGCCCAATTCGAAGGATGCTCGTGCTAACGAAAAGACGCTGTTGGAGATGAAAGAGCAAATACTGACCGAGTTCGCCAAACTTCTAGTGCAATATATCTGGCAAAACCAGCCATTTAATCTGACATATCAGCCCGATACAGGTAAGTTTTCTTGATGCAACAACATCCATTGTACGTCTCTTGTAACATCTGTAGATTTAGATGGTGTTTGCAGTACAAAATGTTTATAACATTACATTGAGTACATTCATATTTATGTCTAGGATCAGTACCTGCACATCTTGGGGGCTGCACAGAGTTTGGTGATAATGTGGAAGATGAGTGGTTCATCGTTTACTTGCTTCAGCAAATCACAAAGACCTTTCCAGAGCTTGCAGCTAAGGTTTGTGATAACGATGGGGAGTTTCTACTGATTGAAGCTGCAGACTACTTGCCAAAGTGGTTGAACCCAGAGAGCAGTGAAAATAGGGTGAGGACTCCATATGACTGGCATTTGGCCTAATTTATTAAAAAAATATGGAAAAAATTTCCTAAATAACTAAAAATATAATATACAGTATATATATAGATTGTATTAAGCTTAGTTGTCCTTTATTATTTATTATTCTTTATTCCATCCCTTAATGGCAGACCAATCATAAATGACTGTATGCTTCAGGTGTTCTTCTGTAGGGGACAGTTGCATATCATACCCTGCCCATCACAGCCTGGTGAAGTGGGTTGTGCAAAAGATCAAGTTCCCAGCTTAAGTCAAGCTCTTGCACTCCTGTCGTCTGATGGTGAAGCTTGCTTGGCCAGTTCAAAGATCCGTGCAGTTCTTGGAAAGAGATCAGATCGGTAAGGGATACATACAGTACATAACCTGGCTACTGGCTTTCATGACTAGATCAAAGGTCAACAAATATTTTTAACACTTTTCTCTATGGTTGAGTGTGCGGGCATTTTAACACTACCCAGGGCCCATGGGATACATACTGTATTTGTTTAGTCTCTGAATCCCAGTATGTACTATGCAAACATCTTTCTCTCTCACTCAAACCTTGTTACTTAATAGTTTATATGACTGCAATTCAGCCTTAGTCCCCGGTGCTGAACCAAAGATTCTAGAGTGAACGTGCGCTCTAGAATCTTTGCTCTGAACACTCCGAAAGTATGACGCTCTGATTAAACAAACGATAATTCTATCCACACTCTGAATCTACGAACAGTTTAAAAGGACCAGAGTGTGCTCGGAGCGCTCGGAGTGTAAGTTTACGAACGCACCCTAAGTGTAGCATAGAATACCTAAATACGCTATGTCTGTATGATTATTAGCAATTCCTTTTCAAGAAGCAAGGAGATGATGGTAGTAGATTTACCTCTGCACAGTCATTGGCCGGGTTTCCCAGATTCGTTAAGAAGCTCTTAACGCTAAGATCTTCTTTGGAGCGCTCTTTAAGAGCTCTCATTGGCCAGATTAGCGCTCCAAAGAAGATCTTAGCGTTAAGAGCTTCTTAACGAATCTGGGAAACCCGGCCATTATCATTTACATGTAATGGCTTTTCAGCTTGAAAAGTTTAGACCACTTATTACTATTATTAGTTCAGGTCAGATCTTGAATGTCATTTCAACACTACCCTTCTCAAACATTATCCTTCTCATAGCTATTACTAGTGACCTAGGATCTAAGAGTAGGTTTCTGTCTCTTATCCCAATGAAACAAAGAAGGTGTACAACATAGTTAAGTGAAATCATAAGGTGTGCACTCAAAGTAAATTGCAATGCTATGTATATTTTCTGCTTCCAGTTACTCCGATAGGAACCAATTGTGTTTTCATCAAGCTCATTGTTATGTGCCAGCGGGGATCGTTACTGTGCTGTCTCAGAGACCTGACCTACTTGCCCCTGCTGTCTCTGCATTCTACTTGCGTGACCCTGTGGACCTCCAGGCCTGCCGCACCTTCCGGACCTTTCCTCCTGAGACAAGGGTCCTTGCCTCGGTAAAGTCTTCTCTAAACTTTAGGAGTTTTTTTTTGCGTAGTACTAGTGCCATTTTTCACATTGCACTAGAAGCTTTGGTTGTGTTTTGTGAGGCAAATTCTTAAGACTGAAATATTAAAGAATTGACCCTAATATGGAGATTCTGTAATATTCATGCTACCATAATATTTGGACAGAGATAAGATGAAGTAAACCAAAACTAAAACTTGTTTTTTGTCCATCTGGAAACATTAGCAATAGACTGGAAATACATGAATACACGAAAACTTAACAGCATATACAATATACTTCAGCAGAAGCAAGTTCATGGTCTTGGGTGGGGCATTACGTTGTATGTCTGTTCAGGATTGACACAGCAGAGGGCACAAAAGACCTATTTTGTACCCATTGTTCTACTGTATAAGGCTTTGATCACAGAGTGAGTGGTTTTGCATTTCCAATGTTGAATTGTATGTGTATGTTTAAACTATGATTTAACTGCTTTTGAGATCATATTGAAAAGGTGAATAAAATGACCAATGATCTTTCGGTGTTTTTGCTTCCTCCTCACCATCATTGTACTCCAGGTGAGGTTCACACGATGTCTGTATGCTCAGCTCCAGCAGCAGACTTTTAAACCAGACCGCCGGAGTGGCTACAGTCTGCCTGCCCCTACCCACACCCAATATCAAGCCCATGAGTTGGGGATGAAGCTGGTGAGTTTCCCCTTTAGACTGATCAGGATCATAGGTTAGGACAGTGATTTATGATTGATATTTTATTATTGTTGGTTATTTTAGGCCCATGGGTTTGAGATCCTGTGCTCAAAGTGTAGAGTCCCCTCCACGGAGCCTGATGCACCCGTCAGCTGTAATCCACAGTGGAAAAAGTTCCTTGAGAGTTTGAAAAAGAATGGCTACTTCAGAGTGAGTCCTGAGAACTGTATAGTTCCCACAAACCACAGCTATGTTTTGGTGGTGTGTGCTGTGGATAATACTCTCACTCTGATGTTTGGCTTGCCTTTGGGTGGTGTCTGCTTTTAGGAGGAATTGGAGGGTTCCAAACGCTACAAAGAACTGATGGCATCAGCAGAAAATGTCTTCAAACAATCATTTTTGAGCCCATCAAGGTAATAAGGCTTTTTGGTCTAAGCGGTGTCCTGTGTATGTGTGTGAGTTTGCATGTTTACATGTATTTGTATTTTCTGGTCTATGTGTTGTCTGTAGCTCAAGTGTGAAGTCTCCAGGTGAGGAGGTACTGCAGATCCTACAGAGCTCCCCATATGATCTGGAAGAACTCAAGAAACAAGAGGAACACCTCCCACCTCAAGACAGTCAGTGCTTGGTTATCATTTGATGAATTTACAATTTGGTGACTTGTTTTGGTCATCATTCACATCGTGATTGCTTCACACTATTAATTTGTGAATTTTAATAGACACAAGAATACATGGCCTTGCTCTTACTTTCTTAACGTGGGATTGTCCTCCTTGAAAAATAGTTAATGCATTTTAATTAATATCACAGCTCAATATTATTTGTATTCTACCATCATGGTTATACACAGCATACATACACACACAAGTCAAAGAGTTGTCATGGACGTTATGGGTTTGGTTATGGGTTTAGACAGGGTTTACTTATTAGATGTAGTATAGTCCAAAGACAGATGATGATTTCGCACTGTGGACCAGTGCACTGAGTTGATACCAGGCATTGACCAGGCTGGTCCTTCTAGTCTAAGAAGTTTTAATAATAATGAGTGTTGCACACAATTAAAGAATTAAAGAATTCCTGCAGCACTACTATTTTTATCCCATTAACTAGAGGAGATGTTAACTGGTGAACTCTATATCTTGATATAAATTTAACTTACATTTACCAGAACTATATTGAACCTTTCTCTCTTATACACCATTTAGCCATCATTCAAAATGAAAAAAATCCAAAAATTATATTATGCATTATCTTACCATTGGAGGGGTGGAGAACTAGTTTTCAGTTGTCCGGTCATGTGTGTGTCTGGACAAAGCAACACAATGTTTGATTTTTTTGCTTCCCTGTAAATTGATGGGTCTGTATAAACTGTCTAGTTCTTACTCATTCCTTTTTTTATAAGATATTTTTTAGGGCTTCTTGCGGTTAATTTGACAGGACAGTGGAGAATGACAGGAAGTGAGTGAGAGAGGGAGATGGGGTGGAATCGGGAAATGACCTGGGGCCGGACTCGAACTCGGGTCCCCGGATTCATGGTATGGCACCTTAGCCAACTGAGCCACAGCGCCCCCAGATTATGGCAGATCTAAGAACACAAAGATCTGTTGTGTTTAGTGACCGACTTTTTTCTCTTAAAAGTGTGATTTGAGTCTGATTTCTGGAGGCTTTTGACTGATGGTGGCATCACATCACAACAGTGTTGGGTTTCCATGGGTGAAGCCACTGACTGTGAGTGCTCTCCTGACTCCTAGGTGACAGCTGGCTTGAGCTCACCCCTCAGGACCTGGAGCAAATCCTGCAGGAGAGAGCTGGCCCTGCTGTGACTGAGGGGTTGCGGAGGCCAGGGGCCAAGAGCAGAGGCCAGCCTGGACAAATGGGATCAGCTGGGGCAGAGGTAGAGGTTGAGCCGGAGGTGGGCTATAGCCTAGTGGCGGTCACTCAGGGCATGAAGAACTTCATCAATGCCATGTCATCATATGAGGGAGCAGAACTGCCTTGGTAAGAGGTTCTCTGACAAACATCAAAGCATAACCATATATGGTCATTACACTGCAAGACACCTGGGGATGATTCTCAGAATTGCGGATGAAAGCAATTACTCTTTTCTTTTAGTAAGTAGAAGACAAGGCTGAAAAAAAAATCTGTCTTTTTTCAGGGTTCAGTCTAATGACCCCTTTAGCTTTGATGCCGACTCTGTGACAAACGCTCTGGACAGACTCCTTGGTATGTGTGGCCTTATTGCATATAAACAAAGAATGTCATAATACGTTAAACAGAACATTTCAGTTACAATACAGATTTATATCATTATTGATATAGTCGAACTTAAAGTCTGTAGGAAACCTGTATTTTGTATGCCTAGGACCATCTACCCTACGCTGAAATATTAAATAGTATGAATAGTGTGAATTTAATTTAGTAAAAATGCTGGTACAGTATCTCCCAAATATGCACGGACAGCAGAGGCAGCACATTATTGTAGGAATAAACATCTGTGTAAAATACTCTCCATCCATTAAACCAGGAGCCAAGGCTGAAGAATTAGATTCAGATGATTTGGAAGATGATGACGATGATGAGGAGGAGGAAGAGGAGGACGAGGAGGATGTCTGCTTCACTGGTCATCCACAGCAGCAGTCTGCTGAGGCCCTTGACACACTGAAGAGCTATATGGACCAAATGGACCAAGAGCTCAGAGGCACAAACATCGGAAAGAGCTTCGTAGCAGCTGGAAAAGTGAGTATTCCTTTGTGTTAATTTTCTAATTGATAGATAAAATGTACTGAGGCCCTGAGAGAACATAGATGGAAAAATATAGCCCCCCAGTTGCAGTACTGTTCCAGTACTTTTGCGAGATCCCACAAATGTTTTGCAGGATCTTCCAGTCTGTTGATTTTCTGCTACACTGTGACAGGTGGTCATAATTTAACAAGGTGCAGCATTAATGAGCCGGCAGAAGCACATAAACTGTTACCAAGGAGAGGGTCTCATTTTTTTCTTCCCCCTTGGTTGTGGGTGGAGATTGGAAGTAACTAAGTACAAATACTCAAGTAATGTACTTAAGTAACCTTTGCATGTGTCTGTACTTTACTTGATCTGTACAACTTTGACTTTTACCCGACATTTTAACATCATCTGTATACATTTTCAAAACGTGCTAGTTACTTTTGTTGTAATGCATCTTAGGAAATTTACTAATGTTTTAAGTTCATAGCAATGTAAGAATGCCCTCCCAAAATTAAGACCGGTTCAAACATAGGTGGGACAGTAGTAGCATCTTCTGAAATACCATTAGTCGAGTTAAATTGTTCGACTGTCATCATCAAAATAATGCTTCAAAGAGGCAGAAGTATAATTTTTTATACTTAAAGTACATTTCAGAGCCTGAAGCTTCTGGTTTTACATAAGTGAGGAGGTCAGGTCAGTACGTACACTTTTACCCTAGTCTTATTTTACATAAATATCTATACTTCTGCATGAGTATGGGATGTGTGTAGTTTTGCTGTCTTCGTGTTCGTAAACACTATCATCTGTACTATTATGGTGCATTAAATAACTGATCTCAAACCAGCTTGCAAATGTCTGTGATGTTGGAGCCATTTCAAAATAAGTCAAATTTAAGGATTAGTGTAAAGAAATAACCCATTTACACTTTTTATGACCTATGTCGGGCCAATTATGCCACAGCCAAAACAACAATTTGCCCTTGATTAAGTCCTACAAAATATTTGTTGCTTTCTTTAGCTTTAAACAAGGGCTCCCCAAAGATTAACATTATTATGCTGCATAATTAAATCCTAACACCCACTAATATCCAGCAGAATTCTGACCCTTATTCCGCTCATGGAATTGAAACTGGAAACATGCAGAGGAAATGTCATGTTGTGTTTTGACTGTTTCATCCAAAGCTTGTAGACCTATAGCATAAATAATCAAAAACTATGCAAGTGGGTCTGTGAAGACATCGAAACACCAGTTGATATGTTCTCTACAAGCTCTGTCATTTCATGGCATTAGAGAAGGTGAAGATGAATTAATTGATCAGGCCTATTGCCTATTTCCTATAATTCACTTTAGGAACTGTAGGTTATAAGTAGCTTATTGTGAAAATAGATGAAAGTATATGATGAAAAGACTGCTGTTCTGTCGCAGTGCCACCTCAATCTCAGACTCTGCCAACAAGCAACATGCAGTACAGAGCCCAGTATGGAACCAAGGAATATGAAAACAAGGAGTTAGGAGTTAGTTATTAGTTTTGTAAAATCTTGCAAGACCCTTGATATTTAATGTTTATGCATTGGCATTCCTCTCCCCAGCAAGAAGACAAGGAAGCTAGCCCATCTGAAATTCCCCAAGGACAACCTAGCATCGAACAGGAGGAGGAGATTCAGCCTTTGGATGTGGATCTCAACCTGGTCACCAATCTCTTGGAGTCCCTGGCCTCCCAGGCCGGCCTAGCTGGGCCCGCATCAAACCTGCTGCAGAGCATGGGCATCCATCTCCCAGCAAACTCCGATCACCCCTGACTTTGAATGACTTTTGAATGCCACAGTGACACGCTTGAGTCCACCCTGGGGTTTAATCCTCAATAATGTGCACCACTATCAGCTCAAAGCACTTTTTGTAACCAAGCACTTGCACATGGACAGCTGGACAAACAAAACAGAAAGCAGATCTAGCACAAAAGCAAGGCTTCCTCATTATGCATTTATTGCGTTTCTCCTGATGAGCAGCGTGTCATGGTGTACAGACAGAGAATGAACACGAAACAATGACAGATGAGTCAGAGCAGTGCTGTTTAATTTCACAAAACTGACAGTGACATCACATGATACTGAGTCACGTTTGTGGATGAACTACACTTCACTTAGATATTTGTCTTGTAAAGTTTTCTGTGGAGTCTAAATGTAATAATAAATTATTTTGCAGTGTTATTGTCACAGTAAACGATCCTTGTTCGGTGTCATAAAGTTCTCGTTTGAAATCTGTTGGCAAATTCCTTTGATACGGCAGGTTTGCACTCAAGCTAACCTTTGTTATCTCATGTGAGGGAAAATCTGGCTAAATCATTAAGCGTGAACAAAAAAAGCTCAGCGGGAGACTGTCAGCAATAGCTTGTTCAAATAGCTTAGGTCTGGTATTCAAAAAATCCCAGTTATACTAATATACTAGACAGAATGTTGTGGACACTATCTCAGGATTTAGCCTAGTTCTAACTGTGCTTTTGCCAGCAAAAGCTCTTAGAATCTAGTTTTTCTTCTAGATGAAGTCTAGAAAAAGTCTTACACATCTGGAAGAATGAGTAAGAGTTCAAATCTCTCGTAACTTCCACGCAGATGTTCCAGCACTTAAAAGATGCATTTAAAAGCTTGTGTTAAACAACGTGACATTACGAGGCATAAGCTGTGTGGCTGGAGGTAGCAATGTTCAGTGTATGTCACTACTGATGAATTTTTTTTATCTCATCAGCTCGGTACACCACAATTCTGAAGGATTCATCAACATTCACCAAGTGTTGACAAATATTCAACACTCTCTTTGTTAACAAATCTTTTTTTTAAGGAGTTTTGGACCTCCTACCCTGTATTATCTTTGTCCTATTCCACCTTTTACAACAGGCTGTAAAAGGGAAGAGCCAACGCTCGTGCACCACAGAGCAGAGCAGCAGCAAGAGGGGAGAAGTACAGTGCGGTCAAGTCCACTAGGAGTTGCTGAAGAGCTCCAAGCAGGAGGATGGCCAGTAAGTAGCCCAGAAAGAGCAGACTGTGCCAGTTTCCCTCTCCCAGCGCCCTAGGACCATCTGGGTGCAGCAGGCACAGAAAGCCCAGCACCAAGCAGCGCGTCAGCACCAGGGAAAATAGGCAGTCAAACACAGAAACATGGTGACGTTCAGCTTCAGACACTTTGGCCATCCAAGCGAGGGAGAGGCTGTGCAGGATCACGCTAAGTAGCGAATATATCCACTCCAGTGTCTCCGTAAAATATATGCCTTTGGCAGCTGAAAGACAAGCACAACAAATTATCCGTATAAAATTGGATGGATTCATATTTTTCTCTTGGGTCACTTCATACCTTTTATGGTGATGGACCCAAGGGTGACCCCTGCCAATAAACATGTCAGGTAGAGAGAGGGCTTTGACGTTAGTTTCAGGATGCGACTCCATGCCACACTGAAGACAGGTAGCAGGCAGGAGAAAAGAGGGAATATTCCGGAGTGGGCATTGGCCTGTGCCCACAACTCCAGCACGGCTTGGACACTGCCACACACAGCAGGCACCATCATGCGTTCCCCGAGCTGGAGGCAGTATGGCTTCAGAGACACCAGGCCCACGCCATGTAATGCCAGCAAAGCCAGGGAGATGATCAGAACCTAAGTAGACATTGTGTACAGTTACACTCATGTACTTGCATGTACACTGTCAGGCTAGGCCCTATCACTAGTGATGGCATTTTCAGCGTTCACTATTCCTGCATCAGTCATTTGACATAAAAATTGTGTTTGAAATCCATTTTAATATGAGCTGAAGCTCCATATAAACTGTAGTTCAAACCTCTGTGCTAGATATTTGCACAGATAAATGTGACTAAATTAACTTATGGGGGATACAGTGTCTTTAGGGTTAGGATCAAGACTGAGAGTCGAGACCAAAACCATAAAAACAAGTCTGATTTCATTATAATGATTTCCCATTATCGCTCCAAATAATAATTATCAGGCTAAATATTTGAATTTTTTTACTGATGGCCTGAAATCAAGAACCTATCTAGAAGGATGTTGGCCCTGGCCTTGACTGACCTGTCCTGACCAAGTTGGCACCAGTGGAGTGGATATATATCAAAATGTCTCAAGATTTCATTGGATAGCCAATAAAAGAACACTTCAAAACCATTTCAAAACACCACCTTGTCATGATGTTAGGCGTAACCAACACAAAAATATAATTTTTGAATCCTGTCCTTTGGCTGGTAAACAAATCTACAACGTGTTTGGTGAATGAAGTCAAAACAAGAAAACCTAATAGTGGAACAAAACTGGATGGGCTAACGTGAGTGATGCAGTGATAAACCTGAATCATTAACCTGTCTACATAACCGATAAAGGAATCAATCAATATGGCTAACATAAATGTATCTGCTGTCAAACATTTTTACACAAATGACTAGTAGTTTTTTGTATTTTAGTTAATAATATTATTTTGATAGTGGTATTTCAAATGGGAGGATTGCTGTGCTCTAATCACACAGCAATCACCCAGGCAGTGCTCAAATAATGTACCTAAATTTGTTTATTCGATATGGTTGTTACCTGTGCAAAGGTGAGCGGTACCACGTAGGGATAGTGGTATTGAGGAATGAAAATTCCACAAACAAAACTGCGCAGTCTGTCCACCTGCGCATAAATGACAACCGCCAGTAAAATGCCACCACACAACAACATGGGCACTAAGGAGTTCCAGCACTCAGAGGAAAATATGCTGAGGCCGGATGTGTTTAAAACATCAAACAAGCATCTTCTTAAGGCCAAAGACTTTCTCTTGCAAATCCAGGAGAAGCTGCCAGAAAAAAAAAGATCCATTTTAGATTTGGTTTGGTCTTATAGAACATTAAGAAACGTAGACTATCTCTAATGCATCTGGTTTAATGTGAATCCATAACATTTCTGCCCCTTAGGATGTATTCCTAACTTAATGAATGCAATGATTTAGAATTACAAGCAGTATTTGCTTACCATTTTGAAATCTTGTCTTTCCTGCCTCCATAGTTGACACCCATAACGGTGTCCACCTTTTCATTACAGCCCCAAATGGTTAACCGTGAGAGGGGCTGAGCTCGGGTCATTTCCCCAGCACTATCTGATTGTTTGCCTGAGGAAGAGACGTCAAATGTTTACTTAGCCTTAGAACTTTATTTACGTTTCACGTTTCGCTGACCGCCTATTTGACATTTTATCTTCCTCGATTCGCACTGAACCGTTATGGTTGACTTACTCACCCTCAGAAAAAACATTACCACATCAGTATCCAACAATGTCAAATGTTTCTTACATTATCTCAATAAAGTGTTAACCAATAAAGCATTAACCAGTAGCCTTAACACTGTTAGTTGAGAAAGTAGTCCTGCGCCGAATTGGTCTACTGACCGCTTCCACAATGTCATAAGAAAATCGTTGACCTGTGACATTTTCATTGTTGCTCTATTCATTTAGCTAGTATAACGATTTGTTCATGAAAATATATATATTCTAATAAAGTACAGCCTATTCATGAGTTTTGAAAAGTCGAAAGTTCATACCTGTGTCATAGCAGCTTTCCATCGACGAGCCTACCGGGCTACCGCTAGTAACCCCAGCTCCGCTGACTGATAGGTGGAGTTTGCGCGATGTCAATTTTGACCACCTGTTATGGGTGGACTTTGAAACTTGTTAGTCAGTAGCCTACCATAAATATGCGATTATAGTACTGATGCTACAGGGGATAATTTGTTAGTTTACATTCAGGTAAACTGTATTATGCATTAAGAGCTGCAATAAAGGCCTATTTAAACAAAACCTTTTTTTTCAATTGTGTAGGCTAGTTTTGGATGCTGAATTGATATAGGCTTGGTTTTGGCCTTTATGTTGCAAAAAATCTCTATAAAAGTCTATACAGCT
The DNA here is from genome assembly GCA_017657215.1 of Limnothrissa miodon. Lineage (NCBI taxonomy): Eukaryota > Metazoa > Chordata > Actinopteri > Clupeiformes > Clupeidae > Limnothrissa > Limnothrissa miodon. The sequence continues at coordinate 345,865 of JAGFZM010000087.1, read as the reverse complement.
CTTCATCTGAACATAGACCTGTTAGGCCTATTGTATGGCTTGCAATATTTGTTTGTAATATAGCCTATAATGGATTTCTAGTCAGTCCCATTAAAATGTTGATTAATTTACTCTTAGCCAATTGCAATGGTGTATGTTTTATTACATCGGTTTTGAAACAGATCTTAGTTGTTTAGTCTGCTCATCAGCAAAACAGTCATGTGTTTCTGGCATTTTCAGTGTCCCCTGCCACTTGAGGGCTGGATAACATGACAGGTGCAATATCCGTTTCTGGTTGCTTTCGTTTTGTGTATTGTTACCAATCAGTATCAACATAGCGTTATCACATATGACAACGTTCAACCTTAACAAAAATTAGATAAAGGTTGGATTAAATGTACAATGACTGTTCATTCTTTGAACAGTCACATACAATTACAAGTAAATGTGTAATCCTCTGATACACCCTGATGGACATGATAAGGAATAGATAATCAATAAGAAACTTTTCAACATGTAGATTTTTAATACAAAATTGTACCCTGTTCTAAATCATGTATTTGACTGGTGGAGGGTAGGGAATCTCCCTCTTACTCTCTGACCTGTCAGAGACAGTTCTCCCTTGCCTGTCTAGAGCTCTTCATCCCATATTGTTACCATGACAGCCAGCTAAAATAAGTCCTGCAGAGAGAGTGAAGCAAAGAAAAAGAGAGAAAGAGAGAACCAGTGGGGGAAAAAAACAAAAAACGTTGTCCCACTCACATGTAAGGTTGAAGGTGAAGACTGCAGTCTTTTTTCCATTTCTGTGAGAATGTAAAAGCCTGAGTGTGTTTATGTCTTTGAAGTTTTGAAAATTACAAGAGTGAAATCTTTCAAGGACTCCATCATTTTGGTGGCTTTGGACTAAGTGGCTGTCTGGATCGCAAGATGACAGTGTCCTCACTCCTGTTTCTTGTTCCATAGCAGTCAGAAGAAAAAGGCCTTTGGCTACAAATCCCTAATGCATGCCACTGAAAACAATGGGCATTGTGTTGTCCAGGTAAGACCTATGGTTTATGCTTATATATTACATTAATTTACAGATTTGCAGGAAATAATTAAGTAAGTAGTGGAACTACTGTATTAGCCTTTCCTTACTCAAGTTTGATTTCAGGATTCATCGGATTAGTCTCACTGAAGACTAATAGAAAGGATATACTTATTGTCTGTTCTTTTTTTCTAATCTTGTTCCTTTCTTTGTCCTGGTCTCTTTTTACTCTGCCCTTTTCTCTGACTTTTCCCCCCTCTTCACCCCACTTTCGCAAACCCTCACCCTCATTTAAAGAGTGGATAAGTGTCGTATTGTACCTTCCGCTTCAACACGGAGAACTGCTACATCAAAGCATGCTGCCCCCTGCAGGGAAATGAATGGAACTGCTAACTGTTCAAACAGTAATACAACTCCTCCAGTCACCACAGCAGAAAGCATCACAGAGGGTATGAAGTCCAGCTTTTTAACAGTGGCTACAGGAATGCTTTTGTCCCATTTATGATGTGTGCCATAATGTATGTAGTGATTAAATACACTCTGTATGCATGTGATCTTATGAAGTTGCGTCTGTTTGCAAAGAGGGCCTGCTGATCCCTGCACTTCCAGAAAGGGCGAATATTGAGAGGGGCTACGTGACGCCACAGCAGGTCTACAATCTCCTGAATGCTGAAGCAGGACAGCCAGCCCTTCATGATCCAAACTACATCCTTATCCTAGATTGCCGCAGCGCAGAGAGGTACCTTCTCTGATCAGTTTGTGTACAGTCTGACTCTGACAATCATAACAACAAACTAGAGAATAAAAAAAGTACTTAATAAACTTTTCTGTTTCACATTCAATATTTTTTAGTGTAATTCACAAAGGTTCAGAAGTGTTACCCCACCAAACTGTTTCAGCAGCTATAAAGCTGCACATGATCTGACAAAATGATGCTTTCTCTCTTCTCACCGACTGTGTATGTGTGTGTGTGTGTGTGTGTGTGTGTGTGTATATAAATATGTTTGTGTATGTGCAGGTACAAGCAGAGTCATTTGGTAACAGCAAGAGCAAGTGTGACAGTCATGCATCCTGAGCTGGGATGTTTGATAAGCTGTGTGCAGCTTCAGGAGTTCTCTATCATTTTGCTGTATGCTGAGGAGGGCCACAGTCCAGGTATAAATCCTTCTGATGATTTCACTGTAAAGTCTACAATTAATAGCTTGATAAATCTCAGCAATCAGTTGATTGGTATGTGGCACTCTGCAAGTGTGCTCTACTGTATGTGTGTGTGTGTGTGTTTGTGCATGTGTGCTGTTTTAGTGGGCAGTGAGGAGGCCCGGAATGACTCAATGCCTCTCCAGCGATGCTTCTTCCAGCTCAGTGCGCTGGGGATGGATCCTGTGATCTTACTGGGGGGCTACTCAGCCTTTCACTCTCTCTACCCTTTCCTGTGCACGCCCCGCATGATCCTGCTGGAGTCAGAGCGCCGCTCCCTCACTATCTATCCCTCGGAGATCCTGGAGGGGGCGCTGTATCAGGGCTCCGCCGCCCAGGCCCAAGACTACCGCATCATCAAGAACCTGCACATCACCCACGTGGTCAATGCCACAGCCGAGAGCCCCGACGCCTTCCCCAGTGTCGTCCGCTACCTGAGCCTGCGCCTCAATGACGACGCCCAGCAGGACCTGAGCCAGGCGCTGCCCGCTGCCTCCCGCTTCATTGCCAGTGCCCTGCGGGGGAGCCCTGGGGCGCCTTGTGGGCGTGTGCTGGTGCATTGCAGCCTGGGACGCAGCCGCAGCTCGGTGCTCACGCTGGCCTTCCTAATGGAGCAGCGCTGCTGGTCTCTGCTCCATGCCTTCCGCTGGCTCAAGGATAGGAGGGGCTGTGCTGCACCCAACGCCGGCTTCCTGCGCCAGCTGTCTGACTACGAAGAGCATCTGTTTGGGGAGCGCTTGACGTCACTGGATGACATACGGCTGTGATGGTGGCAGAAGTCTGACCTGACAGCAGAGACTCCTAGGGCCTGTAAGAAAAAGGGGTATTTCCAAAAATGACAAACATGAAAGACTCGTATCAAATCGTACCCCATTCTGTCATTTTCTCTTAGGTTATGTAAGTTTTATTTTTTTCCCCCACAAATATTAGGTATACTTAAAACATAAAATTTGTATGTTCGAAATTGAAATTTGTACTAGCAGTTAACTGGTGAACAAGCATTCGTCACATTTATCCATACTTATACTCACGATAAGTTCTCTCTATTCCACTAAATATTTTCAACTATTTTGTTCCAACTACAAAATCTTTTGCAAAATATTATTTTTTTCTGTAGTTATGTCACAAGTAGGTATGTCAGTTTTTGAAAATACCAAATATTGTTTTCCACCTACAAATAAGGACTTGTGATGAAAAATGTCCATCTCCAGATCACTCAGGTTACTCAAAGTAGCCTGAACATGTTAGAGGTGGAGCTGATGTAGGATAGCTGTTTTGAATTGCTGGTATGTGATGACCAAGAACATATATTTATTAAAGGATAAGCCCAGCTCCATTGCAGAATTTTAAATATAATTGAAAAAGATTGAGCAAATTAGATACATTAAACTATGAAAAAAGTAGATCATTTGGAGTGTGAAGATGGACATGGCACAAAGGCATGCAACAAATCTTACAAATGTAAAAAAAAAAAAAAAATAAATAAAAAATACCCCCTCTCAAATGACCTTAAGTCAAAACTAATAGCTTGATTAATTTTTAACTTTTGGACAAAATGGCTGTAAGCTCTATCTAGCCACCACTGACCCTAAAGTGGTCTCTTCACCACTCTGGACCACTGACCCAGTGGACTGATCCATTTTGTATATTGTGGAGAGAGTGTGTTCATGTCCAGGTGGTTGATATTTATCTTTATGTTTTTCAATACTACTCATGTCAATACTACAATACTCATGTCAAGACATTAAGTGGCCATTATACATTTAAGTTGTGTCAGACTTCTAAATTGTCTCTTAGCAAGCACCCGGCACTTGTGACATATCTTATATTTTATTTGAATTATTTATCTTAAAAACATTCAGTTTGTCAACACTTGTGAGGTACCTTTTACTGCTGATAAAAATGTTTAGGCCTAGACATCAAGTGAGACACAAAGAACACGCAGGTCTTCCCTTTTATGGTTAATCACTTTGGTCAGATCTATGTTGACATTTACACTCATCTTCTTGTACTGTTGAAATTCTAAAGTGCCTGGTTGGTTTAACTGAGCTTGTTTTGGGGTCTGGGTCTCCAAAGGTTCTCTAAAGACCTATATGACTGTCATGACCCATGCTGAGTTGGAACCATTCAACCAAATCTGTCATCTGTCAGATTACTCAGATATTGTCAAAAGCAGTTCCTTTAAGATTTCATTTTTTTGCATTTATAACAACTTAAACAGCAACAGCAAAGGGTATTGTTTCACAACCGCTTCTTAAACTGTCATCTCTCAGATTCAATCAGTCCCTCACATGCACGCACGCGCGCGCGCGCATCTACTTGCAAACACAAGCTGCCATGACTGGATGTTTGCGGTTGAATGCAACATTTCCTTCATAGTGATTAGGACAAGAAGGTTTCCCCTACTTGTTTGCCATCAGAATTTTATAACCTGGACTCCAAGGAGTGATGTCAAATTGTCAAGACTGAAGTATCAGTCAAACGGTGAACACACAATTCTTCAAGGTATATGTAGCCTACTACTTAGCTATTACAAAAAAGAAAATGGCATTCTTCAATGGCATTCTGAAAAATTAGTAAAAATAAAGTCCCACCCAAGTCTTTATTCGCATTAGACACTTGATACATGGAATCTGCATATAAACCTAATTTTTGTTGATACAAATATGAAACACGAAATGTGTTTCAATGCATCAATTATCTAGGCCTACTATAATTAGGTCACGTGTGCCGACCTGCTGGGATCAATATCTATGTACAGACACGCGGTAATTAAGAGTTTCCAACGACTTGAAACGCATCATGCCTTTGTCGCATTAAGAGTTAATAACACATCCTTAATCGTATCAAATGTTAATAGCGGACTGGTGCGACTTTGCAGGTGTTACCTTCAATTAGGCCTATTTATTATTCACATAACTTAAATACACATGTTGTGAAACCTGGGTAATGATCAAGTTGTTCCAAAGTAAAATCAGTGTACATACAGTGTAGGTCTACATCCGTGTTAGATCAGCTCCCTAATGAAGTTCATTTTTTCGCCTTTTTGTCTTTGACAACTGACTTAATCTGAAGTTTTTAGTTTGTGAATGAACGGGCAACAGTGGTAGAATGTGTATGTGTAGCCTACGCTAGACGAGGGGAATGGGCTGCAAAAAACTCCTCCCCTTACTGCTTTACCCAAATGCCACTGTACAGGAATTCCTTCCAAACTGGGAAGCATCGAAACTTCTGGAATGTAGGAATGGGACGCTTCAGCCATAAATTAGCAGTTTGTGCGTGTGAATAGGTTACATTCGCAGTCAGAACACAAGTAAGCAACATTTGAAAACATACCTTTCTCACATTCAGAAGGCCAACACTAGTAGAATGGTCATATTAGTGTAGGCCTACATATTTAATTTTAGCTAAAATAAAATTAGATCTTAGGTTAAGTATAAATTTCTTACGTTGTTTGCCTCAGATACAGCGTGTCAAAAAGGAGTGCTCTCAATCTGCATTTACTCGAGGATGCTGAGGCACTCTGGGGGAGAGATTGACTCAAAATTAAGGGGAGGTAAACGCATGCTCAGATTGAAATCATCTGCTCCTCCACTTTCGAAAGCTGAATTTATTTTGCGTGTGTGAGAGACTGCACGTAGCAGTGCAAGTAAGAGGAGGAACGCGGTTGTTGCCACCAGATGGTGAGTTGTGAATCGTGTTCACGCCGGGGATAAAGCACGCCTGCTCTCTAAGACGCTTTAGTCTGAGTAGAAATCTACGGGTGGCAACAGGCACACTGTAAACAGGAAGGGCCAAGAGATACTGGAAGTAGAAGCAGAAGAGGAACATCTACTATTGTGGTGTGGAAATTCCAACTTCTGTAGAAGGTGTGGTAGGCTACGCATGACTTATGATATAACTTTTTGTAAAATTTCTGCTGTAGAACTGTACCTGACCAATATACATTTATCGCAGGCGCATGCAATACGAATACGAACGTAGAGTAGGCCTACTCGATAGCCTACTTAATAAATTAATTTGACCTGAAACAGTTTAAATTTCAACTTCCAAAGTAGTACAGTGCTTTGGTTAAATCTACTTAGGCTAATTTCTCTCGTTTGGGATGCTACGGAGTGGGATTAAGTGGGCCCATTAAGCATCCATTGTACTTGTTTCAGAGAAGTAGCCTAACGATTTATTTTGTTTATGACAGTCATCAATGTATTGGAATGTGACACAGAAGTCATCACAGTGGTTATTTTAGGTCAATCGTAGCCATGCGCTAGTTCTTAGAAGTACATTTTTCGAAACACTAAACTTTCTCTGGGCACCCACCCACACCGCATGTAGAGGGATGCGCGAACTGTAGATGTTGCGACTGAAAGGAAGATTCCAGACCAGATGCTTTACCATTAAAGAGCCGTCTCTTTAGTTGACTGATATTTTATAGTTAAGCATTTGTGATCGTTTGGAGTTGTTTTAGAAACCGACATGAATGCTCAGAGCATAGCCACTGCAAGGGGAGGTCCGGTGGGGGAGGGTCGAAGACGTGGCAGTCCTTTCCGTTGCTAGTGGATGTCTGTATTTTGCGTTTCTGCTCATTCTTTTGCTTTTAGGAATATATTAGTCTTCATGTCTAACAGTGCTGATTAAAAAGACCACTGTTAATTGGCCCTTGCCAAATTTAAAAGTCAATTGAAAGTAGTTATAGTTTAAGGTGTGCATGTAGGCAGTATGCTGAAGTTGGCCTATTGCAATAAAAATCACACACCCCACCATGTTAGTGAATTCAATACTGAGATATTGCACAGACTGATTCCATCATAAGATGTCTTGATGCTGGTCTCATGAAACCTTCTAAATTAAAGTGATGTATGTATTATTTATGTATTATTTATTTGTTTTGTCATTTACAGTGTCATACAACACTCTGATTCTATTATAGCTGTTGATACCTGTGGATTTTTAAAGGAAGTTGCTGAATAAATAAATATTTTAATAGAGTGGTCAGTGATTTTAGTTTGTCCTGAATATTCTATTTATCTCCTTTCAGCCAATAACTTTTCATGTGCATAAAAAGCATGAGCAGCAGGTAAATTTTTAAAGTTTAAACTTTAAGCACTTATCCCCTAGCTAGTCAAATAAGGCTGGAATATTTGTAGTGTAACCCTCCAGCCATAACTCACTTATGCACAGGCTTGAGCAGTGCCCTATTACCCCAGGCTTTGCTTGACTGAGGATTTTCTGAGGATCTTAGAGAAGAAGAGAAATCTGCTCCGAAGAAATTGACTGTCCTGCACCTGTTAAAATACTCAAATGCACACATGTGCAATCAATAAGCCCAGCGTCCTACCTCTAAGGATGGCCTCCGGGCTTATTGCAGTTTCACCTATGAATCAAATTTGTCAATCAGTGGTAAATGTGTGTGTGTGTGTGTGTTTGTGTGCACGTAAATGCGCGCTGATGCCTTCAGGCAACTGTGTGTCTAAGTGTCTGTGACTGGTGTGTGTAAGTGTTTACAGCCAGCCAGGGTTAGATGGCAGATTTGGCAAATGGCAAAAGACATGCCTCTGCTCGCTTTTTCCCTTTTTGCTGTGAGCCATTCTGCATGTTCTCTTATGCTTGCTTGCTAGAGTATGTATTCAGAATGTTTGATACACTTTAAGTGGAGCGTCAACTTACTTGCATTAACATGCTGCCCAATAGTTACTCCAAAATTCTCCATTTCTTTTCTCTTTTTCTATTTGTACTTTGTACTTTCGTATTTGTACTATTGTCGTCTGCAGGAAACAGACTTATCTCAAATTAGGCTCAAATAGAAAGTTTCTCTTTAATGTCATGAAAACATAAATCTTTGGTGAGTTGTCCTTTAGTTTAGGTGCCAGATCAGACACCTCTCTGCCATCCTGCATATCCCAGGAACCCCCCCAGGCTTAAACAGAGGCCATGTTTATTCAGACAGGAGCCACGCTGCTTCTGTTTACACACACACACACACACACACACACACACACACATTGAGAGAGATGGGTGATGGTGAGAGTGGGTGAAAGGGTGATCTAGTTCTCCTGCTAAGAGTGTTTCCCATGCCTGTAAGCCAAATGCTCCCAATAGCCATGTCTCCACAATCCCACGCTGTTTATGCACAAAGAGTGCCTGCTGTGGGGGGATATGCCAGGCAGAAGGCTGGTTCAGTCGTTAGCCGGTCGGTGCCAACACTACTCTGCTCTCCCTCAGTCCCCAGTGCCAGGCCATGCATGATGCACATGGAGACAAGGCTCCTGGGAAGGCTGTCAGTTAGATTGACATATGATTGAGGAATCTGTGTTTTGTTTTTGCCCCTTATTAAAGGAAAACCATGGCCTAGCGACTGGGCTAATGACCAATTCTTTTCTATTCTTCTCTTTCAGAATGGGCAGACTCAGTTGTGTATTGATTTTGAGTTGCTTCATTCACACACTGTTAGCTCACAGTGACTTTTTTACCTCGATTGGTAAGTAATTTTTTACTGTATTATTGTATTTTAAATATCTCTCCCGCTTTTAATTTTATGATGCATAATATGTTTATTATTGCTCTGTAATCAGGTTGATTACAGAGTGCCACTAATCTCTATGCTGTTTTAATTTTCGCCCATCTAAGGTCAGATGACAGATTTGCTATACATAGAAAAAGATCTGGTAACATCGCTGAAAGACTACATCAAAGCAGAGGAGAGCAAACTTGACCAGGTCAAAAAGTGAGTCAATAGCCTTTTGGTCCTCTGCCCATCCCTCTCTTTCTCCCTCACCCAAGCTAATGGCCAATGCATGGCCACTTTCTCCTGTCCAGGTGGGCTGATAAGTTGGATGCACTGACCGCCACAGCCACACAGGACCCTGAGGGTTTCCTGGGGCATCCAGTAAATGCCTTCAAGCTGATGAAGAGGCTCAACACAGAGTGGGGAGACCTTGAGAACATGGTCCTGAAGGACACCACAGACGGTGAGCTATCACACACTGAACACTGGACAGGTAGCGTGAGATTTTTGAAGGTGCGTAAGAAGCCCTGACACTCTGTTGTGCCCGCTCTTCAGGCTTCATCTCTAACCTGACCATTCAGAGGCAGCACTTCCCCACAGATGAGGACCAGACAGGGGCAGCAAAAGCTCTGCTCAGACTGCAGGACACGTACATGCTGGATGCCAACACCATCTCCACTGGGAACCTGCCTGGTTAGTCACATCAGTCAAGATTTGGGTGTAGTGCATGTTGGTTGCACAATTATTTTTGTGCATGTGTGTGTGATGCGATGTAAAGGATGTATTCTCTGAGATTTTGGGCTCTCTAGAAGTGACTGTCTCTCATCCACTAGGATGGCTGGCTGACCCTTTTGCAAGCAATTATTTATTTGGAGCTCGAAAATTTGGGTTAATTTACACATTTACCACAATCAGAAACTGAAAATGTGTTTGACTAATCTGTTAACTAAACGAGAATAATGTCTTTCCATTATAAAGTTGCATTCCCAACACAGGCAGAAACATAAAAAAGGGATGCAATACTATATGTTAAGCCAGGAAAGAAATTTTGTAAAGTTTCTGTTTTGCCGGTATAACTCTTCATTTTATGAGAACATAATTTTTGGTAGTCAAAGTGTTCAGTGTAGGCATCTGGACGACATCTTAGGTAGTTTTCTCACCTAAAAATACATTGTTTTCAGGGTGCTATGTGCTATACCGCAGAAGAGTCGGGGTATTGGAAAGGGGCTTCATAATGGACGGGATGTAAAGGATGTAATCTCCACTTGTGTCACTGACATATTAGCCTCTTTAGTTGTGTATGTCTTCTAGATGTATAAGCCTTTTGGTGATAGTCCAAATAGCTCCTAATATTGGCTGCAACAATAGACATTTAAATAGGTTCTCAAATAATCTGAAATACTTGGAGGTGCCAATTTAGGAGACCTGTGTGATGGTGGTTACAGAAGTCTCACTGATCCCTCTTTAGGTGTGACCTACAAGAGCCCCATGACGGTAGAGGACTGCTTTGAGCTGGGGAAGATTTCTTACACAGAGGCAGACTACTACCACACTGAGCTCTGGATGGCCCAGGCCCTCCGGCAGCTGGATGAGGGCGAGGAATCCCCCATAGACAAGATCATCGTCATGGACTACCTCAGCTATGCCATTTACCAACAGGGGGAGATGGAGAGAGCCCTGGAGCTGACCAAAAGACTTCTAAAACTGGGTAGGTCTCTTTTTTACTTCACAATATCAGTATACATAAGCATGCCTGATGCATAGACTATTAGGTCATTGTTTAAACCAAATTTATATCCCTAGATGGTCAATGAAATATCCAGTATGATTTTGCTTCTTGCCTGTCACATTTAATACATTATTTTATCCTTAAATCATGTTCTTTACATACTGTAGATTAGAGACATTCCCAAGCTTAACGGGTCCTAAAAACGAAAATTTCCAGCGTGTTGAATTGCATATATGTCTTGCATGCATGTAAGATACTCACGTATTGTCGTTTTGAATGGTTGAAAATGGTGTTCTGAAAATGTGTGTTCTGAAGCTCAAAATAATCTTCTGTGTTCACCATCACCAGACCCAACGCACCAGCGGGCCAACGGCAACCTCAAGTATTTTGAGTTTCAGCTGGAGAAGCTGAGGAAGCAGGAGGAGGCGAAGAAAGCCCAGAGCAGCCAGAAGCTCAACGACACGGAGAAGAGAGAGGCCCAGAGGAAGCGCTCCAAAGACCCTCTACCCGAGAGGAAGGTGTACGAGATGCTGTGCAGGGGAGAGGGTATCAAAATGGTGAGGGCTGTTCCTTCACCTCACACCTGTATTTAAGTTAATTTTATTCATTTATTCAGTGTCCCACAAATATTCCATTTACTTAATTTTTTGCTAATAAATAATGAATGAACCATAGTCTATAAATGCTTTTTATTTCTCCTGACCACCTAACTCTCCCTCCGCCCCTCTCCTCTCCTCTATCTTTGCTTTGGTAGACTCCTCGCAGACAGAGCCAGCTGCACTGTCGCTACTTTGACAACGACCACAACCCACATTACCTGTTGGCTCCGGTCAAGCAGGAGGACGAGTGGGACCGGCCCCGCATTGTGCGCTTCCATGACATCATCTCGGACAGTGAGATCGCCAAAGTAAAGGAGCTGGCCAAGCCCAGGGTGAGTGCTAGTCTGAGAAGACCAGTGACTGTAAACATTTGCTTTCAGTCTTAATCATCAAAATGCCAAAGTACTACTTTTGAAGATTGTGACACATCTTTTAATATAAAGATGGATGTTGGAAAAATATGTTTAACCATGCTGGAGGACTGCCTTAACGGTACTGGGTTTAATGCCCTGAAGCTGAGGGTTCAAGTTGTGTCTTTTACTTACAGAGCAGTGGAATTGGCAGAAAATTGTATTTTCTGCTGTTGTCTGGTAATTGTAATGATACAATGTATCTTCAGAGCATTGGTTTGCACTGCCTTATACAGATCAGCAAATATGAATCCAGAGGGAACTGAGCCCATACCTGTGCTTGATTACATTAGAATTTAACCATTCAAGTTCATTTTCTTTTCTCATAATTCCTCCTTACCTCACAATTGAGTAGGAATGGGTTGTACAGTATTCTGTATGAAAAGCTGTGATACTAGAGAAAAAAAACAACCTGTGTCTGATTAGTGGTGACTGCAATACTGTAGGTCTTGGCTGCCTGCGTAACAACTGAACCCGTTTTGCAAGTACACGTTGCACTGAATAATAGTACTGGCATGTTCTGTGCTTGTGAGAGAGCAAGTGCTGGTGCTCCCAGGGTGGCTGGGGCTTGTGAGTGGAGGTGTAGTCAGTGGAGTGTGTGGAGTAACCCCTCTCCTGGCTCCGCAGTTACGCAGGGCCACCATCTCCAACCCCATCACAGGTGTGCTGGAGACGGCCCACTACAGAATCAGCAAGAGGTAAGACACAAGGTGGCCAGTCGTGTGTGCTTTGGGGGGTGGGGGCAGTCTCCCGGTAACGCTGCATCCTCCCCCTCCAGCTGCCTTTTCTGTCATCCTCATGGACACTTCTCAGCAGTAAAGCTTTGTCTGAGTTACAGTTATAGTCTAGTGCTGACCAGGTACTGGGACCAGGAAACTCTTTATGCAAAATACTGTGCTCAAAGTAGGTCCTGTTACTGCCCAGGAGTGTCCATGCCGCTGTCGACTGGCATAGGTGGTGTGACTAGTAGTGGAAAAAGTAAAGCCGACACCCATTTACTTTTTCAGCTTTTGAAGTATTAACCGCCTTGCTGTAGTAGAACTGGGGCTGTAAAACCTTCCACTGCGCTGATGGCTCTGCAGACAGGCCTTTACGATTTAACAGCCCTGATTCAACATACAGTGACCTTTATTATAAATACTATTATTCAAGACGGCTAGTGACCATCTGTCTTTCTTTTTCTCTCTTTCTCTGTGTTCTTTTGTTCTGTCCTGATTTCCTCTTATTGTCCCTGTCTCTCTCTGTCCCTTTGTCTTCTGGTTCTGTTTGTGTCTTCTGGGGAGTAGCTAAGGCGTGCCACAGTACATGACCCCCAAACTGGAAAGCTCACCACCGCTCAGTACAGAGTCTCCAAGAGGTAAGGTGTCGGAGTTCACCTGCCTGTCTAGCCCTGGCGCCCCCCAACACGCGCTAGCCACACATTAACATGTATGACGGTTAAGCTGCGAGAAGCCCTGTTTCTGTGCAGGGAGATGCACGGCCACCTCAGCCTAGAGCCCGACAGCGGTCCAGCTCAGACTGAGAGGACCCCTGTGTCTGTGCCAGCTGATAAAAGGCCACCCCAACCTCCATAAGAACTGGTAAAGAGGAGGGAATCTATTTACACCGGGCATGGATGTGCTCAGTATAAAACTGGAGGTTGGGGAGAGCAACTGTTGTGCGCCCACTGTCCTTTCTTGCTCTCTCTCTCTCTACTTCTTTCTTACTTTCTCTCTTTCTTTATCTCTATTTTTATCTCTTGATCCAACTGCCCTTGCGTTCCGCTGTCCACCTTAAAATGATTCCCATCTCCCTGAAAGCTCTATGACAGATTCCCCAGAAGGCACTTTGAAACCATGACACACATTCAGATTTAACTTTAATATGCTTTAAAATAGAGCCCCCCGTCGTCCCACAGACCAGACCACAGTGGTTTTACTGCCCTTGCCCATTACATCCGTGTGTGTGTGTGCGTGTTTTTGCATGCCAGTGTGCTGGGTGGGGTTGGTGAGAGGCTCTTTGGTCTGGAGTATGCTTGCACCCACTGGGTATAATCAAAGGCTTCTTGTCCCACAGTGTTGTGTACGTGAGTGTAAGCCAGTAGGTCATGGTGCAGTGAAGTGCAGCGTCTTGCAGAAAAATTAGGTCACTGCTCTAGAGTTAATGAACTCTGAATGAGTTCAGGGAAAGTGAGAGAATGTGTGTGTGTGTGTGTGTGTGTGTGTGTGTGTGTGTGTGCGCGCGCGCTTGTGTGTCAGACATAGACCCAACTTTATACACGTCTCATCTTTAGACATTTAAGCAATGTGCAAAAAGACATTTTAGTTTAAATGAAAATCATATATCTATAAAAGTGAATTTCCTTTGGTGAGCAGATGTTCTGAGTCATGCCTTGAGTGCTAGCTGTGTTTCTTAGCCTAGGGATTTCAAAGCGATACATATTACAATATCATCATATCAATGCCTTCTGGTATTTTGTAGAGTAAATATCAGAAGGTTGAACTTGAGTAGTGTGTGTGTGTGTGTGTGTGTGATTTGGTATGCTTTCTGCAGTGCTTTGAAACTTTGAAATGGAAACTTGGGGAACTCTCCATCTACATTTCTGCCTTGTTCCAGAGTTGCTGAATGGTTGTCACTATTTGCCGCGGCCCAAAGAAACACCCTTCCCATGGCCCTAAAACTATGAATTGGCTCTTTACTAGAACTCAACAGCCTACACGCATAGCACTACACTACTCCAAACAAGACTGCCTTAGACATGTGGTGATCCTCCCAGATATGTAAACACAGGCTGTAACTGATGTCTGTGAGGAATGTGGCAGTGCAATAAGAGAGCACTTGCATACATGTTGTCTATTCTAATTCAGGTATACGTATGGAGCATACATACAATAGTAAGGTTTATAGACCTTAAGTGCCTTTAGAGGGGGAGCTTGAAGCCTACTGGAGATTCTGATCTGATTCTGATTCTGAGCTCTGTGCACCCCCCCCCCATCTGTCCTTTCTGTGCCCTAGTCACATGCATGCTAGCCAGCTTTACAACTTGCCTCAGTTAAGCTCCTGGAATTGTATTGTTAGTGCCAACAGTAATGATTCTGTTTCATTTCACCTTAAGAAAAAGACAAATTTGATCTAATTTAAAACTTTGTGTATTTTTCAAAACGTATTTAATTAAATAAAATCTAGAGAATCTAGAGATTCAGAAGAGCTTAACTGGGAAAAGAACACTTTGAGCATAAAGCATGCGTACCTTGCAATACAGTAATAGTTGGCTGACTGCTGATTTGATCAATGTGAAAATGATTTAGCTATGCTTAAACTTGTGCTGTTGTTGATGACCACATCATTCAACCTTTTTGTCAGTGCCTGGTTGACAGCCTATGAGCATCCAGTGATTGAGAGAATCAACCAGCGCATTGAGGACCTCACCGGCCTTGAGATGGACACAGCTGAAGAGCTTCAGGTACCCAGTTCTACTTCAGCCTACACCAGTTCTAATAGCTCAAAATGTCCAGCAGCTTGATCTAATCCTTTTTTGGGGCCTTCAGGTGGCAAATTATGGAGTAGGCGGTCAATATGAACCTCACTTTGACTTTGGAAGGGTGAGCACGGATTCAGAATTTTCTTGGTTGTCTTGTTTATTAAAAAATATTATTATATTATTATCACATTATGTGAAGATCTAATCAACCTTGTTCTTGTTAATTAACTTATGCAATGTATTCCTGTCTCTACAGAAAGATGAGCCTGATGCATTTAAAGAGCTGGGCACAGGCAATCGAATTGCCACGTGGCTCTTTTATGTGAGTATTCGCCTACGAGAATGGCACATGTGAGATGAAGTGTCTATTGTATAGGAATAATATTTTGCGAGGAGGTCATTATCATAGAATAACTTGGTGTGGGACCCTGAGCTCTCTCGATTCACTCTGAAAAAGAAATTATCCCAAGATAAAGAGCATAACGCAAAACGTTATCTTATTAGACTTTGCTTATTACACGGCTGGAGATAAGCAGGGTAATTGAAGATATCAATAATATAAATTATACTCATTAACTTTTTCAATGAGTATAATCTTAATGATCTGAAATGCTTTCTTGATTTAAATGTTATTGTGTGTGTAGATGAGCGATGTGTCAGCAGGGGGCGCCACAGTATTTCCAGATGTGGGAGCTGCCGTGTGGCCTAAGAAGGTGATGAGAAAATTGCTATGTTGGAGACTGATGATTCATCCATATGCTTTGTGTATTTGGCGCATTTTGTATATTTGTACCAATGTATCTGCATACTGGGTGAGATAAGAGAGATGTCCTGTCCTGTGTCCCCCAGGGATCTGCGGTGTTCTGGTATAACCTGTTCCCTAGCGGGGAAGGAGACTATAGTACCCGACATGCAGCCTGTCCTGTGTTGGTGGGAAACAAATGGGGTGAGTGACTCCAGAGCATAGCTTCCAAGATAACGATTCACAATGTATTTCTAGTATTTTCTAGTGTTTATACTTTTAATCTTAATAAAGACAGAGTATAGGGTTATAGCCAACTGTGTTGTCTTACAGAGTGAGAATGAGAGACTTGACTACAAATGACTACATATTTAAAGACTATCTTTTATATCTAAGGCTATAATACTGATTTCTCAATCAGTTTCAGTCTAAAAAAATAGTGTCTGGTATCATATATATAGGTCGTTACATTCAATACTTAGGAAATGCTAATGTATAGCTTTGTAATCAGTGTTCTAGTACTGTCTTTATTCTTTATACATACTGTATGTCTATTTGATTTGGAATCCAGAATAATACAAAGCAGGCCCCTGATTTAACATCACACATTTGTTTATTCTCTCTGCTCCTGTAGTATCAAACAAATGGATCCATGAACGAGGCCAGGAGTTTAGACGACCCTGTAGATTGGAAGAGATGGCATCATGAGACTGAAGGTGGAAAAGAACACTCCCTCTTTTCCTTACTGTCACCGTCACCCCCAAACACTCCCAACCGTCAGGAAAAAGACTTTGACAATCTGCACATCTGCCATCCTTCTCTCTCTCTCTCTCTCTCTCTCTCTCTCTCTGTCTCTCTCTGTCTGTCTGTCTGTCTGACAGTCTTTGAGCAGCCCCTCCTGTCAATCTCCTGCACCTTGGACCAGGGTAAGGCCTGTAGGACTACTAGTCCACAGGCCACCAACTGCATTTGTGCCTTCTAGACTTGTGTGGACCTCAAAAAACGTTAAACTCTGGAGTGCTTTTTATGTTGCAGCTTAAATTGTTGTTCCATCTGTATTTTCACATCCCTTCTCATAACTTCACTGTAGATCAGATAAAAAATGAATGCTTTTCCTTGTTCACGCCTTTGCACTTTGTAGTAGTAGAGTTCTGACCGTAATTGGTTTGTTTAGGAGGAGAGGATTTGTTGGAAAGAGGTGTAAAGTTGAGTGCTTTTGATGTTTGTTTAGCCTTTGCCATCCGTCACACTCATTGGGAAAGTGTGCTTTGCCTATTATCTGAGTTCACTGGTGTCACCCCCTTTGTTAGATTGAGCAGGAGACATCTGCTGATGCTTTGAAGACATCACAACTCATTTCAAATTACATTCATTCCACGAGCCAGGCTTTGATTTAGCATTAGGCTAGAGGTGTACAAGTTTTGACACACTCCTTCAAATATGCAAGTGCATTTGTTTCCTTTTTTCCTTTTATTAGATTCAGTATTTGATATTTCCTTCATGATATCAACAAGAACAACCACTGGACACCTTTAAATAGCTGTGAAATTAGATACCACATGATAGGAATGCTGAAACACTTCCAAGTCAGGTCTAATACTGAGTATCATTTTATTGGAGTAAGGTGGAATAGACAGTCATCAGTCATACAAAAGGATGGCTCATAATGTATTGCACTCTATTTTTGACTGTTTTCCAAAGATCACATATTATTGTCCAAGATTCTCCAAATCATATACGATTCAGCTGTTACAGTCATATAATGCCAGTACTAAAGTCCGCATCTCATAATATTCGAATGAAGAATACTTTTTTAGCCTTAGCAACATGTCTTCATGAAATTTCAATAGACAACCTTTTTTTTGACAATCAACCAAAGACATAAAACCCTGATGATGCCAGATCTATTTATATCTAATTCCAGGTTTAACCATTGTGTTTTCTGTTTTAAATATTGAAATGCTTGTGGAAGCATGATGAATGTTTTCTATGGAAATAAATACAAACTCATGAATAAATTCTTTTGATTTTGATTGATTTTTCAATTATATAAAAATGTTTGCGCTTGCGTGTGTAAAATGCATCACTTGTGTGCGTTGACATGGTACTACTTCCAGTTTTTGAAGACGTTGGACAGGTGGACAGAAAGAAGTGAAGTGCTTGCCTGACCAAAAGAATACTGGGTAGGTGGTGTGTCATCATCAGCTGATGACATGAAAATACACAGTGACCTGGTTATCATTTTAAAAGTTTGTTGGGACACGAAATTTTTAAAATGACAAATTACATGGACATTTAGCGCATATAGGGTCGGTGGCGTGGGGTGTCTTTTATGCGTTTTGTCATGCAAGTACAATGACTGATAACTCATTAAGTCTGTTAGTGTATTATTCTTAGGAATAGAGTAGGCTACTAATTTACTTGGCTTCTGTCATCCCAATATATAGTGCTATTCCTCAATAAAACATTGAACGAACATGTTCAGTCCCACATCTTTGTAGTCTACATTAAGACCATTTGCTTATCCTGTCACACCAACTCAATCCGTTCTGCCTATTTTTGTACAATATAGGTTACAGTAAGTGTCGACTGAAGTAGGCTATGCTAAATTGCTTTCCACTCACTTTGCTTTGGTTTTGCTCCAGGAGCATTCGGTGCTCTGTATCATGTGACCCACAAGTAGGCTACTAATTGATAACGCCACTTCCACACAGACGCGACTGCAGCCGGACGACAATCAGGTCGGGGTGGCAAGGGCAAGCGTGAGAAGACCACAGCAAGTGAATGATAAAAAGTGCACTAGCCTAGACTGTAGGGAAGAGAAAACATCCAGTCCAAACATCCTGCTCACACCAGAAGCGCACACATTCAGTAAAAGTTTCTGAAGTTTTGAGCAAGATGACCCAGTTGGAGACCCCGTTGCAGTACGACAATGGATATGACCAAGAGGAGTACATGATGCAGGAAGATGAGTGGGATAGAGACCTTCTATTAGACCCGGCATGGGAGAAACAACAACGGAAGGTAAGAAATACCAAATAAACCTTTGTTAATAACTTGTTGCGCTCCAACTGGTAACTTTATTCTCCTGACTGGTTAAAGTGTCATGTATTGCAAATTGTTTCTAAACTTTTAAAATAATCAAAAACGTCTAGTGACATGTCTACCTTGATTTTTTTTATTAGTATTATTTTGCATCCCATATATATGTCCTATACGGCAGTGTAGCTAATGGTTGGATTTCCACTAACAGCTAATTTTACCTCCACTTTGTCCCCTGGCTGTCAGTGGGCTAATGCAGGGGTCTGTGTTGGCTCCAGTCGACGGGACTGTTCTGTTGAGGGATGGATGCATTGGGTACCATCTAACAATAGCTCAATGAGCGGCTCTTGAGACTGTTGCCATTCCACTGATACGCCTGGTATGCGGACTGTCAACAGATGCTTCGAACAGATGATGACGTCCTTGGGATTAGAATGGATGCACTGGCTAAATTTAACTCTTGGACCAAACGGCATTATAGTGGGTTAATCCGATGTCCTTGGTGCGGAATTCTTTTGTTGAGAGAATCCGCACGAAAATGTAGTGATCAACTTCCTCATACTAGCTAAGATGTCTTTATACACCTTAAATATGCCTGTAAGCCTATTATAGGCTGTCACAGCTTAAGTTTTGGTTGAAAAAGTTGGAATTTCATTAGACTGACTTCTTACCTAATTTACAATTGTGTTAATGTAAGTGCTATTACAGTTATGAAGAAATTGGTGTAAGGTGTGCCCTTGTGCCAGCAGGAAAGCCCACATGGGATTTGTTTGCATTGCTCAGGCACTCTCAGTAGGTTCTTAGGCATCTTAAGGAGGGATCGCCACAGCTATCAGCTTTCCCTCTAAATCAATCCTCTTATCAACAAACCCATGAATTAAAGGTGGCGTCATCTTTGGGGGAGGTGAAGAGATGGGGAGGGCACTGTAGAAAGGCACTCATCCGTCGCTGTGTGAATGTGTGTGTGAAGGAGAGAAGAAAAGAAAGAGAGAGAGGGAGAGAGATGAGGTTATTCTATTTACATGCTGATGTGAAAGAAAGGCATTCCAGCCTCAGGTGAAACATCACCTCGGAAATATGAATCTTATGGGAAAGACAACAATGTATTTCTGAAGCCTTACACAACAATGGACAGCTGCACATAGACTAGCACTGCATTCCAACTATTCTCTTTACATTTACATTTACATTTATGCATTTAGCAGACGCTTTTATCCAAAGCGACTTACAAAACGAGGATAACAATCAAGCTACATAGCAAAAACCTTAAGGAGCATAGTGCTAGGGGATAGTGCTTCAGTTCATTTTAGTGCTAGGATAGAAGATGTTCTCTGAATAGCTGGGTCTTTAAGAGCTTTTTGAAGGCCTCCAGAGATGGCCCTGTTCTGATTGTTTTTGGTAGGTCATTCCACCAGCGTGGGACGACACATGAGAAGAGTCTGGATCTCTTTGAAGAGATATATTTCAGAGAGGGTATCAGGGAGAAACACCAGAGCCATGCTAGCACCTTTCCATTACTCTGTCATACACCATCACACACACACACACACACACACACACACACATTCCTACTTGAATGAGAGTGGTGGCCATTCATGGGAAGCCCTAAGGTTATGGAGTATATTTAGTTCTGTCCGCACATCAGTTTAGAAACTGTCGGATATGATTAACTTCTCACCACAAACATGACTGCTTTATAATGATGTGATTCCTAGAGTCACAGATATGGGACATGGAATCCAGCGTCCAGATTCCTATTCAGTATTAAACAGACATTGACGTCCACCTGAGACAGCAGCTTGATTTTGGCCAGATTTTGGTCTTTTTCCCTTCTTCTCTCTCTGTAGATTAATTTGCAATCATTCCCCTGATGATACAATTTTTTCTTTCTTTAAAACGTCTGACGGTAGTTTTAGAGTAATATGGTCTTGAAAGTATCTTATAGCCTTCTGTTGTCCTTCCTTTCACCTATTTCTCTCTCTCTCTCTCTCTCTGTCTCTCTCTCTCTCTCTCCCCCTCTAGCATGATCTATGGACTCTCCTCGCAACTGGCTTATAACTTAAGGCTCTTAAAGACCATTGTGCAGGTCTAGTCCTCTAATAAGATAACAGTGACCATATGCAAGCCAGTAGAATCCATCACACAAACCACTGTTCACAGTCTTTCTTTAAATTAGATGTTGCTCACCTTACTTTGATATCCAAATAAAGATATGAAGTACAGTGAGATGTAGTACTGTAAGATGCACAATTATCCATTGCACTTAATCCCAAGATTTTCTATTAATCAGCATTTACAAAAGTATATAGGTATCGTAATATCACTTGAGAATAAACGTGAAATTAATTCTTCTTCTGAAGGATGTGTAGTGCGAACCCAGCTTTAAACAAAGGCGTGAATGATGTGTATTCTTGTAGCTCGAACTAGTCAGAATAAGAATATGTGTCTATGTGTGCGCATTTGAAAAAAAAAGGAGACAAAGAATTGAGTGTAATAGCTAATTATTCATTGTCTATCTTTGTTATCCAGTGTCAAAGTATTTGAGAGAAGGCTTGCGAAGTGTAGATAATGTTATCGGTGTAACAGACCTGGTTTGAGTCATTTCAGGCGCAGTGTCACGAAGCAGCCTGGGAATTAGATAAAGCTTTAGCTACATCTAATCAGGTATTCAGGTTACGAATGCTTGCATAAAAATAACGACCATCACATTTCTTGTTCTTGGTTACACATCTTTGTTCTTCACTGGTTTCAAAGCACACTTGGATGTGTGTCAAGAGCCCAGGTTAATCCATGATCTTTTCATTCTGTTCGCAGTCAGACCTCTAAACCATTTACCCTGGTCTTTGATCTCCAACTCACGCTTGTTGGCGTGGCTCGTAGGCCTCTGGTGACCATGAATCACCCTGCTGCTCTATAACAGGAAGGTTCACAAGATCTTGCCTATGTAGCCCATACTAGTGTTTGATGAGCTGCACAAAGCAGTTCTTTACAGGAACTGATCATCCACTACCATGGTCAGATGTATCTGCACGTATGATGTGTATGTGTGAGGGGTTTCCTTGTTCCTTAGTAATGAATGATCTGGCGTTGCGTTGCATGTGAGTTACTGCAGGCGGACTTATGGAGATTGCTGCGTGAGTGCTGTGTGATTGATGCTTGACTGAGGCAGGCTAGCAATGGTCTGTTCCCTTGGACAGATGCTCATTGCTGGAGGTGTGGGCATGCCTCAAGTAAATCTGCAGATTTATAGACCCTTGAGGAATGCTGGCATTCAAATGGTATTTTAGTGTGCTTGGGTGTCCCTGCCATTGCACTAATGAATTGATTGTGTTTGTGTGTGTGTGTGTGTGTGTGTGTGTGTGTGTGTGTCCCACTCAGACCTTTACAGCATGGTGTAACTCCCACCTGAGAAAGGCTGGCACTCAGATTGAAAACATCGAAGAGGACTTCAGGAATGGCCTAAAGCTTATGTTGCTACTGGAGGTTATCTCAGGTGCACACACTTACTCTGATAAAAAAGACACTTTAAACTAAATGTTCCTGGCAGATACTACAACTTTAGTTACTATGTGTTAGATCATTTAGCAAATGAACATCTTTGGTGCTTATATTATGGAAATTATTCTTGAGCATGAGTTGTTAACTCCAATTTGTTGTGATTCAGTTCTTATTGCAGAAGTATGAGAATCTTCTTCTTAACTGGGAAACACAAACATAAAAATTAAGATTTTTGTTATGTTTGATAATAATAGAATTGGGTTGAATGTTTGTGTTGCATTTTTCTTTTTATTTTGGTTGGTTACTGAATCATAGACCTAAATACATTTTTATTTGTATTACAGGTGAAAGGTTACCCAAACCAGACAGAGGAAAGATGCGTTTCCACAAGATAGCCAATGTAAACAAAGCTTTAGATTTTATTACCAGCAAAGGAGTGAAGCTTGTCTCTATCGGAGCAGAAGGTAGAATTTTTATCAATGTTTTTAGTCGTCATCCCACCGTGTCATTATAGTTAGTAATGTTGTCCTCTGTTTTTTTTAAACATTCAGAAATTGTTGATGGAAATGTAAAGATGACTCTTGGAATGATTTGGACCATCATTCTCCGCTTTGCCATCCAAGACATTTCAATTGAAGGTGAACAGCAGCTGAACATATAAACACATAAAACTGTATTCGCCTGTGATAGAAAACAGTTCAAGGTGCCTCTCAGAGTATAGTTTCCCCCTTGAGGCAAGATGGTATAAAAACTTATCTTATATGCCACATTGAAATGTAGAAAGTTGTATTCTGTCAAAACTGTGCAACAGAAACAGCATCAAAGAATGTTATATAATTTGTTACTTACAATGAAATGTGTTCCCTTTTTTCTTACCCTTTAGAAACCTCTGCCAAAGAAGGTCTTCTTCTGTGGTGTCAAAGAAAAACTGCCCCATACAGGAATGTTAATGTCCAGAACTTCCATGTCAGGTGAGGCCCTTTTAGCTATCTATTTTATTTTGTGCTGGCGAGAATTTGAGTCATTTTATGAATAAATATGGACTTGCGGGCTTTGATGTGCTCACATGATCTGATGTGATGTGATGGTGTGTAACGGGTCTGTGTATGTGGCCACACTGCTGTGGCTGGGCTGGCGCTGGTGAAGCTGGAAGGATGGCCTGGCCTTCTGCGCCCTGATCCACAGGCATCGGCCCGATCTCATCGATTACGCCAAACTCAACAAGGTCAAGAGTGTGGCCCACATATTAACCTCACACAGGGCCTGCACGCACTGGAGCCTTTAGCCACGAGGTGTTCTAAGTGGGCAAAATCAGTCTCAAGCAGGGGACCCTTGGAGAAAAATTTCATAGAATCATTTTGCCTTCCCCAACACTGATTATAATATTTATGATAAAACAGTATAACTCTCAAATCCCCCCACCCCCCGAGGAGCCCCTGCTCTTAAGGCTTGTGTACTAAGCTTTAGGATTGCTAGTGGTTTAGCATACGCTAACACCTCGAGCTAAAGGCTCTGTGTGAATCTGGTTCTAATGTTTTTGTGTGATCCACACATTAACACACAGGCCCTGATATGCCTCATCACCTTCACTCATATACTTCCTTGGACAGCTAGACTGACACAACACCCCTATAACGAGACTGTTTGAGATTAAACATATTAAAATTGTTTTCTTTTTTTCTTTATGAATCCTTTCCCTTTTTATTTGTGTGTGGCGCTACGCTTGCTGTTCTGGAGTCAGCTGGAAGGATGGTCTGGCCTTCTGTGCCCTAATTCACAGGCACAGACCAGAACTTCTCAATTTTTACAGCCTCAAGGTAGCATAGGGCCAGTGGATGTGTAAATATGTGTGTGTGGGCGTGTTTGAGTATGTGTGTGTTTGTGTGTGTGTGTTTGATATAGATGACATAAGGAGTAATAGTATCTCCCTGTGGTATTTGCTCCTGGCCACTGATATCATTTCATAAATGTCTTTGTGTCTCCGGCAGTCGACAAGTGAAATATGTGTTTAAATAAAAGGCTTAAAATGCTTGGCCTGAACAAATATTTACAGGAAATGTTGCATAGTTGAGAACCCATAATAGATGAGTAGACTTGTGGAATGTGTTGTATTTAGCAATACTTAAAACAGTGCTGGTGTTGGATTGCTATATTCAGCATCAGCATTTTCAAATACAGAAATGTGAAACGATGACTTGACATTGTCAGTTGCACCTACATTAGGGTCAGAAATGAACCCATGTCTTTTCCACTGACAATTTCCAAAGCTTTGGATGATTGACAGATAATGGGAATGTGATCTGCTCTCCCAGGAAAGGCCTAGATTATACCCGCTGTGTGGGGAGAGACCTGAGTGCTTTATTTCTGAATGTTCAGAAACAATAGACACGCCAATACTAATGGCAACACTCACACTCTCTCTTGCGCGCACACACACACACACACACACACACAGTATTGGTAACGTGTGTTGCACTCAGCTGTCCCCTTTGTCTCTAGGTGGTTGCAGTAATCCTGCCATTTCAGTAAGGCAGTGACCCTCTTGTAACACGCATACACACACACTGACATACATACACACACATACACACACACACTGCACCCCTGGGTCATCTGGATCCCCACGCAGCTGCCATTGTCCTGTAAGGTGGCTTTTCGCGGCGGCGTGAGCCGAGAGTGGTCACAGGAGAATACCAGCGGCATGATCCCGCTGCCCTTCTAAAGAGACTGACTCATAAAACCACAGCTCTGGAGCTCTGCTCCCAGGCCCACTCAGCCCTGGCCTGTCTGGCCAAATGTGCTTTCAGGGGATGCCAGCCTTACGCGGGGCCTATTCTGGAGCACATCTTTAAGCTCCAGCTAATCTGACCACTCACATACAGACAGGCTGATGAGCAGTTTTAGCATACTGCACACTATCTCCTGTTTCTGATGTTCCACTTCATTAAGTGTGCCAGAGGCACTGGTGGATTGTCATACACTGATAAGTTCCGCAGAGTTGTGGAGAAATGGTGGTTGAGGTGTGGAGATCTCCAGTGGTTCACCTATCCTGTGGTGTAGAGAAAATCACATTCCTCCTGTAGAGTTCAAAGTACTAATAGATCCTGTATTATGTTGTGCCTCTTATCAAACCTGCATGAAATACCAATTGATTGATTTTTTTATAGATTAGCTGTTAATAATACAAAGGATAACATGTTGAGTGCAAAACACCTCTTTTCAACATGGTCTTTGGCATTGCGATTGCACCATCATGGTAGCCATGGTTTTATCAGTTCTAGTTTGATCTGACTTTTCCACATCTGTGTTCAGGATGATCCTATGGGGAACCTGAACCTGGCCTTTGATATTGCAGAGAAACATCTGGACATCCCAAAAATGCTGGATGCGGAAGGTAATAGAATGTTCTTTCTCCACTCTACAGTAGAGCTCATTACCTGGCAATTGCCTAAAAACAGAAATATTCATTGCCATGGTTTTATTCGCCAGCTTTTTGCAAGTTTGCTTGTGTCGCTAATGAAAGTCCTGTGGGTCTCAATTGAAGTGCGCGTCCTGCTCTTGCCCCTCAGACCTAGTGAGTACGGCCAGTCCAGATGAAAGGACAGTCATGACCTATATTTCCAGTGTCTATCACACATTTGCAGGGGCTCAGAAGGTACTGCTCATCCCTCAGAGTGATGGACAGTCTAGTCTAGTCTAGATGTAGACATCTGCCCTGAGTCTGCTGGTGGATGTTTCTCAGTGATTTGACCTTTGACCTAGTAGTAGATATAGTTATTCCTTAGTTCTTCAGACAATCCCCCCAAAACCTTTCACCTCTTCCCCTACCCATCACTTCTGTTACACTTCTGTTACACAGAAGGTTGGTATGTTGGAGATGACTGAAAACAAGAAATATGTCATGTCATGTCAAGACATGTCAGTAGGGCATGTAAGTGTGAGTGGCACTAATTATGTTTTATGTTTTATGTTATATTTATGTATATTTGTTAGTTATTAGTAGTCTTTAATATCAGTTTTTATACTAAGGATCAGTATCAGTAGAAGAAATCTCAAGTACACAGATCCTCTATTATATCTGCCTTTACAAATTCTTCCTCTGCAAAAGTTTCCTCTGCTTGTGATACAGCTGGCTCATGCAATGTTGCATCCTCCTCTCTAGCCCCCCCTGGTGGTCGCAGTGTTCCTCTTGAGTGCCTTAGTTCCTACTGTATACCCCTCCTCATACCTGCCCTCTCCTCCCCTCTCTTCCCTCTCTAGACATTGTGAACACCCCTAAGCCTGATGAGAGAGCTATTATGACCTATGTGTCCTGCTTCTACCATGCCTTTGCTGGGGCAGAGCAGGTAGATGGAGCCATTATCCTTTTAAAGTAATATGGTCACTGTTTCTCAAAGTCAAGAACGCTTCCTCGTTAGAGCACTGGCCTTAGAAGCCGTACACTTTGGAGACGAGGCTTCATACCTTTGTAGCATTCAAATCGGGTGAAATGGAACAGGCTCGCAAGTGTGCTTAAATCATAGATTCTGAAACCCAGCGCTCTAGAATCTTTGGTTTAAATCTAGCCCACTCGTTAAGAAAAGTGGAGGATTATGGGTATTTTAACAATGCCGAGGATCCATCAGTGCATCCTCGAAAAATCTACAAAAGAAGGACTCAGTACTTGATAGAATCTTGAAGTATCCTTGACATTGGAACAGCACTTGGCAATGTCCAATGACATGGAATCCTTGAAAAAGCAGCCGTTAAGGATGCTTCCTCGACTTTGAGAAACAGTGTGTATCAGCTGTGACTTGGTTTTGTAATATGATTGAATTTTACCACAAATATATGGTATTATATTGTAAAATATTGTGTTATATTGTTTGATTATTATTTCTGGTCGGTCCCGCCATACATTATGCTAACATGTTAGTGTTTTCTCTGTGTCGTCCAGGCTGAGACAGCTGCTAACAGGATCTGCAAAGTCCTGGGTGTCAACCAGGAGAATGAGAAGATGATGGAGGAGTATGAGAGACTGGCCAGTGAGGTCAGGACACATTCAGTAGTATTATACACAAGCAATACACAAGTTTCTAACAATCATATTCAAAGAACAAAAAATGTGTAAAAAAGAAATGTGCTCATTACCGTTGTTTATGTCTTTGTGTCAGCTGTTGGAGTGGATCCGACGCACCACCCCATGGCTGGAGAACCGCACACCTGAGAAGACCATGGCTGAGATGCAGCGGAAGCTGGAGGACTTCAGGGACTACCGCCGGATGCACAAGCCGCCCAAGGTGCAGGAGAAGTGCCAGCTTGAGATCAGCTTCAACACGCTGCAGACCAAGCTGCGCATCAGCAACCGCCCGGCCTTCATGCCCTCTGAGGGCAAGATGGTGTCGGTGAGTGGGCCTCTGAAGACGGACCTTAATTAGCCAAAGATAGACATGTGTTTCTCTATTAACAGAGAAAGTAATTACAAGAGTGAAGCTTGAAGGTCCTACATAGCTATTGCAGAAAATGGTAAACACTGTCCTCTCTGTGTGTGTCTGTGTGTGAGTGTACGTGTGTGTTTGTGTGTGTGTGTGTGTGAGTGTGTAGGATATTGCCAGTGCGTGGCAGGGGCTGGAGCAGGCAGAGAAGGGCTATGAGGAGTGGCTGTTGACGGAGATCCGTCGTCTGGAGCGTCTGGATCACCTGGCCGAGAAGTTCCGCCAGAAGGCCACCTCTCATGAGACTTGGGCCAGTGGTCAGTGTGCTCACTCAGCCTGCCTTTTTCATTTAAAACCTAGCCTGGGTTCAATAATTGATCATTTGTGTGTGTGTGTGTGTGTGATTTAGGCAAGGAGGAGCTTCTGACCAGTAAGGATTATGAGTCGGCCTCTCTGACTGAGCTGCGAGCGATGTTGCGTAAACACGAGGCTTTTGAGAGCGACCTGGCTGCTCATCAAGACAGGGTGGAGCAGATTGCTGCCATCGCCCAGGAGCTAAAGTACTACACTACCCATAATCCTTCCTTGCCCCTCTCTCAATACATTTGCGATGTGGGATGGGATGTGACTGATAGTTGACTCTATTTTACACATTTCTGATAATAGGAACAATGTTAGTGGATGTACTGCCGGATGCTATTGTATTGTCTCTAGTGAGAGTATTGGAATCAGAAAAATTACTATCACTACCATCTGGCTTTCATAGTGGCCTATTGTGTTGCGCATAGCTCACTGGGTGAAGGGGCCATGTGAATGTTGAAATGTCTTTAAGAACTACAGTAATTCTCTCCAGATCCCCTGCTGGCTTATCTGTGAAGGTGGAAGCTTTGTTCTGGATGCATCTGTTTCGTGTTCTCCACCAACACACGCAACGTGCCATTGTATAACACAGCGAAATATTACATTTCAAAAGAGGAACGGAGAGAGGGAGAGAGAGAGAGAGTCCAGCTATTGGTCATGTGACAGCTAGATTCCTGTGCGGCCATAAATAGGCATTAGCGAGTGTCTCCTCTTAGCGTGTGGCTCTTGTTATCAGTTTAATACCCTACAGGCCTCTGTCCCCCACCTCCCCTCCCATACAGTAGAGGCCCAGCACACACAAGTCCCTGCATTCTTGCAATGCCTCTTTTATCACTTCCCCAGCATGGGGCCTGACCCCAGGGCTGTTTTTTACACTCCCCACCTATATATCCCACATACGGGGCCAGAAACGTCTGTGAATGCAGGCAGTAGCTGTCACTTCTACTGATAGGAAATGGATAAGATATACTATATTCCAACAGTAATCTCCGACTCATATGATAAATCTCAATAGCATCTCAGGCTTGATTGTTTTTTTCTGCTAAGTGAAACATTGACCCACATAATGCAGGCTATAAGTTCAGCTTACTGTAGATTCTCTTTACATTTACAGATGTCAGACATAATGGATATCGTTGAAGGATGTATGCAAAATCAAGAGGCTGTAATTATTATGTTAATCTGCAATTGTTTCACTACAAATTTCACTACACTTTTTGATGAAGTGAAAGCCATCCATTGGCAAGGATATATCCTGAACAACCCCCCCCCCCCCATTTAAATAAACAGGCAAATAATCAGTCATGATTAGCCTAATGTTTTAGTCCGTGCTGAGTGACAGAGGAAGCGGTGAAGTGAAGTGAGTGCTAATGAGGCCCAGGATCTGATCAGTGTGACTCTACTGCAGTGAGCTGGATTATCATGATGTTGCTGCCGTCAATCAGAGGTGCCAGAGCATCTGTGACTTGTGGGACCAGCTGGGCACTCTCACCCAGAAGAGGAGGGAGGCTCTGGAGGTGAGAGGAAAGCAAATGTGTGTGGTGTGTGTGTGTGTGTGTGTGTGTGTGTGTGTATGTGTGTGACTGTGAGTGAAAGGGAGAGAAAGAGATTTTGTTTACATAGTGCATTGATCCCATTGCTGATTGATCCCATTGCTGGTGGATTTGCATGTGCGTGTGTGTGTGTGTGTGTGTGTGTGTGTGTGTGTATGTGCGTGCGTGCGTGTGTTGCTGATTGTGGCTGTGGTGGTGTTGTGTTGTGCTGGGGTGCAGAGGACGGAGAAGCTGCTGGAGACCGTGGACCAGCTGTTCCTGGAGTACGCTAAGAGATCAGCACCATTCAACAACTGGATGGAGGGAGCCATGGAGGACCTGCAGGATATGTTTATTGTGCATACCATTGAGGAAGTCCAGGTGAACGCGCACACACACACACACACACACACACACACACACACACACACACACGCACAAACACACAGTAGCATGAAAGTATGAATTAGATCAATAATAGTTGCCATTCATATCACATGCATGCACACATACACACAAATAAACAGTGTCATGAAAATATGATTTAGATCCATATTAGTTGCCATATCTTATTCACACACACACACACACAAATAAACACACAGTGTTTCAAAAATATGAATCAGGTCAATATTAGTTGCCATATCTTATTGTCACTTTCAATCTGCTCTGCCCCCCTCCCCTCAACAGACCCTAATTGGTGCTCATGACCAGTTCAAAGCTACTCTCCCAGAGGCCGACGGCGAGAGGCAGGCTATCCTGGGCATCCAGAACGAGGTGCATAAGATCTGCCAGAGCTACGGCCTGCGTGTGGTTCTCGTCAATCCCTACAGCTCCATCACCACAGAGGAGATCATTGCCAAGTGGGACAAGGTCAGGGATTCTCTCAGAGACACATGCCTTCTGGCTCTTCCATTTCTTAATGACACAAGCTAACAAAAGAATGAATGGTGACTGGTGTGTGTGTGTGTGTGTTGTAGGTTAAGAAGCTTGTTCCGCAGAGAGATGGCTTGCTTCAGGAGGAGCTGGCCAGGCAGCATGCCAACGAGAGGCTGAGACGGCAGTTTGCCGCCCAGGCTAACCTGATTGGCCCTTGGATCCAAACCCGGATGGAGGTATCGCTTACAACTGCTGAACTTTTAAGCTGGATCTAGCATCACTGTAACCAACACATCAGAGTACAGAGTAATGAAGCATACAAAATTTATATCCCAACGACTCTCTAGTGGGTTTGAATTTACAAGAATCTCATGTCAATCCGTAATAGAACACCACTTTAGCTGTGGATGATTCTCCGTCTTCATGTGGTCTTTTTGTTCTGGCTTTTGTGTGGACTAGTACAGTGACATTGGTGTTTTGTCTGTGATGCCCTGCAGGAAATCGGCCGCTGCTCTCTAGAGATGGGAGGCACTCTGGAGGACCAGATGACGCAGCTGAAGCAGGTTGAACATGTTATCGTCACCTACAAACCCAACATTGACAAGCTGGAGGGAGACCATCAACTCATCCAGGAGTCCCTCATCTTTGACAACAAGCACACTAACTATACAATGGAGGTACATGCTTCTCCTCACCGTTATAAAATTGTGCAATAGGAAAATACATGTGCCGAATTTTAGGGATTGTACCAGTGTTTGCATCTGCCATGCCCTCATTGTTTCCATGGTAACCGCAGCATATCCGAGTGGGCTGGGAGCTGCTCCTGACCACCAGCGCTCGCACCATCAACGAGATCGAGACCCAGATCCTGACCCGAGACGCCAAGGGCATCAGCCAGGAACAGATGCACGAGTTGCGCTCCTCCTTCAACCACTTTGACCGGGTACTGCGCTCCCGAGCCCTTTAACAGATGCCTCTCTCACGGGCAACTGCATGACGGCTTTAGCAGAGTGTTGAAATTCTCACCTGTCCTGTAATTGCATGTTAAGCATGATGTTATTCTCATTTTTTATTGCATGCCCTCAGAAGCCACACAAAGACCGAATGGTAATTATAACGATTTAAAAGTCATAAAGTGAATTAGCTTACCTAAAAATATTTGAATTAGAGTTGGGGTCCAGCTGATAGAACAGAAGTTTTGTTTATGAAATAGCTGTTTTCAGCAAATGAAATTTCAGACACTCGTTAGCGAGTCTAATTATAGGTGTGTCTTTGAGGAACATCTGCGCTGCCTGAGAGTGCTTTCTAGAGATGTGCGATAGGTGCACTCACTAATCTGCTCATCACGCCTGTGTGTGCATGTCTATTTGCATGTGTGCATGTGTGCATGTGTGTGTGTGTGTGTGTGTGTCACTTGGCCTCAGAAGGACCGAGGCAAACTGCGCCCTGATGAGTTTAAAGCCTGTCTCATCAGCCTGGGTCATGTGGGGAATGATAAACAGGTACTTATCCCTGATTGGCCCAGCCTAGCCTCCCTGTGCTCAAGTGTGGACGCCCTACTGAAGTGTGTCTTTCCTCCTTGTGTGTGTGTCTGCATGTGCATGTGTGTGTGTGTGTGTGTGTGTGTGTGTGTGTGTGTGTTACTGCATAGATGCTGTTCTCTCCACTTGACTCCTCTTCCTGTGGACCTCTTATCTTATCTCCACCATCTCCACCCCTGTGTTGTGTGTCCCTCTCCTGCCCCCACCCCTCCTGATCCTCTTCCCCCCTGTAGAAGAAGAATGGTGCCATGGACACTGATGACTTTAGGGCCTGCCTCATCTCTATGGGCTATGACTTGGTAGGAGTAGACCTGTAGAACAATGTGTGATGTTACTTGCTATGGATTTATTACCTAGCATCAAGGCCACTGAATTCCCTCAGAAAAAAGAACCAGTTATAATAACAGACCAATAACTAATGTTAAAGGGGTTATGGAATGCAAAACCACATTTACCTTGTTATTGTTAAATTTGGGTAGCTTAAGGTATCTAATGGACCATACAAAATTTCAACACCGTCTCCCGCCTCCTTCTACATGTAAATTTAAAACTAGAAATAGCCAGGCTGAAACGGGCCAATCTGAAAGGAGGTGCAAGGACACGTCACCTCGCTAAGATACACCTCCTTCATTTGCATGGTCCAATCAAAGATCGTTTGGGACCGTCTCTGGTCCAACCCACTGTTGCTTCATGAATTTGCCAGGGGGGTGGGGAATACATATTGTTTCTTTCTAACACTTTTAAATGAGCCCGCATAAGACGCTCTAGCAGTGCTCCTGGGTCACTTTCAGACACACACATTTGCTTACGCTATTATTGAGCCTCAAAGAACAATTTCTGATGGTCAAAAAACGTGTTCTATGATACCTTTAACTGAATGGGGTATAGCAAACTTAAACTGAATGCAAGTCACTGTGTACAGCTTGATTCACACTAAGATTTTTCACACTCTTTTTCTCCATACTTTTCTTCATCCTCATCTCGTGACCAACCTGCCGTTCCCGGGGCCAGGGTGAGGTGGAGTTTGCCCGAATCATGATGCTGGTTGACCCCAATGCCACTGGCTTGGTGTCCTTCCAGTCCTTCATTGACTTTATGACCAGAGAGACTGCAGATACAGACACAGCTGAACAGGTTGTAGCGTCCTTCAGGATCCTGGCTGCTGACAAGGTATAGCATCTATCCTTCCATGTATGTTTAGCATCGTGAAAGAACATGTCTAATACTGTCCTGTTCTGGTCTCCGCTGCACAGCCTTACATCCTGATGGAGGAGCTGAGGAGGGAGCTTCCCCCTGACCAGGCTGAGTACTGTATTAAGAGAATGCCCCCCTTCGCTGGGGAAGGCGGCATCCCTGGTGCCCTCGACTACACTGCCTTCTCCACCGCCCTCTACGGAGAGAGTGACCTTTAATGCCCTTGGCCTAGCCCTCTGACCTTTCACCCTTAACCCTATTAACTTGACCCCAACCATATCAAGCCCTTCCACCCACATTAAAGCTCATCTACACTTTGGAGGCCTCTCAGCTTTTGAGAAAGAAATCTGAAATAGCAGAAGCCCTCAGATTCATGAATGTTTATAGTTCTGTATTTCTCCTTATTGAACATTGTGTTACAGCTAAGGGTTAAAGTTATGCTTATTTAAACCACTGCTTGATCAAATTTCCTATTATGATGCGCTATTCAGAATGTGCATTATTTTCACACCTATTAAGTAATTCCACTTTTCATTTTGCCCAACTTGCCACAAAGTTTTAAATGAACCCTCGCGTTGACACAAGATTACAGCTTAGTGGTCTGACAATGGACTGTTTGCAGCACAGAAACGTTGTAACTTGTGACCAAGATGGAATTGAAGTTTACTACACTGCACTTAGGTGTACGGAAAATGGTAATAATATCCTTGGGCATGGTGCTTTACAACAAATCGATCTAAAGACCCACTTTTGAACATAGCAACCATCCATTTACATTAATGCTGGCAGTTTATTCTAGTGAGTTTTGATAGAGCTGATGTGAGGAATATCTGGGGGAATATTGCACTTATTATGTTGTAAAGGTCTGTCTGAATTCATTGGGATCTCATTACCACCTTGATTGTGCAATATTTCCTGAGATACGCACACTGTATCATTCATTATTCTTAATGTATCCCCGAGGCAAATCACTTTGCTTTAGGTTTATGGAGAAATATCTTTATCCAATGGTATTTTTGTACTTCATGACACACTATGCTAGTGCAAGTCTGGCCACCCAACATAATAGATGATGCTCTCACTAATAGGGTTCACTCTGCAACACTACATAGATTAATTTTCACAAATCTGTTCCCAGTGCCTCTTTTATGCAAAACATGCATTTATTAGATAAACAACTTTTTTTTTTTGGCAGATGCTAGATTATTTTATTTTTATTTTTTTTTTGAAGGCGTTTGGTAATGTAACAGTATACTCCTGGGGATTATGTGTTATAATGGATAATGTCTCTCTCCTCCAGTTTTTAATCTGCCTTTCGGTACACAGAAATGGATAGAAAAGAAGAACATAAGATATGATTGTGCTGGATGTATTTCAAAGGTTCCTATGTGTATTCACTATATTCTCTGCATCCACCATTCTGACGTTTTGGG
Source organism: Limnothrissa miodon (assembly GCA_017657215.1). Lineage (NCBI taxonomy): Eukaryota > Metazoa > Chordata > Actinopteri > Clupeiformes > Clupeidae > Limnothrissa > Limnothrissa miodon. The sequence goes on along the minus strand of JAGFZM010000087.1, from coordinate 311,327 downwards.
CTTGTTATGCACAGCTTCATTACACTGGTATTACTGATTCCCACTTTCACCAAACCCTTGTGTGCCAATTTTAAACCAGAGAACGAATAGCAGGTTATTCTTCCTGTTTTGAGCTACGTTAACAATTGCTGCAATGTTTCTCTCACGTCTTGTTAACTAAACATGGTGTTAAAGTATTAATCTGTTTAAAAGGAGCTAAGAAGACAAGCTGCTATATTCTGTGCCATTTAGATGTTACTTTATTTTATAAAGCAGCTATAAGAAAACTCCCCGTACACTTTAAGTGGTAGATAAAATATATTTTTTAATCTAGATGTGGCTCTAGTGTTTTTAAATCTATCCAGGTTTTTGTCAGCCCACCCTAATTTCCCAGCAGGAGTAATGCCATCATGAAACCATCAGTACTGGCATCTTTACCATTTCCTTCCGATCGCCTTTCATCCAATAAAGTTGTTACCATCCCTTATGTCATAATGACTTTTTTTTCTAACCGGATAAAACCTTTTGATAAACAATAATAATTTAATTAATCATAATACAGTATATCATACAGATCAATATTATGTAGACAATAGAATAAATATGGTCTAGGATGGAAAATAGTCCTTGGTTCACCAACACAGGTACCAAACCATTAAACAAGATGAGACATGCTCGAAACAAACACAAAATAAAAACACCTGGCTTGACAGGCAGAATATACAGTACCTTACACTAATGCAGACTACTGGTACAGCATTAGAGAAGAATTTAATAGTAGTTCTAAGTAGTAGTTCTAACTTTCTATTAGTCTCTTTAGTAAATGGAGAAAATAGAAGGCAAAGGCTTCCAGACTTCAAACAGGTGAGCGTGAGATGATGATGATACTGTAGGTTCACTGATGATGTACAATCATGGAGAAACATGCACTGTTTAGGGCAAAAAAATTCTCCTGGGGATGCTGGGTGAATTAAAGGACGTCCTCACTCGATCAAAGTTGCCCTACATTGAGGTTAAAATGAATTAAAGCATGATCCTGTTTGTAGAATGCAAATGTTACATCTTTAATTGACTACAACATGCTTTATCTTTGATTGAAGAGTGGCACTGAACGCCTAAAAAAAGCTGACCGAAGTGCCAGCAAGGTAGCAAACATGGCAGACAAACATAAAGGGCAACATAAAGTGAGTATGCAGTAAATACAGGTAGGCTAATATAGGGAGATATTTATACATTGAGGCTGGGTGGGAGTGTTTGAATATATCCAGGCTGGGTGGGGGTGTTTGAATATCAAGGCCCAGCTGCACCTCAGGCACCACTGAGCTTCCCACAGTTCCATGTGTGTTATCAGGGATGAAATACAGAGCACAGTTTCCTTCAGGGTCATGATAGTACTGTCTGTATTTGAATTATATTCAAAGTCTGGTAACAGATGTGGCAAAATACATAAAACATTGAATCCAACCAAAGAACAACTAAAGAACCAAATGATAAGCCATCATTTAAAATGTGACAGCTAAGCTCTCCTCAGAAATACTTTAATATTGCAGTTGGAGATGTAAAATGTTCACTGTCCTGTTAACCAAGGAGACGATAGACACAAAAGAAAGTCGTGTTTAATCTGAAATCTGAAACTATCTACACACAAACCCCGCTTCTCATACTTCCCTCCTGTGGATGGCTGCTGGGTGAATTGAAAGACATGAGCACTTTAAGCAGATCAGAGCCACTACAAATTCAGGTTTGAATAAATTAAAGCAGGGTCCCATTGGGAGATTGTAGCCTATGTGTTGCATCCTTTTACACATTCACGATGTCATGTTTTTTCTTCTTTGACCGAAGAGTGGCGCTGTACACCACGGTTTAAAGCTGATACTGTTACCAGGCACAGAAGTTGCCTGCACCTGCCTTCAGTGCAATTAGCGGCAAAGTCCCGGCACGTCGCGGCTAAAGGCCATTATTACCTATTCTAGAAGGACAACAAGGCAAACATGAGTGAAAGGGCTGAAGTAGAGGATGAAATTCAGTTTCTACGAACGGTGAGTAGCAAACGATGAATGTAAGTTTTGGCAGACGGCAGTTAACCTGTTTTAGAAACTTCATCCGAAAAACTGTCCAATTAATTCAATTGTCATAAGAAAGTTTTGTTTCAATACTTGTGCATGCAGTAAATGAACAGTAATGTGCCTTGTAAATGTAGGTTCATGAATAAAATGTAGAATGCTGGGAAATACATTTCAAATTTACAGAGGAGTTGCAGTCTTTCAACATTGCAACATAGCATGTCTTGGTAGATTGAACAAGCACACTGTAAGTGAGCAAGCATTGATACATTTCATGCGCAAAACATCTCTCATGTTCATTTAATCCATATTAATATTGAAAAGTTATTTCTTTTGCACAATCCCTATATGGAAAGATTGCGCTTTTAGCATTATTTACCCAGCTAATCAAAATGCTTAATGTGTCGTCCTAACTGTAGAACGTGTAATTTTAATGTCGCTTTAAATGTGTTTTATGCTTCCTAATAAAGTGTGTCATCAGGCCTAGAGTCCACCCAGCATCAGCTGTTTTCTATTTTAACAGTCGCTATCAGTGTTGGGAAGACTGCTGTCTGTCACTCTCGTTCTGCTACTGCTGGCTTTGAGCTCTGTATCTACAGCTTTCTGATAAGGGCTTGGGCAGCTGGAGTGTCACCTGATGAGCAGTTGGTTGGCAGTCACAGGGAGGGCAAACATGGTGATCACTAGCTGAGGATATTCTTCTGAGTGGACCAATCTCGACTGGACCTAATGTGATTTGTTTAAACTGTGTGCCATGTTTGGTGCCATGTAGTAGTAGGCCACAATGAGTAGGTAAAGTTGTTAAGGACTGTTTGTGTAGAGTTAAGGTTTCCACCAAGATAAGGCAGACAATGACAGATAAGTGTGCTCCCTGAATGACAGTAGAGGTGATTCTTGTCAATGTCACTTCTTAAGTGCACTTCTGACAGAGTTCCAAATGAGCCATAAACTGTTATTTTTGTTCGACCTCAGCACTGGACAACATGCCAGAATGAAAAACTTCTTATGTGTGTGTGTGTTAGCACGTGTGTGTTAGTTTGTCAGAAAGAGAGCAATTGGGTACGAGTGCAGGGTTTGATTTTGTGGTCTCTGATCTAATGGCACCATGCTTAACTCATCTGGTTGTTGACAAGTTGAAAATAACATTAGATTAACTTTAGTTCCTTATATGGATGTTGAAATCCTAATAGCCATTCTATTTGTATAGCCTTATCAAAAGAAACATTTACATTTCAGAAGTATAGTCACAGATGACTGCATTGTTCAGGATAATTAATTTTAAATGTTGCATTTATAGTGTTTCCACTCCAGGGCAAGGAGCTTTGTTTCTGGTAGCGTAAAGAGAGATGGACTAAATGTTTTCTTTTCATTGCGGACTGACAGTTGTTGTTCTTGAGTAGGTGCTATTTACTGGGTATGTATTGGCAAAGTGCTAAGTTGAATGTAATCTTATAATAATTTCTTCACAACAGCTATTGAGACATTTGTCCTGCGGAGTGAAATGAATGGTCTCTGGGTATGCAATCCTATTATTTCTTCTTTTGTGTTTTTTGTCTCTCTGTGTTGTGTCTGTCACTGTGTCGCCTGCAGAATGATGAGCTGGCATTGCGGTGCTCTTTGTCAGCTCAGCAGAGGCAGCAGAAGTTCTGCTTGGCAGCCGAGGGCTTTGGCTCCCGGCTTTGCTTCTTGGAGACCACCTCCAACTCTAAAGTGAGAGTATATCCAGCCCTAGACCAGGAATACACCACACCTTCCAAGTCTCATTACTTACATGCATATCAGACCTGTTACCTTAGATGCACTCAGTTCTAAATTTAGTGGACGTGATGAAACATTATGAAATTGACAAATGAGAAGATGGTAACTACACTCCAAAAAAATGTTTGAATTCAAGTAATTGTCCCTCAGAGCAATGATGTGTCACTTGTTTCCAGAACGTTCCAGTGGACCTGTCCATCTGTGTGTTTGTGCTGGCCCAGTGTCTGTCAGTCCGTGCCCTGCAGGAAATGTTGGCCAAACAGAGCAGCTTGAAGACAGGGGTAGGACACATACTTTTCTGACATTAATGCACTTCAGCTCTTGGCCGATCACTATTTTTACATGTCATTTCACAGTCAAGTGAAGCCCTGAGAGAGTTTGTGTTTGTCTAGCCAACTTTATCTTCTGTCCCCAGGCGCTGGAGATGGGAAGCCACCGCACTCTCCTCTATGGCCAGGCCGTGCTGCTGCGCCATGCATCCAGTGGAATGGTGAGACACCTCAGAGACTCACAGAGGCTCATATCTCACTATTAGATGATGCTCTGGCTTGGGTTCTGAGCCTGAGACTCCATTATCTTCTCAGACACTAACAGTCTTTAACTTTTGCAGTACCTGTGTTGTTTGTCCTCAACTTGCTCCTCCGCTGATAAGCTGGCATTTGATGTAGGCTTGCAAGAGAAAAGAATTGGTATGCTGTTTCCATTTCTATCTCCAGGGTATTCTAAATCTGGTGTGTGTGCCGTTTACAATGTCGTAATAAGTTATTGAATCTGCATTCACAGTGTTAAGCTTTCTCACCACTTCCTCTGACCATAGCCCTAGGCGTTGAGGTTAAATTGACAGTGAAGCGTGGATGTCAGACCCATCGCCCGTTTTATGCCTGTCTTTCGCTTTGCCTCAGGCGAGGCATGCTGGTGGACCGTGCACCCTGCCTCCAAGCAAAGGTCGGAAGGAGAGAAAGTCCGAGTCGGGGACGACTTAATACTTGTCAGTGTCTCCTCAGAGAGATACCTGGTAAGAGCTGTGCCATCAGTGCCGTAAAACAGTGCTCATTGACTCTTAATTTGACTGCAGCGAATCAGTGCTGATTGGTTTATTACTGAGTGTCATAAAGCATGTTTTATCTCCCCTTCAGCATCTGTCCCAGTCGAACTGCAGCAGTGCAGGGGATGAGAGCGGGAGTCTGAGGGTGGATGCTGCCTTCCAGCAGACTCTCTGGAGTGTAGCTTCCATATCCTCAGGAGGTGCAGTGGCTCAGGGTAGGTGACAGAATTAGGAGCACTTGCAGTTATTGATTGTCAACTACTGATGTGTGAAACAGTGTATCATAATAGGGACATTCCATAACAAATACCTACATGACTGTAGGTATTTACTGCATGTATCTACTATATCATAAAAGTTATTGAAGCCCAGTAGCAATGGACGGCAAATTTATAGCTATCTGAATAAAGGCATAGGGTTAGACCAACATCTTGTTAGCGACAATGCCAAACAGCAAGTTAAATTCAATATCGCTGTATTTCATTTAGGATACCTTAAAGGTGGAGACACTTTCCGACTAATGCATGGACACACCGATGACTGTTTGACTGTTCCTCCAGTGGAACATGGAGAAGAAGCGCGCAGGTGTGCATGCATCCTTACCTCTCTCTAAACACACAGCCTGTTTGTGTGGAGTACTGTAAGATCATTAACCCTCCCTGCACACCTGTCCCACCTGTCGGCTCTTTGTCCCTCTCCGTCTCCTCCAGGTCGGTGTGCTTTGAGGGAGGTTCCGTGTCATCGGAGGCCCGTTCTCTCTGGCGTCTGGAGATCATGCGTGTGGCGTAAGAACCTCAGCACATATGCATGGGTTAACACAACCTGTTGGCTTGTGATCTGATATTGGCGTCCCGCATTGTTAATGCAGCGAGCCTGTTCTGCTGTCATCAGATGGAGTGGGAGTCACACCCAGTGGGGTCAGCTGTTCCGCCTGCGCCATGTGACCACGGGAATGTACCTGAGCCTCGTGCAGGAGAGGGGACTGACACTGGTCGAGAGGAAGAGAGCCGACGCAAAATCCACCGCCTTCTGTTTCCGCTCCTCAAAGGTGCCCTCCCTTCAACAACAACACACACAATAACATTCCCATTCTTGCTGTATGAATCAGTCAGAGCTGTACTTACATGTATTTGTAAGGGAGTGAGACTGTAATTGGTGGCTCTGTGTGATCTTGATGGTCTGGATTGATTATATAATAGTCCCTCACTGCATGATGTGCTGCATTCTGTGCTGTAGGAGAAGTTTGACACTGTGCAGAGGAAGGATGTCGATGGCATGGGCACAGCACAGATCAAGTATGGAGACTCAGTCTGCTTTGTGCAGCACTTGGACAGTGGCCTTTGGCTTACTTATCAGACTGGCCAAGGCAAGAGAATGGCTGGGGCACCACGCCAGGTAAGTCCCCTCCGTGAAAGCAGGGCCTTTGCTAATTAATTGTGTCTGTGTTTCTATGTGTGAATGTGTTAAAGAGATAACTGTGTGTGAAAGAGAGAGAAAGAAAAGAGAGAGAGAGAGAGAGAGAGAGAGAGACAGAGAAAGAGAATAAAATAGAGAGTACAATCTCTGAGGTTCATTCTAGTTTTATTTTTCCCTGTTTCTCTTTCCCAGGCCATTTTGCACCAGGAGGGCCACATGGATGATGGTCTGACTTTGTCCCGCTCCCAGAGAGAGGAGTCGCAAGCCGCTCACATCATCAGAAGCTCAGTTCTCCTGTTCTCACGCTTCATCAGGTACACTAACACACAAAACACAGATGGAGCCATATCTCTGCTAGCTGGCTCTGTGTGTTAGGTGTTTAAACCATCACATCATGGCTACAGGGACTGCAATAATCTGCCCTGATTGGCTGACAGTTACAGGCAGTTCAATATGAGCACAAAAATATCAATAGATTTGGAATGATGGAAATGTGGACCATCCTTTCCAAAGTCAAGTTGCAATGTTGTGTCTGCACAGAGGCCTGGATGACCTTGGCCAGAGAGTCAACCTAGTGTGTGAGGCTCCGTCAGCAGCCACAGTGCGCTTGAGTCTGCAGGATCTCATTAGCTACCTGCAGCCCCCTGATGACAAGCAGGGTCAAGAGGAGAGGCAGAGCAGCATGAGGGTTCTGAAGAACAGACAGAACCTCTTCCAGGAGGAGGTAATTTCTCATCTCCAGCTGCCACTGTGACACACTGCTCTTCTGGAGAGATGCCATGTCCCATGTGGCCATCTTGTTGTGATAGGTTAACCTCTATATTGTGCAGGATGTCTTTAAACATGTGAGTGTGGTTGTCCATTGCAGGGTATTATAGGTTATGTATTAGACTGCATTGACCGTCTGCATGCATACGGCAGTGCAGCCCAGTTTGCCGAGGTTGCAGGAGAAGAAAGAGGAGAGGAATGGGAGTCTCTCTTGACCTCACTCTACAAGCTGCTTGGTAAGATCATCTGTTGCAGCTACGGCATAGCTAAACACAGCCTTAATCCTGTCTAGTGTCCACCAATATCTCATACTTCCCTCATACACTTGTTGTCCAGTAAACTCAATTTCTTCAAAGGTCTTAAATGACTACTATGTCCAAGACCGTTTTTATAGACCAAACTGGCTATTTGCACCTTGAGCAGAAATTTGGTTTTATTATTTTTTTTAATAGTAAAGTTGTGGTAAACTTAACAGGATAAAGTTATGTTATTAGGATAGGAGAGGGATGCTTTGCAGTCCTTATATAGTGACTCAGTACTTTGGACATGAAACCTACATGAGGCTACAACCCCGTTCTATCACTGTGATGCCTGCTAAATAGAGAGCTTCACCCTTTTAAGGAAGCACCACTTTGGAAAGCCGCTCCAGATTCAGACGCTGTTTTCATACACAGAAGTACTGTATGTTCTGAGGTAAATAGTATGTTTGCCACAGACACCTGAGTGCTTGTCTCAGCTATTCCATGCTATATCCAGTACACCTGGGTGTACACAGACACATTTACGCCTATGGGTGTCAGCAGCATAATTGGCTAGAGAGACACAGGTGCAAATAGCTTCTGCTACATTCTGATTTCTGTGATGTTTTTTTTCTATAACTCTTGACTTTGCTGCTGCGTCTCAGCATCTTTGATCAGGGGCAACAGGAATAATTGCGCCCAGTTTTCTGGATCACTGGAGTGGCTGATTGGAAGGCTGGAGAAGCTGGATGCCTCTTCAGGTATGCCGGAACCTTCTCTCCCAGTTATGGCAGGCAGTAGGAGTTGTTGACTATTCTAAACCAGCAGAGATGAAAGTGCAAAATGTTATTTCACACTTTACTAAGTTCATTTGAACTACACTCAATGGATTGAATGCACTGAATGCATTGGATTAGCATATTAATTTGGCATTTTTGTGAATAATTAATAACTGTGTGCATGCATTGTAAGATCTGTTTTCTCTCTGGTTGACTATTGACAGGAATTCTGGAGGTGTTACACTGTGTCCTTGAGGAAAGTCCAGAGGCTCTCAACTTCATCAAAGAGTCACACATCAGATCCATTATTGCTCTGTTGCACAAGCACGGCCGCAATCACAAGGTGAAGTTTCAGTTGCGTGTGCATGAACAATATTTAGTTATTTTGTATTTATTTGTCAGACCTGTAAATCTAAAGCGACTTCATCCATCTCAGATCCTGGATGTGTTGTGTTCACTGTGTGTCTGCCATGGGATGGCAGTGCGCTCAAACCAACACTCCATCTGCCAAAACCTGCTGCCAGAGAGACAGCTGCTTCTGCAGACACGCCTCTGCAATCAAGTCACCAGGTGATCCCCGACTGTATCTTAGTCTCGCTCCTCATGGGGCTAAAGTCCGCCCATTCCCATTGCCTCCGGGCAGCTCTGTAGCTCCAAGCCTCTCGCCAACGTGCCTATTGCATTTGTATCCCTTGTATCCCTCAGTGTGCGGCCAAATCTCTACTTGTGTATCAACGAGGACTCTGCCCAGTGCAGGAAGTGGTACTTTGAGCTGGTTGTGGAGAAGGCAGAGCCATTCGTCATGGCCGAGCCCAGCCACCTGCGGGTGGGATGGGCCTGCACTGAGGGCTACCACCCCTCCCCCACCGGCGGAGACGGCTGGGGTTCAAATGGAGTCGGGGATGACCTCTACTCCTATGGCTTTGATGGGCTCCAATTATGGTCAGGTGAGATCAAGGGAGATTTGAGAGAACTTCTAGACAGAACTTGCTCATGCCATATCTATTGTATACATTATGAGAGTCTAAAACAGTGATTCTCAACCTACTTAAGCCTTCATCACACCCCATACTGCCCCTAACCACACATACACAACACCCCTGCGCCACACACACTCACTCACACACACACACACACACACACACACACCCTACAGGAGTATTGGTCTGAGTTATTACAGTACACTCATTTTTACAGGCTCCAAAGTAAATCAGAGATCAGTGTTTTGTCTAAATCAGTTGAAACTTGTAGTCTTCAACAATCATTTTGTAGATGACTAGACATCCAATATTTTTATGTCTGACATTTTACGTGAAGCTGGTTAAGGAGCAGTTGTGTGTGTGTGTGTGTGTGTGTGTGTGTGTTTGTGTGTGTGTGTGTGTGTGTGTGTATGTGCGTGCACAGGTGGTGTAGGGCGCAGAGTAAGCTCACCCAATGAGCACGTGCTGAGAGAGGATGATGTGGTGAGCTGCTGCCTTGACCTCGGGGCCCTGTGCATGTCCTTCCGGGTCAATGGTCTGCCTGTGCAGGGCATGTTTGAGAACTTCAGCACTGATGGCCTGCTTTTTCCTGTGGCCAGTTTCTCAGCCGGGCTCAGGTGGGTACAGACAGAGAAAACAGGCCATTAAGGAGTCATTGGAATAACCTGCATGCATTAAAGCCATGCAACAGTTTACTGATGAATTGATTGTTTTTATAGTTATAGTCTAAATATGTAATGATAATAAATAATAATTTATTAGGTGTGATTCGCTCTGGATTGATGTTACTGTAACTGCTCCATTTAAATGTGTCTGGTTTGTCTGGATGTCTGTTTCTCAGGGTGTGCTTCTTATTGGGTGGTCGGCTGGGAGAATTTAAGTTCCTGCCCCCACCTGGGTTCTGCCCTGTGGCCGAGGCTCTTCTGCCCCGGGTCAGGTGCCGGGTGGAGCCATGTTTGGACTTCATTAGGCAGCATGACGGGCACCAGCAGGAGCTCCTGGGCCCACGAGTGGCACTAAAGCCTCCCACCTTCAGCCCTTTGCCCGTGGACACCAGTCAGGTAGCAGAGCAGCAGCCTGCTAATGCACACACTGGGAAACCAACCCACTGCAGGATAATGTTAACGTTATAATATGTTGTAATATAATCTATTACTTTAATATATTAATATATTTCATATTTTAATTAATGTAATATATATCTTTGACATATGTCATTTTCAATTTGTAAATCTAATTTTGTTAGTCAAGGTTAGTTAGTAGTATCAGAGACAAGTGAATATTTATAAGAAAGGTTATGTTGTGCAGTTTCATATGATGTATGATAGGAAGCACAAAATAGTCTATTTATATAGTAGTATTTATTGCAATATAACAATAGCTACAAAAGCTAATAAAATAATCACTTATATATGATGGACTTTCTGAAAAATCTGAAAAATAAAAAAAAATGATTTATGGATGGTGTTTGAATCTTTTGGTCCTTTCATCTGGAAGCAAATGGACTCTACAAAGCCTGTATTTCACAAAGTATTTTGAATTTTGATGACCTGGGGTGCTGTTGGGAGGGGTGAGGCCTGACGTGGAGCCTTTTGATGTGTGATTTCACAGGTGACCTTCCCCCCTCAGCTCGAGCAGATCCGAGAGAAGCTGGCGGAGAACCTGCATGAACTCTGGCTCATCAGTATGGTGGATCAGGGCTGGATCTACGGCCCAGTGAGTATACTCTACACCTCGCACATTACTGAAGATGCTGGCCAGCACTGGTCTGAATAATGCTGACTGGCACTGGACACACTGTCACACTCTGTCACGCTGCCCTCCCCTTGTTGTGACAGTAGTCAGGGTACTCTGTTTGAGTAAACTCAACATATTTATTTGGAGCTTGAAGATATTTTATGTTTCACCTAAAAGGCTTATTCTATACTGGCCTTGAGAAGGGAGGACCAGGAGATTTATCTGGGACTTTGGGTTTAACTGCGAACTGTAGATGATAAAAGGTTACAGTTCAGGGTTGACTGTGACGGTACAGTGATGCAGTAACTCTGCCACAATCATCCTTCACATCATTAGCAGCGTATTTACACAGTTACAGTAGGAACCTTTTATTTGGGTTATAGTTGTTAGTTATGTTACCTTGTCTTGTTTTCTTCAATCTCTGTAACCGCGATTGTTGTACTGTTCACTCTCTTCTGTTTTCCTCTGACCATTTGGCATCATGGTTTCCCTCAGAGTCAGGTCTGTTTAATTTATTGTGCTGCGCTTATGCACTGTATCTACTACAGGTTAAAGAAGAAAATAAGAAACATCATCCCGATCTAGTGGAATTTTCCAAACTGCCAGATCAAGAGAAAAATCTGAACCTGCAGGCTTCACAGGAGACCCTCAGGTGAGACACTGAATACTGAACATCCCTCCTACCTTCACCACATTCATTTCTGCCTCCTTATTTCCATTTTATGAATATTTGGCAGAAGCTTTTTTTCTACCAAAAAGATATATTGTGATATTATGAAAAGATAGAAAGATCTATTATGATTAACCGTACGTGGCTGAAATGCAGACATTAATAATTATTTTGTATAATATACCATACAATATTTTTATAATAGAAGCAATATTATATATATATATATATATATATATATATATATATATATATATATATACATATATGTAATACACTGTAATTTCAGAACCTAGACAGAAATGGGACAATTGTATGTTAATGCTGTATGTCTTTAAGGACTCTCCTGGCTCTTGGTGTTCACATTGGACTGTCAGATGACCATGCTGATGAGAAGGCCAAATATGTCCGACTCTCAAACAAGTATGTCCCCAATCCCTCTTATCTTTAAGGGGCCTGCTAGGTCACAGAGAGTGGCAGCGAGAGATATGACCGTCTCTGTGTGTCCTACAGGTATGAGCTGTGGAATGGCTACCGTCCTGCTCCTGTCGAGCTGTCTGATATCCTCCTGACTGCTGGCCAGGAAGCACTGGTGGAGCGCGTGGCTGAGAATGACCACAACGTGTGGGCCAAAGACCGCATCCGACAGGGCTGGAGCTATGGGCCCCAGCAGGTAAGGGGGACAACAAGGCTGAGGAGGGGAGTTAGTTAGGTGGGGAAGTCTCTAAAGCTGATGTGCCTGGTTCTCTAATATGAACTGTACAGTGGCCACACATAGAGGAATGCTGGCCTGATGATAACTTCAAAAGAGATCTAGCGCAGCGCAGTTGTAGGCTTCTGTTTCAACACTGTTGTAGGTTTTTGTAGGCTTTGGTTGTTCATGCACATTTTGTTGTTGTTATTTTGGATGTATTTAATCTAAAAACTACCACACATACAGTAACTCCCAAATGAAACATGTTAGCGATAGATGTGTGTATGTTGATATCCAGCATTGAGGGTGTGGTTTGTGCAAAATTCGGAATTTCATTTCAGGTGGCTTGAAGTTTATTTAACTTGTGTAATTCAGATTTCTGTTGGAATTCTGCATCTTCTTTGCTACCACAATTCACAATGCAGTTCTGCATTTATATAGCATGTATGTGCAGAGAAGAGGCTGTTTTAAGAGGGTGTTTGCGGAAGAATCCAGTAACCCTGGTGCTAACCTTGAGCAATGACCTTGACTAATTTTTCCCGCTCCCCCATGGATGGCCTCAGGATGCGAGGGGTAAGAAGAGTCCTCACCTGGTGCCCTTCTCTCTGCTGGACGAGAGGACCCAGCGGTCAGGCACTGAGGCTGTGAGAGACGCTCTGTGTACCATTCTAGCCTACGGCTACACACTAGAGCCCTTGGACCAGGACCACAGTACGTTTACCACAGACACAGACTGTTCACATACTCAATCACATATTTCTCGAAAATATGATACCATCAGATTATATATTGTAATACGTTTGTGTTTGTGTGGTTTTGTATACCAGCAGTACTTCCAGAAGGTGGCATCTCCCTAGCGGAAAAGTTTTGTCTATTCCGCGTCGAGCATTCCTTTGCTGTGCGGACGGGAAAGTGGTACTTTGAGTTTGAAGCCGTGACCACTGGGGAGATGAAGGTGGGCTGGGCCCGACCTGGCTGTACTCCAGACCTGGAGCTGGGATCAGATGACCAGGCCTTTGCTTTTGATGGCTACAAGGTGGGTGTGAGGCTGAGCTAACTACACATGCTGTGGTAAAAGTATCATATGCCATATTATCATCTAGCAATTGCATACTGTATGGGCTATTCTACACCACCATGTTTAGTTTCATAGCATATATGATCATTTTTTGGGGGAATCTCTCCATCTCTCTCTCTCTCTCTCTCTCTCACTGACATGCTTTATTAGTGTATGTATTTTTTACATCTATACTCTCTCTCTCCCCATGTCCTTCCTACAGGGGTGGTTCTGGCATCAGGGCAGTGAACAGCTGGGTCATGTTTGGCAGATGGGAGATATCGTAGGCTGCATGCTGGATCTTGACCAGTGCACTATGATGTTCACATTAAACGGGGAGCTTTTGCTCAACGACCGTGGCTCAGAGCTTGCCGCCAAAGACTTTGCAGTCCAAGATGGTCTGTGTTACTGTCCGGTCTCTTGCCAACTAACTTTATGAAATTAAATTGCTGCAGATAGGCAGTCCCCAACAAGTCCTGGGATAATAAAAATAATATCATACACTTCTACATATGTTAGCCAAAGTGTGAATGTGTCACAGCCTTATGTTAATGGACTGGAGTGAAATGATACACATGCTTACTGTAGTCATGCTGAGTGAATCTCTCTGGACATGTCTTCTCTGGCCAGGATTCGTGCCTGTGTGCAGTGTTGGGGTGAACCAGGTGGGTCGGCTCCATCTGGGCCAGGATGAAGGGACCCTGCGCTACTTTGGTGTGTGTGGACTCCAGGAGGGCTACCAGCCGTTCGCCCGCAACATGAGCCGGGACATTCCTTTGTGGATGAGCTGGAAGCAGCCCCATTTCACACCTGTGCCCTCAGAGCACTGCTGTGTTCAGGTACAGGGATGTGGGAGGCAGACACATACCTTGATACTTTACGAACAAAGCGAGAGTCATTCCTTTCTCTGTTTGTAGGTAACTCGTCTGGAAGGGACAGTGGAGCGATCGCCGTGTCTGAAGGTGACCCAAAGATCTCTGGGCTCCAGTGCCACAGTGAGTTCGGCCATGGGTTACTATCGTCTCAGCCTGCCTATAGAGTGCGCAGAGGTTTTCTCCCGACCAGCAGAGGGAGCTGTCCCCTGCAGCAGCACTGCTTACTACCCCAAGAGAGACTCTGAGGAAGGGGAGATGGACTCAGACTTCGAGGTTCTGATGAAGTCGGCCCACCGGCACGCAGGGTCCAGAGATGAGCTCAACAACCACAAAGACCACGGCCAAGAAAAGCCCTCCAGACTCAAGCAGCGGTGAGGGAGGAATGAAGATCTTTCATCTACTACACTTCTTGTTCTTGAATTTTCTATAAACACTCAATTCCATAACCATAACTCATTTGCTTCTTCTCTGTGTCCCTCTGTCGGTCGGTCTGTCTGTCTGTGTGGTTCGTTTGTTGCTGGCCTACTCAGTTTCATGCTGAAACGCGTCAAACCGGAGCTGCACAAAAGCCACTCGTCTGCTCGTCTGTTGGAAGAAGTGGTTGCTGTGGAGAGGGATGAGGAGAAGCACCTCTCGCACTGCTCTGTGGTAGACCTCAGCTCTCATACTCTCCCACATGACTGACTCATGTTTATGTCTCATTTAATCCTCCGGCCGGTAAACACGTCTTTTTGAGCTCAACAAAGATGTGATGAAAATTCTGTGTTGTGACGGCGCCCTCTCTATCTCTCTCTCTCTCTCTCTCTCTCTCTCTTGTGCTGTCCTGAAGCATTACTACTCAGTGCGGCTACTGCCGGGCCAGGACCCCTCCTGTGTCTGGGTCGGCTGGGTCACCTCAAGCTTCCACCATCATCAACATCAGCGGCAGGCCTTCGACCCTGAGAGGGTTCGCACAGTGACTGTTACACTCGGGGATGAGCAGGGCAAAGTTCACGAGAGGTCTGTCAGCGAGCGCTCCAAATGGGCCTTATAAGCTCGAATTACATTGCATGGTAGTAGAATGGAATTCAGTTCTCATGCCTCAGGGGGTTTTGTAGCTCTCAGCCAGATGGTTCTTTTAGAATTTCTCATGGAACCACCATATATGGGCAACAAAACTCCATGGACATCACAGTCTGATGAAGGTTTAGCAAGTTTGATTTATGAGCATAATGTGCAACATCCGTCCCTGTGTGTGTGTGTGTGCGTGTGTGCGCGTGCGTG
>JAGFZM010000087.1:246136-295994 GCA_017657215.1 Limnothrissa miodon | reverse complement strand
ACAGTGTTAAGCGCTGTAGCTGCTACATGGTGTGTGCAGCCGAGGCCGTGGGTTCAACTCATAACCGTAGCAGCAGCGAACTAGAGATTGGTTGTCTGGTTGACACGGCAACAGGATTTCTGACCTTCACCTCCAATGGAAAAGAGCTGGACACCTGCTATCAGGTAGCTCCCATCAACCCCTCAATTCCCTCCTAGTCCCTTTGTGTATGTGTGTGTGTGTGTGTGTGTGTGTGCATGTGTGTGTGTGAGGAGGAGGTGTGTGCTCAGTGGCTGTACTTCTCATTAGGTGGAGCCGTGCACCAGACTGTACCCTGCAGTGTTTGCCAAAGCAACAAGCCCTGACGTGTTCCAGTTTGAGCTGGGGAGAATTAAGGTGAGACACACAAGTGACAGCCAGTCTGTTTGGGGTTTTTGATTAACAGCTCAGACTAAAATGAAGGTTCTTATCTCTTTGGCTTTTACCTTACCATATTCATTAGATATATTTTATCTTTGATAGCCACCAACATTCCTAATGAGATCACGGAATGTCATTTTTGTAATTCCATTTTGTTGTTTCCCCCAGAATGTGATGCCCTTCTCTGCGGGGATGTTGGGGGGCGAGAGGGGAAACCCAGAGGCCCTGTGCCCCCCGCGCCTCCACATGCAGCACCTGGTGCCCTACCGCTGGCTGCGTGTGCCCGATCTCTGGCCCAGGGTGGAGGTGACACGCATGGATGAGAGGCATGGGTGGAGGGTGCAGTGCCCGAGCCTACAACAGGTTATGACCCTTCACATCCCTGAAGAGAACAGGTCAGAGGTCAAAGGGTCATGCTTGACATCATTTATGTGATAGGCCTATTAGTTTGTTTACATTTTAGATCAAAGATACTTTATCATCTCAATATATCTGTTGTCACTGACGTCACTGTCTCTAATTTAAGTAGCTTCTTAAATGTGAGGTTTATTTCTGTGTTTGGTGTGTGTATCCTGATTGTGTGTGTGTGTGTTGTAAGGTGTATGGATATTCTCGAGTTGTCAGAGCTTGATGACCTCCTGACCTTCCACCAGCACACTCTCCACCTGTACTCGGCCCTCTGTAGCCATGGCAATACTCAGGTGGCCCACGCTATCTGCAGCCATGTGGACCAGTCGCAGCTCCTCTATGCCCTGCAGTGTCGCCGCATGTGCGGCCCCTTGCGGGAGGCCTACTACGCCCTCCTCAGTGAGGTCCACCTCCACACCCATGCCAGTGCCAGGCGGGCCATGACTCACGAGTACATTGTGCCCATGACGGGCGACGCCAAGTCCGTCACGCTCTACAACAACCGCAGGAGGCGCCACTCACTCCCGGGCAGCGTCCGCAGCGCCTCCCTGTGGCCCCGCCTGCGCTCCAGCACGCCTTGCTTCATCCGGCCCCAGCAGGTGGCTGACAGGGAGCCCTCAGAGGGCCCAGCCTCCACAGACGCCCAGCAGGACAGCCCCGCGTTCCCCCTGGAGCTGCTGAAGGCTCTGCTGGTGGAGATGCTGGAGGAGGCGGTGTGCGCGGCGGCGCAGTGCGTGAGGGATCCTGTAGGGGGCAGCATGGAGCTGCTGCTGGTGCCTCTCCTCAGGCTGCTGCACACGCTGCTCCTCATGGGGGTGTATCGGGGCCCAGACCTGAGGGCAGCGCTCCGACTCATCTTGCCTGATGTCTACATACTAAACTGGGCCATTTCCGAGGACGGGCAGGGGAAACAGCTCCAGATGGATGCTGATGGAGAGAGAGATAAAAGTCTGGGAAGCTTCCCCAAACCCAGTCTGCTGGAAATGAAACTGCCCGAGGCTGTCAAACTGCAAGTGAGTGTGGAAGTGATAGGTAGTGAAAAGAATAACTGGATGAGATGAAATTGTGCAGTTTTGCTATCACTTCTCAATCATGTCTTCCCCCTGGCCTTCTCAGGTGTGTAAGGTGCTGGAGTACCTGTGCGATTGTCAGGTGCGTCACCGGGTGGAGTCCGTGGTGGCGTTTGCGGCTGACTTTGTTGCGCGGCTCCAGGACAACCAGCGCTTCCGTTACAACGAGGTCATGCAGGCGCTCAACATGTCTGCAGCTCTCACAGCACGCAAGACCAAAGAGTTCCGCTCTCCTCCACAGGAGCAGGTACGCAGCAGAACTGAGGCCATGCTTACTTACTTTAGTTGTTTTACTGTACACTTTTACACTGAACACTTTAACAAGTTGACATTCCATCTGCTAAGCTAGTATAGTGTATAATGTGTGTTAATGTATACAGTGTAATATAATATGCTTTTACACTCATACACACACACAAATGGATTTTAAATCCATGTGGTTTGACCCGTCATGCACATTCCTGATTCTTGGCAATGATTTGTGAAAACTCTTCCTTCAGTGACCAGGTGTGGGTAGGGAAGATTGTCTAGATTGTACTAGAGAACTTTAGAGAACTTTTCCAAACTGTGCAGACTGAAGAGAAGACTGTCAATGTTAGACAATATTATTTATTGCAATACAGGCTCTCTCAGGAATGAGGTTACTGGATAAGCAGAAATAAATGAAGGCCTAGTGCTGCCCATAGAAAAGAGTTTTTGTGTTTTGTGTTGAAATTTGATTCCTCCTAGCTTTCCCAGTTTATGAGTGTGTGGACAGTTGAGTAAAGATACCTTGAAGTAAATGTGTCTTTAAAGCTTCACATTTACAAGGCCTAAGTCTCTTCACCTGAGATGAATTGTAATGTATAAATCTGTCAAAAGCGGAAAACCTATACATCATTCTGAACATTTTTATTATTTCTTAAGAATTATGAAATATATGTCAATGTAAGACAGTTTTATTTATATAGTTATGGCAACTCAATTATTTTTTTTCAAGCAATTTTTTCTTTACACATACTTTTGCCTAGCCCTTTTTCTTGAGACAGGGCTGTTTTGCCTCAATTCCATTGTCCCTGTCAGGTTTGCAGCCTCTTTGAGGCATGAGGAGACCCAGGCGCAGGCAAATTTACTAAGACACTGACTTTATTAACAAAAACACACACTAAACATAAGAACAAACTTACAGACGCTAAATCCAGGAGCAGAGCAGAAACACAGCCAACACGAGACACCCAAAATGAACCAACAAGGACTGAACAAACACAGGGGTTTAAAAAGAAGAGGTGATTAAGGAACAAGACACAGGTGTGACAAGGCAGGGCTAATGCTGCATTTGAGAAAGCTAGGATGTTGGATTTATCCCCCTTGGAATTACTTGGTGCGACCTCAAAGCGTTCCAGGCGAATATAAACAATAAACATGGCCGACCACGATCGCCTAATATTTCTTTAATCAAAAAACATGTTGTGTTACATGACGGTATCTATTATTAAAAAACAAATAAATTTAATTTAGAAAAATATATATTACAATCCACGCTGTTCATCTCCAAGGGCGCCGCCACTATTGTGTGACGTCAGTATTGAGCAGCTCAGTGAAGTCGGGGTTGATCAATTTGCTCCCACTTCACGACTTGAATCTCCTACTGTAGTTGAAGTGGCGTTCCAGTGCACTTATCCAGACTGAAGGTAGGAAAACCCTGACCTCCCAACTTTCCGCAGCATAACTAATGATACAATGATCACAAGACAAGACAGAGTGCAGGGAACTGATTGACACAGGAAGGAAGACAGAATCACATGACCACATCAGGAATAGAACAGGGAAAGACAAACATGGCAGGATCACATGACAACAGAAACCAGGATCTAAAACAGGAAGCACATGATACAAAGACACCAGGAACTGAAACAGGAAGGAAACAAGGCTAACACAACTGAACTAAAACACAAAACACCCAAAACCCTGACAGTCCCATTTAAAGTTATGTCCTCAGTCAGTTCCAAAAAATAGTTGGATCATCACAGCTTTTTGGATATCAGACTCTGTAATACTGTTGTTTTTTCTTTTCTTTTTTTTTTTGCTAAACTAAAAGTAGGAATCATTAAAATGATCACAACCTTAATTATCTTAACGTAGTGCCTTGCAATTACCTGTGAGTCTGATTAACAAAATAATCAGGCTGTGTTAATTAGTTTTAATATTGACTTTAAGCGAAGGGCAATTATATATTTGAGCACTCTACACAGTTTTGTGTCCTGATTGTGGCTGGTAGTAATCTTTAGCAAACATTAACTTGGATATAAATGGCAAGTGTCTATTTGTCCACTGTCAAATTAACATAATAGCCCTGAAGGCTGTTTGGACTGTTCAAATTATACTCTCAGAATGCAACACAACTTCCATTATCTTCCATTATCTTTCCTAATACGTGTGTGTGTGTGTTTCTTTTGCATCTATTCTTGTATAATTTATTACTTTTTACATAATTTTGATAGTTGCCTATGTATATTGTATAATGTATACTATGTTTCCTGACTTTTTCTTTTTTTTTTTTTAATTCTGGTATAATTTGTTACCTGTATAAAATGTTGATAGTTGTCTTTCTATGTATATGGTATATAGTCTATTGTCTATTGTGTTGATGCCCATCATGTGTCCATAGTACTTCTAGCTCTGTATGAATACTGATGGATGTCCTTGTTGCTTGTCTAGAGAGCAGAACACCTACTGAAGTCAAATTCCTTGTATATGCAAATTGATTCTGATCCTGGTTCTGATTTGTGTGTGTGTGTGTGTGTGTGTTATTGAATCAGACTTTTAAGCAAGGTTTTCCTTCTAGTGATTATTTTTTTACTTTAAGGTATGAGAAAACATGTAAACATTTGTACACAGTCTGTACACATACATACACAGTCTGTACACATAATTTAGTGCAAAATGGGAACTATTATGCTAATGTACATTTTGTACTGTATGTGTACAAACCTCAGTGTGGACACCCTCATAAGAAATGAAGTATAATTTGAGGATACCTAAATGAAGGTTTTGTAATGAATGTCTTATTACTTATTACTGTTGAATTACAGCCTGTGTTGGCCAAGTTACTGAAATATTTTATTTTCTGAAATATCTGTTGGACAGGGGGAGAGAGAGAGACATAGCATAAAAAAAATCCAAAACAATATTAGTACTTAAGTGTGAGTCCCAGCAGTTATTACTGTGGAGTCCACTTGGGTCCACTGGTGAATGAAGTCTAAAGCTGATTATTTGAGGTCTCCTCTCCCTACAGATGAACCTGCTGCTAAATTTCTGTGAGGAGCAGCAGGAAAGCCCTTGCCCAGATGGGATTCAGGACCTGCTCTACGGCTTCCACGCAGATCTCATGACTCATTGCGGTGAGAGACCTCCTCATGTCAGTCTCAGTGTCGGTAAACAAAGCAGTGTTGTGCAAAGATGAAACCTCACTGATGGATTTCTGTCTAAATATAGGCATTGAGGCGGAGGGTGAGTCAGAGGGTGGGGGTGATGGGGACGCGTCCGTCAGGGGTCGGCTCTATGGCCTGGTGGAGAAGGTGGCCAGCCTCAAGCGACGGCTCTCCCTGTGCTCGGAAGAACCCGTCGTCGCCAAGCCTGGTGAGTACACTTGATGGACACTTGGGATAGATAGCTGTCACAAAGAACTTTCATTAAGATGGTATGCTACTCCCCACCACACCACAGACCCCCCACCCCCTAATCTCTGTAATCCTCTTGACCTTCCATCCCGCTACGTTCCCCCACCCACACCTCCACCCCCCTCCTCCCTCAGTAT
The DNA here is from genome assembly GCA_017657215.1 of Limnothrissa miodon. Taxonomy (NCBI): domain Eukaryota; kingdom Metazoa; phylum Chordata; class Actinopteri; order Clupeiformes; family Clupeidae; genus Limnothrissa; species Limnothrissa miodon. The sequence goes on along the minus strand of JAGFZM010000087.1, from coordinate 290,321 downwards.
CCCTGCGGCACATGATAACCGGTGCCATGCTGCGCTGGGCTCAGGAGGCTCCGATGGAGGACCCGGGCCTGGTGCGGGCCGTCTTCGTTCTGCTGCGCCGGCAGTACGAGGGCCTGAGCGCCCAGATGGCCTCTCCGCTTCTCAAGGCCTACTGCATCAGCCCAGGCTCTGTGGAGGACACCCGCACGCTCCAGAGTGCCCTCGGGCGCCTGCGCTCACTGCTCCGCATCCGCATGGGCCGCCAGGAGGAGGCGCTCATGATCCAAGGCCTCGGGTGAGACAGAGGGGGAGCTGCATGGAGCTAAACGCATGTCTAATAAACATAGGAAATGTTGCACTTCCCATTGCAAGTTACCACTGTTCTTCCCTCTGTAGGGACATCATGAACAATAAAGTGTTTTATCAGCACCCAAACCTGATGAGAGCCCTGGGCATGCATGAGACAGTGATGGAGGTGATGGTCAATGTGTTAGGAGAAGGAGGATCAAAGGTAGGAGAGAAAGTTTGTGAACCCCAGCACTGTCTGATATTGATTAAACATGGAAATATTCGCATTTACTCACATTTAAATTATACTTAATTTTAAAACTGTCTCCCGCTCTTCATAGGAAATTCTGTTTCCTAAGATGGTTGCCCACTGCTGTAGGTTCCTTTGTTATTTCTGCCGGATTAGTCGCCACAACCAGAAGGCCATGTTTGACCACCTCAGCTATCTTCTAGACAACAGCAACGTGGGACTCGGTACAAATTCTTGACTTATTCCTCAGGCTGTGCTGTTTATGAGCTCTGTGTTGAATGTATTAGCAGCAGAAGGTCCATTGTTGGCCTAGCCAGTCTCTGCAGCACCAGTCAACCTTAAAAGCCAAGAGTTGCTCAGTGGATTTGAAAGTGAGATGGTGACACTGTGTTCCCCTGTGCCGTGTCTCTCAGCTTCCCCTTCAATGCGGGGCTCCACTCCCCTGGATGTGGCTGCTGCGTCTGTGATGGATAACAATGAGCTGGCCCTGGCTCTCACCGAAGCTGCCCTGGAGAAAGTAGGAGCCGCCTCTCATCTCCATCTCCCACATGAATATGTTGATGGGAAAAATGAATTTGAAGGGCTCACATCTCTAGTTGCCTGCAAATCAAACACCACAGTAGACCTCAAGGGAAAAACAAAGCTAGGTTGATTTATTAGGGCCTGGCTGCGCTGTGTTACACTAGCACAGATAAGTTAATAAGATTGCGTTTCCCAGCAAACAAAGATTATTGGCTTAGGCTAGGTCCACTCATTTGTGGTTGGCTGATTTCTCATCTCATGTGTAGGTGGTTCAGTACCTAGCAGGTTGTGGCTTGCGGAGCTGTTCCCTGCTGCTATCTAAAGGCTACCCTGATATTGGCTGGAATCCAGTGGAGGGTGAACGCTATTTGGACTTTCTCCGATTTGCTGTATTCTGTAATGGTAATGGTGGCTTAAAGCATCACTTTTCATGTATTTTGCCCTGTGACATACATCAATATAGCATATTTTAATTATATTTTTTAATATATTCTAATATAGTCTGTTATCAAATATTTCAGTTTCAATCAGAAAGCTTTTATTGAAGCAAGTGCCCTTTATTTGAAGTCATTTGTCTCTCTGCTTGGCAGTGTATTATATCTGGTGAATTTTTTTTGTTGAAGGTGAAAGTGTGGAGGAGAACGCTTATGTTGTGCTGAGGTTACTGATCCGGCGGCCAGAGTGCTTCGGCCCCGCCCTTCGCGGGGATGGAGGGGATGGTCTCCTAGCAACCATGGAGGAAGCCATCAGGATCTCTGCTGATCCAAAGAGAGATGGTCGAACCGCAGCCTATGAATCCAACAGGACACTGTAAGTCACAGGAAACTGAACTGTCCCCTGTATACAATCAGCAATCATTGTTGTCTCAGCTTATGTACCCTTGTCTCTGACCTCTGACCCCTTGCTGAGATACATCTGCTCTTATAGTGACACGCTTGGCGATGAAGATGATGATCTCATCCATTTGGGCCATGCTGTCATGACATTCTACGCAGCTCTTATTGACCTGTTAGGTCGCTGTGCCCCTGAGATGCATGTAAGAACGTTCAAATGACTCCCCTCCACACAATTAACTCATTACACCAGACTGGGAAGCACCGCTTTTACTCGCACTGAAATTTGAGCAATCTTTGGTGATTGTTCACTTGGGAGCCTTATTGGAGAATATTAATGGTGATGTTTTTTGTCAGTTGTAAAATGTGTTGTGTCTGAGCATGGCCTCTTTGATTGGCAGCTGATTGAGGCCAGGAAAGGTGAGGCCATCCGTATCCGAGCCATCTTGAGGTCACTTATCCCACTGGAGGACCTGGTCGGGGTCATCAGCATCCCCCTGCACTTGCCCACACTGGACCCAGGTCAGAGAACACCAACACCAACTGCTCCACACTGAAACCTTGATGAGGGAGTGATTTGCTATTGGCTAAAACGTGTTTGTCTTTGTTTTTCCCAGACGGCACAGTGGTAGAGCCAGAAATGTCCACAGTGTTCTGTCCTGACCACAAAGCTGCCATGGTGCTGTTTCTGGACCGGGTCTACGGGATCCAGGACCCGGCCTTCCTGATGCGCCTGCTGGACGTGGGCTTCCTGCCAGACCTCCAAGCAGCTGTCAGCATGGATTCAGTAAGAGTTTGTGATTAGTCTCCCCTAGGATGGCATCCTTGGACAGGCCACCCGTTTTGAAATGCCCTGTAAATAGTTTTCATCAGAGTTGTTCTCCAAATTGAAATTGCTTATTTCCCCCCCTTCACCCCTCCACCACCCCCACATGTCCTCTGTTGCCCTCCCCCACCCAGCAGTCTGATCTGGCAGGCACGGACATGGCCCTGGCCCTCAACCGCTATCTGTGCACAGCAGTGCTGCCGCTGCTCACCAAGTGTGCGTCTCTGCTGGGAGGCGCCGAGGCTCAGCGCCAGTTAGTAGACTCCCTGCTCCAGGCCGTCTACCAGCTCTCCAAAGGCAGCGTGCTCACCAAGGCCCAGAGGGATGCCATTGAGGACTGCCTTCTGTCTGTCTGCGGGTGAGGACAAACATCGTTTTCTTAGCTCTAACATAGCTTTCAAATACAAACCCGTTCAAAGACAGTTAAGATTTGTCTGATGTTTTTTATTCAAATTAGAAGACAGACAGACTTAGACAGTAGCAAATTTCTTCATGTAGGAGTTTCAAATGAGACAAATGCGAGGTCCTTGGAAGTTTACTTTACAAACAGCTGTGCTTTAGTTTCATGATTATGTACACATAAGGATTAGAGGATTAACAGTTATTGAGATGGAGTATGGGAAAGCAATTCACAAGCTGTTTTAGAAGTATGCATGAAGCAGTTTATAAGATGTTTAGGCTTCATCTAACTCTTAACAAACTATTAAATGTAAATTTTAAACATCCACAAATATCACAGGACCAGATATCAAAATACACAACTCCATCCTAAAGGGTTTTCCCATCCAAGGAATATTGGGATGTTGGAATCGAGCAGGAGCAGTGGGTTTGTTAAACAGCCCCGTGTTTAGCTGGGGCTGATAACTATGATGCTCTGGCCAAAACACTGTCTGGTTAAAGACTCCAGAGCCAGTGGTAGAGGCTGCTGGAACAGAAAGGAGATATGTGGATCCAACAGTTTGTTGAGTAAACATTTATGGTACTTTAAAATGTCTTAAAATGACAGATGTTAAAATTGATACGGAGCCCAATGGTAGATTTTTTATATTCAGTCGATCAGATCTGCCAGTCTTTACATACTGTATTTGTCATAGTCTAAATTATGCATTTTTAGACCCAAGTATGCAAGTACGCTTTGTCACTGTAATTCTAACGTGTGTAGGTGGTTATGGGTATATTTTGTGCTCACTAGTCATACTTATGATAAGCCTATTATCTTTTTTCCATTAAAGGTTTTTGAAAATATCTAAGTCCTAGGGCAGAGATATTCTGGCAACAGTCCTTGAGTACTTGTCAGCCTACATTGCCTACATGATGAGGTCAAAGTCATTTCTCATTGGTGCACTGAATAATGAATGAATGGGTGCCTTTATTCTGTGTGATTTCCCTTTCAAGTGACATCAGCAGCACTCAGCTGAACATGTCCCTGTTCAAATTATTGTTTTGAAATGGTAAACACCTAACCAAGCAGAGTACATGTGATACTTTTAAAGAATAATAGGATTGGTATTAACTACAGAGTTAGAACATGAAGACTACATGGAAGATGTATTTTGTTTTGTTTATGACTTGAATACATATAATCATATGAAGCTGTGGTTTTCAGCTTTTCTGTATTCAGCAAAGGATTAGGGTGTCAACAAAATAACAAGCTGCTGGCAATGCCAATTAGGCTGAGCAGCAGTGTACTTCAAACCCTGCCTGAGGCCCTGCTAGCTGTTAGCATTTCTAGGTCATCAATACTCCTAATCTTTTTTAGTCTAAAGCATTTTCTTTAGTGACTGAGTAGTGTTTTTGTTGGATCATTGTACAATACTTAAAATAGGTCTACTTTGTATCACTTCCCATTGTAGTAATCCCACAGGGCAGCAGATAAAGACATTTTGTTGTTTCTGCTGCAGCAATCTCAGGCCCTCTATGGTGCAGCCTTTGCTCCACTCTCTGGTGTTTGATGTCCCTCATCTGACAGAAAACGCAAAGATGCCCCTAAAGGTCAGAACCACCGTCTCCAAAAATTTTGACACAATCATGACACAGTCCACACAAAAATAATTTACCATACTTAACATTACTTACCATACCATTTATGCCATCTATCATATATCATACCATATTTCTGCATTTTTATTCTGTTTCATCAACATACGCACATGTAGCTGCCATTTTAGTACTTTTGCTTAATAATGAACTTTCTCAAAACACATCTAATTGACATGGTTGTGCCACCAACACAACGTATGAACCCCCACCATCTGCAAATAGCCCTAAGAAGCATATAACTCTTGAGTTTTACTTTCATGATTAATCAGGCAACATTAGTCCAACCCTTCTGAATGTTGCAGTGGGCACACTGACCATTTCTTCTGTTGTCAGAATGCCATATTGTCTTGAAAATGCACTCACGCATCTGACTATGTACTGTAAATCGAGCTTGTGATTAAATTTACCTTCAGGGATGTCAATGTATAATGGTTTCAGTAACCTCTATAAGCACTTTGTATTTGGCAGCTGCTGGCCAACCACTATGAGCAGAGCTGGAAGTACTACTGTTTGACTGGAGGCTATGGAGGCCTGGGCTGTGCCTCTGCCGAAGAGCTCCATCTGTCCAGACAGCTATTCTGGAGCACCTTCAGCGCCCTGGCAAGGAAGGTAGGCAGAGGAGGGCCAACTATTTCATACATACACTTAAACCACTACTGCTTTTCAATTTCAAACATGAGCCAGACTTCTTGGATGATAAAAGATGAACCTTCTCAATGTTTTTATGTGACTTTCTCTTGTTAATCTCTCATGCATGAAGGTGATTTTTAAGGACTGAATGCTTTTAGCTGGGCTGTTTATTTTTTGAGCGAGTGCTGAGCATGGATTGACAGGGCTTTTTATTTTCGACTGCTAGAGATTGACACGGAACAATATGAGAAAATGACTGCTCGGTTTAGAATGCACACAGAACACACAGTTTATGAGGCAGTCTTGAGGTTTTGTACTCTTTGAGAATGCAATGATTGTTTTCTTGAATACCACTGCAATGCCCTCTCAAACAAGCTTTGCCCTTGGATTTCTAAGAATCTCCCATTATGTTGCATCTGAGTAAGGGAGTGGGCTCTTTACAATAGAAAGATGTGTGTTTCATCAGTTTGTGTCTGCCAGAATGCCAAGCAGTATTGATATAAAGTTTAAGAACTTTAGCCTTTTAAAAGTGAAGAAGTTCATCAATATACAAAGTTGGAAAGGCTCAATATTTTAGTGGTTTACAGTCTTTAAAGTAGTTTTTTCACAGCCTGACTGCTGGGAGTTGGAGTGAAATGCTTGCCATGACAGAGTATTTTTCTGAGGGTAGTGTAAAGACAATAGATGAAGATTTCTTTCTGCATTCTGACAGGTCTTGTCAGGATGTTGCTCAACCTTTTCACTTTCCCCTGCAGAACTGGCAGTTGTCTGAGCACTGGGTCATCGCTGTTTTTTACCATTTGTGTTTTCCAGTCTTACGACGTTGACCTGTTCCGGCTGTGTCTGGCTTGCCTTGGGGCTGTGGCCCAGGCCATCCCACCAGACCACCTGGACCCCAGCTGTACAGGGGGCCTGGACTCCCAGCTACCCACCGACACTGAGGGACGCTTCTGCCCCCAGCCCGTGGATACCTCGAAGTGAGAAACAAAACTCATTTCAATTGTTTACCTTACTTATTGACTTGTATTATTTAATATCAGCTATTCATTTTTGCTGTGCTGTTCTGTTGACTTCTTGAAAAATAATAGGGATATACATTTTCTGAAAATTTACTAAGGATTTGCAAAAGAACATGTAGTTATGGGCAGTTGGACTTTAAAATGTTTTGGCTTTCATTCTTCAGTTCTGGTCTGGAGATGGAAAGATCAGATTTTACCACTAAATGTTGTCCTCCTGATTGTTGTAAAAGTTGTTACCTGTGTTGAGCCATACATTTGTTGACCTGTTGCCTGTTCTTTAGTTTCTCCAACATACGGGTCTGTGGGTTCCTCATTGCATTTCACTGACCATAGATCACATTGGATGGAAGACTTGTCACAGAGGTCTACAGGAAACCCTCACAGACTGACCAATACCCACTGTTTGACTCTCATCACCCACTAGAACACAAACTGGCATCATCAGGAACTGACATCCAGTCTAAAACAGAAAGAAAAGAGAAGGAACACACACTCATTAAGCAGGCTCCATACTAGGAACATTTAGCTACCCTCACTGGACATTTAGCTGGGCAGGGAAGAGGCATGGAAATGGAACCAACGCAGCCTTTTGGATAAAAGGTGAAGGCTCCAAACAGAAGTCCACTGGCCTTTAACTGAATATCTTGACTACCACGACCTGGATAAATGAGAACCTTTACAGACTGCTGAGATCAGTGCTCATGGTTGTGTTGTAGTGAGCATCCCTTATGTAGGGCACATCTGGCTTCTGCCTCTGAGTTCAGATGGTAAAATAGAATCAGAATCTGAAGACTGACACAGTGTATTTTCACACAGAGCACTCCTGCAGTGGAATTTCTTATTTGTTAAGTGAATACCCGTAGCGGCTCATGTGGAACAGACTGCATATTTTACAGTGATATTTTCAGTTTGCAGAGAGCATTTTTGGGATTAAATCAGATAATATAAATATGTCTGTTTTTTTTCCCCCTTACTTTTGCTCTGACACTCTGTGCAGCGTCTCCATCCCTGAGGCCTTGGAGTTTGTGGTGAATAAATATGCGGAACACACTCACGAGAAATGGTCTCTTGACAAGGTGACTGTCCTTTCTGAAAAACTCCTGAGGTAGCTGTGCAGGGTTGTGTAGCCTCTACACAACCCTGCATAGCCACAATAAAACAAATTATATTGTCACAATAAACTTTGCTGGTATAAACATCACCCTAAATTAATGGTAAAAACTCCCCCTAAATCACTCTTCAAAAGAGACGTGGTAGGCCATAGCTGTCAAAACATTTATCTGTGTTGATTCGCAAGCATGTGCACTTTGTAAGGTTGAGATTGAAATGTTAGTGACAAAAACTTTTCAATATTTAGTTTTGGTTATTGAGTACAGGGAAAATAATTACTTACTAACTTGTATATTATTAAATATTTAATTCAGTAATCATACAATCAATATTTAGAAACGCTGAATATTATATTTGATGAATTGACTTGATGAGTTTATTGTGTTTATATTTGAGTGTTGTGTGGAATGGTACCAAATGAAGATTATCTCCTGATTTCAGTTTGCTAGTGGTTGGGTCCATGGAGACCAGCTTTGTGAGGGTTCCAAAATTCATCCCCTTCTGAAGCCTTATCGAGCCCTGTCAGAGAAGGTATTGTAATTGCACACACACACGCACCATACCAGTTACTCTCCATCAGATGAAGCTTCACTACATTAATGTTTTCTGAATCAATGTAGTAAGCAGAAAAACATGTCAGGCCTCTAATTTAGCAATATTTTTTCTAGTATATAATGACTATAATAATTATATATAATATATATAATATGATATATAATATAATATAAATTTACTTTAATGTACAGACATGAAGACACTAAATTGATGTTTGTACGCATTTTGGACATTTCTTTTTCATTTTCATTTTTTATGGGAAAGCTAAAGTAGCACACTACATAACCCAACATTGCTAAACTAATGAAAAGCCACACTACTCCCAAATGCAGCTTAACCAGTAGCTCCTGTTGTTGTAGTGAAGCTACATGTAATGCTCAACATTGTACTTGTAGTTCTAACTACCATAATGTCCCTCAGGATAAAGAGAGCTATCGCTGGGCTATAAAAGAAAAAGTGAAAACAATGCTGGTGTTTGGTTGGAACATTGAGAGGACCAAGGATGGGGAGGCACTGGGTGTGCACAATACACCTCAAAGAATTTCACAGGCCGGACAGGTAAAATAAACACACACACACACACACAATAAACACACACACATACACATGGAAGTGCATGCACACATGCAGTCAGAAAGGCAGGTATGCTAGATTGCCAAGCCTGTCCGGAGCAGATGCGTTGTCAGATGCGTTGTCAACAGCCTCGCACACAAGGCATGTCTCCTGCTAATGTGTCTTTGGCTCATGTGGGTCTGCAGCTCTCCTTCGAAGGCGCCTCCACTTTCAGCCCCAAGCCTATCGACTTGAGCAATGTGACGTTGTCCTGGGACCAGTATGTGAGTCGGCCCACGTTCCCTATGCCTGCCGCCTTCTTTTGTTTACCCTGTGAACTGTCTTAGGCTGGTTGGGTTCTCCACAATAGCACCTGATTGAATTCCCCCCTGTCTTCATTAGGCTATGGCGGAGCAGCTGGCAGAGAACTCCCATCACATGTGGGCCAAGAGGAAACAGCTGGAGCTGGAATCCAAAGGTAGAGAGAGCACTGCAGAGATACCGTGGCGTGATCAACCCCCCCCCCCCACCCCCCGGTGGTACAGTAGGATTGATCATTAACTAAACATGTATTCACTGTGATATTTCACATTCCCAGAGGTATCATTTATTTGCTGGGATTTTGCACACTGTTTTACAGTAATATCACGCTGACAGATTCTTTTGCATCTAATAGGACTTTTTGATGAAATTATGTTTTCATAAAATAGGACTTGATTTTTTGGCTTGTTGTTTTTAGGTGGGGGGAGTCATCCTCTGCTGGTGCCTTATGATTCCCTGCCTGCTCGAGACCGGAGCAGAGCTCGAGAGAGAGCACAGGACGTCCTCAAGTTCTTCCTCCTGAACGGATACAATGTGTGGAGGTGGGACACTTCATCGATCAGAACCTCAGTACCTGTCTCATGGAGTGAGAGGGATGTCAAGTTTTTGCGCTGTTATAGCTAAGATCCTTTACATTCACATGGTAGATACGTATGGGAATGTAAACGGCACTGTTAGAGTTAGTGACAGGTAAGAAAATAGTTGCATCCAAAACATTTGGTTTCAGGTCACTTATATTTCCCATATAGGCTTGGAGAAAAAAAGTATGTGAGCATGTCACTGACTCCTAGCTTACTCACTCCTTCATTGATATTCTCTGTGCGTTAACCCTCAGGCCAGTGATGTTTTTCTCTGGTGTGATTTCCCTTTATTGTTCTTGGCAGATGTCTGTTTGTAGGACTGTATAGACGAGGGGTGTTCCATGTGCTGCAGGGTGCAAATGCATGAAAGAATACATGATTAGTCACTTCAGCTGCGCCAAATGCTCTCCGTCTCTCCACGCAGCCAGAGCCTGGCTCAGACCCAGATCAGCCCCTGCCTTAGCGGCGGGGCACATGAAAGCTCCGTCTTTAACTTCAACGCCACACTCCTCCGGCGCTTTAAATGTGTTTTGCGTGATCAGAAACAGCCTCCTCGAAATCTCCTCAGGCTCGGCTGTTGCTCCTGCAGCGCCAGTAAGTGTTTATTGACAGAGGCGGCGGCGTAACCAAGATGGATATGGCTCTGCTGGTTTGGCTCTGTGGTTAATATTCTGCGGGATGTGGAATTGGATTCCTGGTGCTAATAATCAGGTGACTGGCCGGTGCACTCAGCTGGGCTCACGTGCCGAGGCTGGGCCTGGGAGAGAGACAACAGGCAGCCCAGCCATTAATCTCCTTTGCTCTGATCCACAGCACTCTCTCGGCTGCTGAGTCGCAGCCAGCAACAGGCTCTTCCTCATGTATTTATCATGCAAGAGAGGCATTTGTGAAGGATTTGTTCTGGTGATCTTAAACAGGTTTCGGCTTTTGCAAATTTGCTTAAGCACGGGTTATGAACACAATCTGATATACTTTGGATGCGGCCTACCAGCCATGTGCTAAAATAATCAGATCAAAACTTTGCAGTGTGTTGCGTGTTTGGTTAGACATAGTATCAGTCTGTAGTATGTAACATCTGCCTAAACCTTACCTGAATACTCTCATCCCCAATAGAGCTATTATTGTTAACTTGTCATAGTTCTTGCTGACCTCTGTCTGAATGTCATCACACTACACCACATAACCAGCAGCCCCCTTGAGTTGGATACTGACTGAATCCAGCCTGCAAATCTACTTCATTAGCTTTACAGTAGCAGCAGTTTGGGGATAGTAAAACTGGAATCTGCCATCATGCGGTGTAGCTGCAGAGCTGTGCTTCATTTGCACTGGTTTATGAAGATTTATTACATTGTACACATTTTACTAGGTTGTTACAGTACTTACTGGTATTACAAGATGTGATTTCCTTGTGATTCCCCTGTAGTATTACAAGATGAACTGCCTGTGCATTAAATATACTTTACAATGCCACCCTGGTGCTTCCTACAGGGACAGGAAGCCTGTGGATTGTGACTCTCCAGCCATTGCCAGTCGCTTTGCCTATGGTGTCCTTCAGCAGGCTCTGAGCTACACTGAGCAGGCCCAGGAGCAGATGGGGCAGTGGGGTGAGTAATATTCCGGCCCAATTCAAAATGACATTTCTTGAATCGTTTATGTTTTGTGTGAACCATTCAGAAATCATCAAGTATTTTGTCATTGTTTGCAGAGGTTTTTCAGGTCCGAGGACAAGGATCAAAGTCAGACCAAGCTCCTCAAGAGAAACAAATACGTTTCTTTATCAAGGTCAGTACCTTTAACATTCATTCTCATCGAGTCCAATGTTTGACTCAATCAATCAAGCCTTTTATTTTTGTTAGCAAATCCACTGAGAACAAAGAAATGAGATAAAATAACAAATAAGAATGGAAATAAAGTGTGAGGCTTAATAGGATCAGCACAACTACTATAGAACCATGGGAAACCAAAAACCTAATTTAGTGTTTGCGCCTGCCTTATTAGTGGTATGTTGATACCCCCTAATGCGGTTTACCGATCACTGCTGCTTCTTTAATTAGCACTGGCCTGGCATCATGGAGCCTATTTAGTGCATTTGATATCAGATGGAGATACCTTTGTTTGGTGGAGCGGCGGGTTAATTGTGTTGTGGGCTAATTCAATTGGGCTGATGCTGTCGTTGACTTTCCAAACGGGCTGCGGGCCACTAATATGCGTGGGAGGCCCCGCGTTGATGCGCTTATCGATTAAGCCGCCCACTCTCCCTAACCAGGCTGACAGCAATATCCCGGCAGGGCGCCTGCTATCTCGGCTCTGAGTCACTGACCTGCTGGCCTTCACACAGGCCACGGAGTAAGCCAGCCCTATAAATACGCCCATGCTTTTGGCGGCTATTTATTACAAACAGACTGGTCAATATTTACGTCCTGCGAGTGCAGCACCGTCTGGGCGCCATTCCAGTGAGGTGATGAAGACTGGGGAATGGAGAGGTGTCAGATACAAAGTGGTAAATCCCTGTTCTCACATCCTGGCTTTCCCATTTTAGCACATTTGTAATTTTTGCCTTCTTTTTCCCTCCACCTCTCCTCTCTCTCTCTCTCTCTCTCTCTCTCTCTCTCTATCTCTCAGGTTGTTTTGCCGTTGGTTGATCAGTATTTGAAGTGCCATCGCTGCTACTTCCTGTCCACCTCGACAGATCTCCTTGGTAACCGAGGGTATGCGTCCAACAAGGAGAAAGAGATGGTTACCAGGTAACCACGGGGCACTGTGATTATTGGCTCATGACCTATCTGACTTCACGCACCCTGCCCTTCACAGCTCATCACACTCCCATCACTCTGTTTATTTATTGAATTCAGTCTATTTGTGTCCTGTTTGGAATAAGCACTCTTGTCTTCTGCCCTTATGTCTTCTGTCCTGCTTATTTTCATTTCCTTCTTTTAGTTCCTCATTTCCTTTTAGCTGTTCTGTTTCATGACGTCTCCCTTTGCCCTCCCACATGTCCTCCTCAGTCTTTTCTGCCAGCTTGGAGCTCTTTTAAGACGTAGGATAAATCTGCTTGGTAAGAACTGTATGCAGAGAAGGTTTCAAAAGTTTTGCTTTGTGCCTTTGCCACCATCTTCCGAGTCTCTCCCACCCTATGGGCTTTTCCAGCCATGCATTCTTCCACCTCGGCTAGTGTTTATCACCATGATTAAGTGCATTCCTCCGGAAATTATTCCTGTGTCTGACTCTGACCGTGGGACTGGTTTCAGAGTACCTGGCTGCTCAGAACACATCCTGCTCAGACGTAATTTGTTTCATTTAGTGATAAAAGAGACTGATGGTGGATAAGGCCGTTGGAATTCACAGAGAGAATGATTTGTGGCTTAGAAATAGTGTCAACAAATAATGTTTGTGTGTGAAGCTTTTGAAAGAAAGCCACAGTGCTTTGTGCCTCTCCTATTGGTCTAGACAGTTTTGCTTTATATTCAGGAAATGATTCTCCCTCCGTGACAAGCTGTCTGACCACTTTGGCATCATCTCTGGATGCAAGGTTGGTGCCTCTAAGATATTGTACTCACATTATTACTATGCATTATATATATATATAGCATTTTTAATCCACTACACCCCCCCCCCCCTTTCTCTCTCTCTCTCTCTCTCTCTCTCTCTTTCTTTCTCACTCACTCACTCACTCACACACACACACACACACACACACACACAGGCCGGTGATTAAGAGTGCTGCGGAGTGTGTGCGTCCCTCTCTGAGCTCCTTCTTTGAGGAGGCCGCTGCTGACCTTGAGCTTGCTGTGGTGAGCCCTGCTCCGGGCCCACTCCACCCAGCCACAGACCCAGCCACTGGAGCGGGCACCTCCATGGCCTACACCACTGAGGTCCTCATCCCCACCCTCACCGCTCTATTCCAGCACGCCGCTCACTCTCCAGCTGGCCAGGACCTCATAGGTGAGCCGAGAGTCTTCTCTCCTCTCCTCCATTCCTCCCTCCTCATTCTGACCCTCTGCTTGTGCCCCTTCTGTTCAACCATCTGTCCAGACAAATGAAGAGATAATGGAACCTCTTTATTAGTCAGTGGGGGGAAGATCTTAGGCAGTGAACACCTTTAAGAAGTTAGCTAAGAGGTCTGTTAAAAACTCCTAGCAAAGATCAAATTTTAAGCATTCCAGTAACTCACTGGCCTCTTGAAACTGAAGATGATCAAACCCATTCATCATCTAAGCGCTCCACATCGCCATCAGTCGCTCTCAATGAGCAATGATATTTCTCTCATGCATCACAGGTTAGCTTGGCAGCTGCGCTCCTGTTTGGTTTAATCATTCATTGTTTTTGCCCTCTGTTCCTGTCAGCTTTGATATGGGTCGTGTTCAGTGATATGTTGTACATTAGCATGTGGCTGCAGGGGAGGATTTTCCCTGCAGATCAAGCTGTGAATGCTATGGGTGAGCCGAGACTGATCTGGGGCACTGGAGCTGTCACTCACCCACTGGCTTCAGACACTTTGCATTTAATACATTTAAATCCGAATCAGTTCCCCCCTGGGCTAAAGTGAACTAAAGTGGGTTAGCGTGATCTAGCTCTTGATAGCCGAAGGCAGTTGTCAGAGCTTTTGGTTGATTCTAAAGCATTTAGTTTTGCCACTTGACATGGTGGTTCTCCGTAGGTTTCTCCATCTACATGACTTCTGCCAGGGTAATCAAGAATAATCAATTTTTTTTATATTTACACAAAAATTGAAAAATACTTTGTTTGTTATTTATTTATTTATTTTTTTTGGCACAGCAATACCTTGTAGAGCTCCATTTAGATTTTTTATTTGTTATATTCTCTCTCTCTCTCTCTCTCTCTCTCTCTCTCACTCTCTCTCATGCCCTCTCATTCTCTCATTCACCCACATTTTCTGTGGGTAGCAAAATAATTAGTTCAAAAATGAGTCATCGCCTGCGTCATGATGACACACAGAAATAAATGCGTCCCCTTTTCGTCTGGTGCCTGGTAAACATTGCTGTGACTGATCGCTGATCAAGTGATAATAGATTGAGAGATGACTTTTGTCTTCTTCTTCCTCTTTTCCAGTGGATAAAGTTCAGTCGTGCTGCTACAGACTCCTAAGCAGCCTGTATTCACTGGGCACCTCCAGAAACATCTGCGCTGAGAGGTAGGCGAAGGTTCAGCCACAGCTGATGTCAGAGAGAGAGAGCCAGAAGCATGGCGAGACAATGAAACGCTGCCTGTTCTGTAATTGCATTTGGTCTGCCTTTGAGTCCGATCAAAGCCATCAAGGGAGCCGCTATTGTTGGAGCAGGAAACGGTAATGACGGTATTAACTGTACAAACCAATGTCGAATCAAGGGTAGATCAGCAAGGCCCTCTCCAGTGGAATCAGGAGGGAATGCAATAAGACCTTGACTAGCTCCTCTCAGGGTGTTATCTTTTTGTTGTCTTTCTGCAAGAGAGGGCCAGCCAGTCTGTTAGCTTTAAATTGTCCTGTCTGACAGTGTATCACATGGAACAGGTATTTTTCCCTCTCTGTGGCTGTTGACAGGCAGAGGCCAGAGGTGGGGACGTGTCTGGCTGCCCTCACGGCTGCCTTCCCTGCTGCTTTCCTGGAAGCCTCGTTGGACGAACGCAGCGCTTATTTGGCCGGCACATGTGATGGAGACGAAGGGGGTACTTTAGCACCTCACCTACCTAACCCATACCCCCCTCCCCACACACACATTATGACATTATGTCCAGCTTCCAGTTAAGCACACACATTGAGGAGTGTGACAGTCACTCCAACCCCCTCCCTGTTCCCCTCTCCACTGTCCCCCCTACTAATTCTTCATCCCTCTTCATCCCTCCATCCCTTGAGTCTTTTATTCCTTTTTATGTCTCATCCTGCCTCCCCATTCTCTCTCTCTCACTCTCTCTCTCTCTCTCTCTCTCTCTCTCTCTCTCTCTCTCTCTCTCTATCTATCTCCATGTCTCTGTTCACCAGGTGTGGATGGATCCTCCCATGTTGTGGAGGTGAGCCAGGTCTTGCCCTCTCTGCAGCAGGCTCTGGGGGAGGTGGAGGAGCTGGTGTCTGCCGGCCCGTCCGCCCGTCACGTCCTCCTGTCCTGGGTCACTGAGGTCACCCTTCCCCTGCTCTGCAGCTACTTCTCACGCTGGGGCGGCACCGAGAGGCCCGGAGGAGGCAGCTCGTCTCTCGGCCCCGAGCACAGCAGCACGCTACTGGGCCACATCCTCGCCATCATCCAGACATACCTGGGGGTGGCTGACGGCACCTGGATGAAACGCCTGGCAGGTGGGCACTTCCAGCATTGAAGTAAAGGGTTGACTGGTATTTAGCAGATGTTAAATGGGGTTGGGGAACTGAACCTAATATCACATAACTGCTGCTCCACCACACAATTGCTACTGTCTGAAAACATACTTCAGAGGTATGTCTTCCTAGTTCCGTTTAGAATATATCTTCATAAATCACAAGTATCTTGTGTATTTAATTACTGAGTAATTTCTGATTACTTTTTTTTTATGTGCAACTGATAGTGCTCTTGGTAATGATCCCTTATCACTGACTTTTGAAAGTTTTTGCACGTGTAGGAAAGGAATATTTTAAAGGAACTTCCATGCTTTCCAGTTGTGTCTCAGCCAATCATTGGGCTGGCAGAACCCCAGCTCTTAAAGACGCACCTCTTGCCCTTGATGGAGAAGCTGAAAAAGAGGGCGGAGTTAGTCATGATGGAGGAGGAGCAGTTGAAGACAGAGGGGAAGGGTGACACATCGGAGGTGGAGTTACACATCCAAGAAAAGTTTACTGTGTTAGTGCGTGACCTGTATGCTTTTTACCCACTTCTCATTCCATATGTGGACTTACATAG
Source organism: Limnothrissa miodon (assembly GCA_017657215.1). Lineage (NCBI taxonomy): Eukaryota > Metazoa > Chordata > Actinopteri > Clupeiformes > Clupeidae > Limnothrissa > Limnothrissa miodon. Next base: position 273,952 of record JAGFZM010000087.1, on the reverse strand, counting down.
GTGGGTACACACACACACACACACACACACTCTCACACACATACACAGGCATACACATATGTATCTGTATGGTTCTGACGTACAACTGTGTTGTCTTGTTGTTTTAGAGTGAGTTGGTTGCGAGAGCCGAGTCCTGAAGCTAAGATGCTGTTCAGTATGGTGGCTGACATCTTCATCTTTTGGGCTAAGTCACATGTGAGAACTTCCGTGGAAAAGCATTCATCCCAAGTCTCACATTTAGACCAAAGCACCTCACAAATACATATGGCTGTTTGCACACACACACTTGAATGCATGCACTTCCATGTATGTATGCATACACACGCACACACACACACACACTCACACGCTTACACATTTTTTTCATGTGGCAAGAGTGCTAAGATTTAGTACACTAAACACAGTGTTTCTCTGTAATGCATTGTCATTCTCTGTCATGCATCAGAATTTTAAATGGGAGGAGCAGAATTTTGTAGTCCAGAATGAGATCAACAACACGGAGTTCCTGGTCAATATTAGCAAGAACACAAGACCTACTTCAAAGGTGGGCACTCACACATGTCCACGTAGAACAGTGTAGAACTGAACTACAGTACTTGTTGTCCCTGACTGACCCTTTGTGATGAATATTGTAATCTGATATTAATCAGCCGCAGCAGGATATTATTACACCTTATGACCTTTTAATGTGGCGAGGATTCTCCAAATTTTAAATTACACAGGTAATATAATTGCTTTGCATAAACTAATGACGCTTGATGAAATTGGTGCAATTAAATTGTGTTAATTTATTTTTTTTCTGTGGCTGAAAGAAAGGGGGAGTGCTGGAGAAAGAAAGGAGGAAGGCGAAGCGGAAGGGCGACCGCTATTCCACACACACTTCTCTTATCGTGGCCGCCCTGAAGAGACTGCTGCCTGTTGGCCTGAGCGCTTGCTCTGCTGGTGACCAGGAGGTCATAGCCAAGGCCAAGGCCCACCTGTCTCAGGTAGGGCTGTCTGGCGAATCCTAAAGAGGTGGTGTGATGAAAAACCACCCGTGGCTCATCCGTTCCCTTTTATCTTTTGGACCCGTCTCTGTGTAGAAGGATACAGAGGAGGAGGTCAGACAGATTGTTGGCAAAGCCCTGCAGAAGCACAATAAGGTACTTCAAACAGAACATGTGCTGACGCTTTCACTCACTGGCTCATATTTTGTTTTGCAACGTGTTTGTTTTATCGTTTTGATTGTCAGGATTCATCCAAAGGGACTTTGAAAACTTGGAAGCTTGATGTGGAGCGTGTGTTTAGCATTGCTTGTGTCTTACATCACCTGGACCAGGTGAGTCCACTTATGTACTTGTTTGAGTCTCAACAATGAAAGCTTTACAGTGTGTGTTCCTCAAAAATCTCTCTCTATTTTTCCTGCAGGTTGAGCGGCCACAGAGGACAAAAAAGGCTGTGTGGAACAAATTATTGTCCAAGCAGCGCAAGAGAGCTGTGGTAGCTTGCTTCAGAATGGCCCCTCTATACAACCTACCCAGGTGCATTATGGTCTTCTTTAACAAAATTTCATGATTGGTCAACAGTGTGTGCAAAGCAAAATGTTCTTTCTTTGTCTCTTTTAGTCTGCCTTTCTCTTTTCCAATCCTTCTTTCTTGTCCTTCATGTCTCACACATGTTCCTACTTTGCCCCCTATCTCTGCAGGCACAGAGCAGTCAATCTCTTCCTTCTGGGCTACGGCAAAGCGTGGATTGAGGCAGAGGGACATTCTTTTGAAGCCAAGCTAATAGAGGATTTGACTGTAAGCACGCTTTTTGTGTTCATATTACATAATCCAACAAAAGCATTCGTCAAAACTTCATTTTACTGTGAACTTATTAAGTCTAATCCACTGCATTCATGTTTAAACTATTCAGGATGTGTATTCAGCAGTGTAAACAGCCATTTGTCTGCATGCTCAGATATGCCAATAAGAGACTTGTGACTGTTTGGACAATTATGCCTTTTTATTGACTTTTCTTTGATGGGATTCTATATGGCCAAAGAAGTAATACATCATTTTCAGATGTTCAGGGAAAGTGCTTCCATATGTGTTACTGTTCATAAGTGGTTTGGTGTTTTCTCAGAGCAGAGCTGCTGTTTGATGGTAGTGATAAACTCAAAATCTCTTTACCAACATTAGCTCCTAGTTGGGTTAGAGCTTCTTTTTTTAACTTGTTCCTCTTGTGTGACAGAAAGTTGGTGACCAGAGCCAGGAGGATCCTGAAGAAAGAGATGATAAAGGAGAAGAGCGGCCATCTTGCTCTGATCCTCTGCACCAGCTCATTAGTCTCTTCAGCCAAAGTGCTTTGACAGAGAGGAGGTAGGTCACCGTTTCAGTAGAGTTATAACCATCATGTCTGACTCAACAACAGTGACAAAGCATCTCACCGTGGCCATGTGAGGTTCACATGACAAGATGATAGAGCTGTATGATATTGTCAAGTAAGTGAGAAGTGTGCAGTGGCTAAGATGGCCGCATGCTTGCTGTGCTCAGCTCTGCTACCTGCTGGTTCTAATGCCCTCTCTAAATCTTCTCACAGCAGTCTACAGGAAGACAGATTGTATATGTCCTTTGCAGAGATCATGGCTAAGGTGAGATCAGCAGGACAGTTGTCTGGAAGCTTTCTCACTCTAAAGTCCCCTCTAGAAACCAATGTTAAGAAGCAAAACAACAGCAAAAGAACAGCAAACACTTACCTTGGATTTTGGTCTCAGTTAAAATGATGTGTCTTGTTTGCCAGTTAAATCGATGAAGGAGAAAAAAATCTATATGAAATCTATATGAAGATTGTTTATGTTTGCTTTGGCATTTTCTCAGAGTTGCCATGGTGAAGAGGAGGATGAGGATGAAGTCAAGTCATTTGAGGTTTGACTCTTGAGTGTATTCCCAGCTCTGGCCTGTGTACTGGCCTTATTACTGTAGCTGGCTCTGGGGCGCGTGGGCACAACAATGTAAGGAAATCAGCAGAAGAGGCCGGCTAATCGCCCTGCTGTCTCCCGTTGTTTAGGAGAAGGAGACGGAGAAGCAGAAGCTTCTGTACGAGCAGGCCAGACTACACAAGCGCGGAGCTGCCGAGATGGTGCTGCAGACCATCAGCGCTGACAGGGGTAACTATGGCAACAGTCTAGGGAGGAGGGTCATAATTTAAAGTATTTTTTTACCAAAAAGTCACCGGCCTTTTTTTCTCTCCGGGGGTTGAGTCATGGAATGAAACAAGTCCTCCCATTTATATTTCAGTTTGACCAATCAATAATTTATCACACAGTTTCCCCAGCGTTTCTCTAAAACTAGCCTCTGTGGTTAATTTATCACTCTGGTCGAAAGGTGAGAAGGGACCCATGGTGGGGGCTACACTGAAGCTTGGAATAGCAATTCTTAATGGAGGCAACACAGGTGTGCAACAGGTATGCTCATACATAATTCCTTTTGTCCTCGGAAAACTTTTAATATTGTCTGCCGGCATACGGGAGCTTCCGAGTCTGAAGGACACATAAATCTAAATTTTGACATACTTGATGGTGTTGCTAAAACCATTTACTAGTTAGAGTCTAGCATGACCGTAACACATCAGTGGAACATCACTAACTTTGAGAAGACAGTGTAGTGTATACTTGAGTCATAACATTTCTGGTGTGTTTGTTCTTGTGTTTTGACAGAAAATGTTGGATTACCTGCAACAGAAGCGAGATGTGGGATTCTTTCACAGCCTAGCGGGCCTCATGCAGTTGTGCAGGTATGTCTGTCACCAGCTTAAAGCTTAAAGCTCTCTGTGTCGCTTTATTTTTTTGTGCAGTTTGGTGTGGCAGTGCGCTATCTCATGCTGTCTGATTGCTTCTCTCTCTCCCAGCGTACTGGATCTCAATGCCTTTGAACGACAGAACAAAGCCGAGGGACTGGGCCTGGTTATGGAGGCGAGCTCAGGTGTTCAATCCTATCAGTAATGAACAAACGGTCTTTAGAATAGAAAAACATTGCAACTGGAGTTAGAATGGACTGGGGGCATGCTTTTGAAATTGGTATTTCAATTGGTATTTTCCTCTTTCTCTCTCTCTCTCTTTCTCTCTCTCTCTCTCTGTGTATGTTTGTGTTTGTTTCTTCTCTTTCTCTTTCTGCCTCTCTCTCCGTGTCCATATATTTAACTGCCTTTCTGTCCGTTCCCATCTGTCTGTCTTTCTCCAAGGTGACAAGGTAATGGCTGACGAGGAGCTGACCTGTGACCTCTTCCGCTTCCTCCAGCTCCTGTGTGAGGGACACAACTCAGGTACACACACACCACTGATTACGGCCTGACAGGAAATAGGCTTAAATGGGATGAGTGTCTGCAAATTCAGGGCAGTTTTTAAAAGACAGCCCCACCCAGTGCAGTTCAGCAGAGTGATATACCCTCACACATTGGTCTGGGCTTCTTCTGCAACAATGCAGATTTTCAGAACTACCTCAGAACTCAAACTGGCAACAACACAACAGTGAACATCATCATATCTACTGTTGACTACCTCCTCAGGGTACAGGTAAGGTTGAACCCTTAAAAAATAGTGTGGTCCAAATAGTGATTGTAATATTACTTGAATAATTACTTTATTGCTCTTATAATATAGTCATAATTATCAATTTTTCTAATCTAATACTGGCATTCTAATTTTTCTTATTTAATACTGGCATTTTTTACTTTGACTTACAAATAATATTTGAAGTGGTGTTTGGACTGTCATTAAATTCCGAAACCACATACTATAGGAATCCATCAGTGATTTCTACTGGTATTACTCTGGGAAAGACAAGATGGATGAACATGGACAAAGGCATTTCTCCAAGGCAGTTTGTGTTGCCAAGCAGGTCTTCAACACACTCACAGAATATATTCAGGTGTGCGGGTTGTCTCCTATAGGTTCAGTAAAATCCATGATTATTTTGTTGTAATACTGTATTTAAGCTTATCCATGCAGTAAGCCGGCAGTAAGCCAGCATTAAACATGTCTGTCCCTCAGGGTCCTTGTACAGGGAATCAGCAGAGCTTGGCTCACAGCCGATTATGGGATGCTGTGGTTGGCTTCCTTCATGTGTTTGCTCATATGCAAATGAAACTCTCTCAGGTGTATAGCTATCAACACTATAGTGGCTAACTTAAGGGAATTACTGGGCATTGGGGCTTTGTTTCCTGACATTTTGTTTTGATTGCTTGTTTAGTAATTGCTTTGTGCTCTGTGTCTAACATGGTTTGCATTGGTGTTCAGGACTCCAGTCAGATTGATTTGCTGAAAAACTTGATGGATTTACAGAAAGACATGATTGTGATGCTTCTGTCCATGCTAGAAGGTGATCATTTGAAAAAAAAAATGATATGCCAATCGCCAATAAAGCCTATGTGTGTTAACTGATTTTATCACCTTAATAGGAAATGTGGTGAACGGCACTATTGGGAAACAGATGGTGGACATGCTCGTGGAATCTTCTAGTAATGTGGAGCTGATCCTGCGCTTCTTTGACATGTTCCTCAAACTGAAAGACCTCATCTCGTCTGAGGCCTTCAAAGAGTATGACCCCGATAGACGGGGGCTAATTTCTAAGAAGGACTTCCAGAGGGCCATGGAAGGCTGCCAGCACTACTCGCCCTCCGACACTGAGTTCCTGCTCTCCTGCATGGAGACGGATGAGACCGAGCTGCTGGACTACCAGGCCTTTGTGAAGCGCTTCCATGAGCCAGCCAAAGACATCGGCTTCAACGTGGCCGTGCTCCTCACCAACCTGTCGGAGCACATGCCTGGGGACGCCCGCCTGCACACCTTTCGGGAACTGGCTGACAGTGTCCTGAGGTATCTTACTTCATCTCTCTTCACTTCTTACTGCTTCAGTTTCTTTGGTTGACTTGGTAATTGTTAGAGACCTTCTTAAAATGTAGGCTCATGGCTTTGAATTTGTCAAGTCTAATTTGGATCTGAAGGTTTTAAAAACCTTTTAACAAAAAAAGATCACTAGAGAGTAAGTGCAGGAGGATAAGCTATTACTGAAGGTAAAATAATGTAATTCTAACATGACCAACAGATGAGAAGGGAATCCCTGTGAGTCTTTGAGGATCTTGTGGTGAATTCCTCCACAGGTATTTCCAACCCCACCTTGGACGCATTGAGATCCTGGGGAGTGCGAAGCGCATCGAGCGTGTTTACTTTGAGATCAGCGAGTCGAGCCGCACCCAATGGGAGAAGCCTCAGGTGAAGGAGTCCAAGCGCCAGTTCATTTTTGACGTGGTCAACGAGGGCGGAGAGAAGGAGAAGATGGAGCTGTTTGTGAACTTCTGCGAGGACACCATCTTTGAAATGCAACTGGCCGCAGAGATCTCCAGCACTGACACTGGGGAACAGGCGCCCCTGAAGGATGTTGAGGAAGAGGAGGAAGAGGGAGAGAGACAAAGGCCCAGAGAAATGAGTTTCTTTTCTTCTGCTTCTGTGACGTACGTACTTGTGTCTCCCTTTTATTTCCTGATGGGAGTGATGTCCCTTCTCTCCATGAGGAACCTTCGAAAGCGTCTGAGAAAGGTCACCTTGACGGGTCTCGTCAATGCTGTTTTTTCATATATCCGGAACATTCTCATGGGCTTGTCTCAGATGGTGTTTTGTGTGATCTCATTCCTACTCTATATACTCTATGTGACATTCATTAATGGTGGCATTATTGAGATGGTGGAAAACATGACCCTCGCTGACCTTCTGATCGACGCTCCTGACCTCAGCCCGGATGAGGTCACGAGGGGGTGTATGAGGTCAGGGGTTGGAGTAAGGCAGCATCTGAACCCCCTCTCCTCCCAGGAGGACCTGCATGCAGTGGACCTTGAGCTGGACCTGTCTGCTATGTCCAAAGACCAGCAGGCCCTCACAGACATCTTTGGCTTGCGCCTAAGGAAGGAGGGCAACAAGTTCAGGCTGTTTTCTCAGGATAGCAGTGGCAGTCTAGACCATGTCCTCACTGCCTCCAGCGAGCTGTCTGACACTGCTGAATTCCGAGGAAAACAAAAGGTATTGGCTGTGTTGTCTGAATGTGGTGATTGGGCACCGGCTGGTTTAATGAACTTGAATGAACTGCGGTTTCATAACAAAACATTTGGCCCATTAGGGTGAGCCAGAGAGGGTGTACCTGCTTTTTTTAGGCTCATGTTGTTTACTAGCTTACGCATGACAGTGTCTATTTTTAGTGCTGCATCACCCACAAAAAACAGACCTTTTTGACACCTGCCAGGTTTCCCTTCCAAATTGCCAGTCAGATTCAGGTGGGCAGGAACCAATAAAACTCGCTTGCTGTTCTCTCTCCTGTGAAGACACTTTGGAAACACAGATTGCAGTCAGCAGGGATAATTTTAGGTTTAGTCTGAATGGCATAGCACACTTACAGTTAAGGTTGTAAGTTTAATTCTCACCACTTGTCGGTTATAATAGCTCAGAGCCCTGATGAGCATTGTGTGCATGCTGATATACCAGAAGTTTGTATTCAGGACACGCTTCCAGAGCATTTTTACAATTAGGCATGATTGTTTTAAAGCATAAGTCAAGATGCTATCAGACCCACAGCTCTGATCAGTGCTGTGTTTGCCCAAACAGAGGTGTAATTCACCATCAGGCGGGTCCACGCTGGGCGTTTGAGGCTGAGCTGCGCGGTAGGCTTCCAGCTCCACAGCTGCTCCAAATTACCTCTGCATGTGCAATGTTTGGCAGGAGATGCGGGCGCAAGGCTAGGTTTTACTCCATTTCATCTGGAGGGTTTTGTTTTTGAAGCTCAGTGCTTAACAGTGGTATTGACAGTGGAGTTAAACACTGTCAGATCATATAATGAGGAAAAAAACAAAACAGCACTTTTGACTAAATTGCCATATTACATATTCTATGAACTATAGAAAAAGGGGCATTTGATAGTACAGCAAATGCAGCAGTTTTATAGTTGAAAACAAGGAGATCAGGGATAAAATGTCTACTCCAACCTCATGTCTTACTCCCTCTATGGTTTTGCTTTAGGGGGTTGCATTCAAGACACAGGACTGGCAAGAAAAGGAGGAAATTAGAGAAAAAGCAGAGTAAGTGGGACTAGCATTTATTTGTGCATCTACTTATTTATTTTTAAAAGACACTGTCAAACAGATGTGTAGTGCACAGGATATATTTAAAACATCTCATTATGTACTGTCTGGTCATGGGCTACTTATTAAATGCAGACATTATTATTTGATTAGCTCACTAAAATGGCAGGCCAAGTTGAATTACAGTGTAAAGCTCTTCCCATTGGAAACAGAGAGTGCCTGACAGAGGAACAGATACCAAGAGTGTATTGTGCTGTGTGTGTGGAACCTGTTTGCAGTGGGGAGGACATTGAGAAGGACAAGGGTCAGGAGTGCAAGCGGAGCAGGAGGGTCAGGCAGCAGTGCTCCTCTAATCCCGAGGAGGAGGATGTGCAGGAGTCTGCTCTCTGGAAAACCTTCCGCTCCTACCAGAGAAGGCTGCTCGTGAGATTAATGCACACACCAAAAACAACGTTGAAAAATCATCTGTTTCTCTCAATTTCATTTCATTTATTTATCACTTCATTACACACACTCACTTCCGCGCTAAATAATCTCATTTCACAGAACTGCTTTGCCAGGAATTTCTACAACATGCGATTGCTTGCCCTGTTTGTCGCATTTGCCATCAATTTCATCCTTCTATTTTACAAGGTAACAAGATATTGCGCATTAACATGCATTTCCCTTATGCTGAAACATTTATAAGAACCTTGTAGAGCATGGTGATATTATTTCACTACCATCTTTCCTTACATGCTGATTCTTTCTTGTTCAACTGACCAAATGCCGTCACCCCTTTTGGTGGTCTCAGGTCTCATCATCAGTGACTGAAGACGGGGAGGACATGGAGGGGACTGTCTACTCCGCCGGCCCAGATGAGGAGAGCGGAGCGGGGCCTGTTCCAGTCATGGGACCCCAGTCCTCAGACACAGATGCAGACGCAGACACAGCTGCCTTTATCCTGGAGGAGAGCAGTGGCTACATGGAGCCCTCGCTGCACTACCTGGCCATCATTCACACCCTCATATCCTTCTGCTCTATCATCGGCTACTACTGTCTGAAGGTGATGCAGTAGACGGGCACGACACATACAGTAAATCTTAAAATACGGTTCCATTGTTCCATCTTTTTTACAGACATGCTCTATGAGGTTTGTTTTTCTTGTGATCTTGTTTATGGTTTGTCAGGTTCCCCTGGTGATTTTTAAGCGTGAGAAGGAAGTAGCCCGCAAGCTTGAGTTTGATGGCCTGTACGTGACAGAGCAGCCTTCTGAGGATGACATCAGAGGACAGTGGGACCGACTGGTCATCAATACTCCGTAAGCACACAAAGATGAGGTCATAGGCCAGGGCTTTCAGAAATGTGCAGACTCAATCATTATCTCTACTGTATGTACAGTCTGCGTGTATGTACTGTAGGTAGGTACAGTATGTAGGCATGTACGAAAATGTTTTTGTGATATGTTTTTGATGTTTGTTATTGGCCTGTACAGTTTCAAACCTATTTTGTCTTATTCAGGTTAAAAAATGATTTCTGTGTAAGTTTGATTGAGGCCTATTGTATTTTTGTTTTTCTTATAGTTCATTTCCAAGTAATTATTGGGATAAGTTTGTGAAGAGAAAGGTAGGGCTTTTTGCTTTTTTGCAGCATGTTGATTTAAAGCTCAGTGTGCTTTTTATAGTAGGTGTTATAAAATGGGTGAAAAAAGGTGAAAAGTTTGTGTGTGTGTGTGTGTGTGTGTGTGTGTGTGTGTGTGTGTGTGCGTGTGCCTTGCCAGGTGATGGATAAATATGGGGATTTTTACGGCTTGAAGCGGATCAGTGACCTGCTGGGTCTGGATGGCGGCGCTGTGGACTTCAGCGGGCCGGATGCGGAGCGGAGGAGGCCCAGGAGGGAGCGGGAGCTCTCAGCCCTGTGAGTGACTTTGCAGGCGGCTGCCGTTTAGCTCCACCGCTTCCTCCCTCCAGCAGCTCAGCTGGGACACAAGCAGGGAGCCACTGCCAGAAGATGGCAGTGAGGGTCAACCTGAAAGAGCTGATGTGTGCTGTTGCTGGCTGAGAACAGGGAGACTGACTAGTCGTTTTTCATCCTTTTAGGTTGAGCTCCATTGACATGAAGTACCAGATATGGAAACTGGGTGTGGTGTTCACTGACAATGTAAGTCTGCAGACACCAAACAAGGATGTTGAGTGAGACGCTCAACACAAGTACACAAGTTGCACTCAAGTACTTTTCACTCCTGTAAATACTGTATAATGTGTCTAAAATAGCATTATCCTTAGTACACATGAAGCATACTCAAGAACACATAAAACACTCAAAAATTCCTAAGTAATCGCTCTTTCGTTTTATTTATCTTTCTATGTCTTTTTCTTTGTCCCCAGTCTTTCCTTTACCTGGCATGGTACATGTGCATGTCTGTCCTTGGCCACTACAACAACTTCTTTTTTGCGGCTCATCTTCTGGACATAGCCATGGGTTTTAAAACACTAAGGACCATCCTCTCCTCTGTCACACACAATGGCAAACAGGTACGGTACCGCTTCAGATCAGTCAGACTCAAGAAAACAAATGGCTACAGAAAATATCTGGTGCCTTCTGCTAGACCTGAACAGAGACTTACCAAAATAATGTCTTTTAGATAATGCCTTATCTCTTCACAAGAGTTGTGTTTTATGTATCTGTTTTGCTAGCACAAAAATGAATTTCTATTTTATGTTAAGTTTTATCATACCTCACATCTGATACAAAAATATAGTAGCATCAACATAGTGGATTTGGAATGATGTTGATGGCAATGTGTGTATGAATTTGTGTATAACAGTTGGTGTTGACAGTGGGGCTGCTGGCTGTTGTGGTCTATCTGTACACTGTGGTCGCCTTCAACTTCTTCCGGAAGTTTTACAACAAAAGTGAAGAAGGTGAAGGGCAGGACATGAAATGCGATGATATGATGACAGTGAGTATCAGTTGTTTTCCCTTCTGTGTCACTCACAGTGAAGTGTGAGCACACGGGTCTTGTGCTCACTTGCTTGTGACTCAGCTTGTGTGTGTGTGTGTGTGTGTGTGTGTGTGCATGTTTTTAGCCGTATGTGCATGCTTGTGTGTGTGAGTGTGTGTGTTTGAGTGCAGTTGTTTTACGTGTTATTGACGGCGCAAGGCCTCTAAATAGATAATCACCTGATGGTTTAGTGTCTCGGGGCCCTGTGCTTTATTGATCTCTGTTTGCTGCTCGGCGTTCGCCTGTCAGTCACCGGGCTGTGCCTGTCTGATGATGTCGTCTGTCTAACGACTGCGGCAGCAGCCAGACAGAAAGCTAATCAGCTCATCTCCTCTCCAAACGAGCCAGCGTTGGCTTGTTGGGTTGAATTACTGGACCCGGCCCCGGCGCTGTTAGAGCGCTGGAGCATATTTCATTTCTTCAATGTTCTCCCCCGCCAGTGTTACATGTTCCACATGTACGTGGGGGTGAGAGCCGGAGGAGGCATCGGGGATGAGATCGAGGACCCTGCCGGGGACGAGGTGGAGTTCTACCGCGTCATCTTTGACATCACCTTCTTCTTCTTTGTCATAGTCATCCTGCTGGCCATCATACAAGGTACCGTTCCCCTTAATGAACCTTTGATTTGGACAGCTCATCTCTGCTGCCCGCACCAAAGCTGCGTGGGGTCGAAGTCATTTTCATATAGAATGATTCTTTTGGACTGTCCTCTTTCATCTCCACTGCAGTGGAACCTGGCCAGCAGGAGTCTGACTTCAAACACCTTCTGACGTAGTCAGCCTGTAATTAGTGTTTGAGTTAAATCTGCCACTATCAAAAATATGACTCCATACTGTATCAACCCAGTAGAAACACAGATTTGAATGTTAGTGGTGTCTGCGCTGCCCTGGATGTGTGCCAGGTTTTGTTTGGCAGGTGTGTGGCGCAGGCTCATACGCATGTCTCCACATCTCACTCTCCTCCACCAGGCCTCATCATCGATGCATTCGGAGAGCTGCGCGATCAGCAGGAGCAGGTCAAAGAGGACATGGAGGTGACCCAGCACACACTGCCTACATAACATAACATACCTCCACACTAACGAGGAGATCTGAATAGAAGTCTCCAGGCTGGTCTCCCAATACCCCCATGCTGCCATTGAGACGTTATGCATAAGTTATGACCCATAATTTCATAAGGATATACACATAAAAGCCATGATGTGGTTTCCTTGGGTGACCCATGGGTGTTTTCTTTCTTGCAGACCAAGTGTTTCATATGTGGCATTGCTAATGACTACTTTGACACGGTTCCTCATGGGTTTGAAAGACACACGCTGCAGGAACACAACCTGGCCAATTACCTGTGAGTACTACTGCCACTGCTGCACTGGTGACCTCTAGGCCTGTGCTGTGTGTGTCTGTATGTGTATGTCTATGTGTGTTAGCGTGTTTGTGTGTGTGTGTGTGTGTGTATGTCTGTGTGTGTGTGAAGGTGAACCAGTTAGGACTGCAGGCAGAGGGAGTCCCCAGCCCAGATGCTCAGGCTTGGGCTGCATGCCGCAGTTTGCTCCCCTTGTGTCTCAGTGCTCAATCTGCTTCTGCTTACAGGTTCTTTGTGATGTACCTCATCAACAAGGACGAAACAGAGCACACAGGCCAGGTATGGCCGCTACTCACACACACACACTCAAACTATTGGAGCTCCACTGTGTGGGGCTTGTGTGTTATGCAGTCTATGGTGTTAAGGCATCTTTTGTGTTGAATCTGCAGAGTCCTGTAAGACAGTGCTATGTCATCATTATTATAAGTCAAGTCTAGGTTATAAGTCAAGTCTAGGCAAGTCACATTTAAAAAAAACATTTAAAAAACAACTAACCTAAGTACTGGACAAGCTAGGCAATATCACTTGGTAGACTATAAGAAATGTCCACATAAAATGACAATAAATACAGGTAAATCAAGAAGACATTGAAAAGCCTGGTCGACAGGGAAAAGCCTGGTCGCATCTGCTTTTTAGCCTATAGAGGACAAATTAGGCTGACTCAAGAGCCATAGATGATGTTGAAAATATTTCACGACAGCATATGTAGGAAAGTGCGGAACCATGTAAAGATCTGAAAACAAAAGTATTTTCTATGATCATATAACAAACAGGAAGCCAGTGAAGGGCTGCAAGCATAGGTGTAATATGATCCTGGCCTTCTGGAACATTCTGAACTAGTTAAAGACGGGATAAAGAGGAACAGCTAATTTCTTTTAAAAAAAAAAAGGCATTGCACTAGTGTAGGTGGGATGACACAAAAAAGAATGTATGACCTTCTCAAAGCTCCTGGGTGATAAGAAGGGCTTGTCCTCGGATGAAAGTCTTAATTGGAATAGGCTACAATTTAATTTGTTCTACCATTTTGAAGTCAAAGTCCAATACACCAAGATATTTTGTGGTGTCTTTGACATATGGTTCAAGGGAGGTCTAAATATGCATCACGAGAGCTATTATGGTTAATTCTGTTGTCTGTTTTGTTTCACAGGAATCGTATGTATGGAAGATGTACCAGGAGCGGTGCTGGGAATTCTTCCCGGTGGGAGATTGTTTCCGTAAACAGTATGAAGAACAGCTTAGCTAAGAGTGGAGTTTGCTCCCTAAGGCAATGCAATATGGCTTCAGTGGCTGTAGCACAGCTCTGTGGAGCCTTTCAACTGAATCACCCAACAGAAAGAAACTCTTACAAATTTAGAATCAGACCATATGCACATCATGCATAATCTCACTTAGATGATCATTTGCACTTGTTAATTATTTATTGCTGTTCACTAAAAGGGTGCTATCTTTTTGCAGAGTAAGAGACTCAGCGGTTCATTAAACTAACACTACAGATGACTTGCAGACTACGAATATTTATTGGGTCATATCAAGTACAGTCTTTTCCAAAGTGTATACTGTGCCATGTTAGTGGGTGCGATTTAAGAGAGTGCTGCTTGAATCAAAGCTGTGGGATCTGGTTACAATCTTGAGTCTAAATGCTAAATGAAGCTAAACACTAGCTTGAAAAGATTGGCGGGTTTCTACACCTTTTGTCCATCATTACAGATTGCCTCCATTCAAAATCATTCAGGGCTTAAAGTATTCCGAATCCGGCGGCCGTGAGGGGGAAAAATATTTTAGAGCCTGCGCGTGCAGTTCAATATTTTAGAGCCAATTTATTTCACCATACTTGGGAACAGCGAACAGCCACAAAAGTTACCACTTCTACTGTAGGGCCTATATCGGGGCTATTCATTTAAAATTAAAATGTATCAAGCATTTGCATATAAAAGCCAAAGCGAGTTGTCTACCGTGCCAGGGTAAAGTTCATGCATGTCATCCGAGAGGAAAAAAATCCATCCACCATGTCTGTGTGCAGTAAGTATGTGTTGGCCTTGCATTAACCCTTTCCTGCAGTCCCTGCAGAGGGGACTAGCTTATCTCTTTATCGGACAGCTCCATATTACCATAATAATATTCCCAGTCCTCTTCCTTCTGTCTGCATATTAGAGGAGCGATCCATTACTGGCTGCATATCTGTCTATTGTACTATTATTGGCCCTGGTGCTTCCATGTGTAATTATTGGCTTGGCCCTGCTTCCTGCTCTCCTTTCCTCTGCTCATCATCTGCACCGAACCTCCCCTGCCCTGGACCTCACTGGCGCACCCTCGCTGTGTTTACATCATCTGGTGGTGTCTTTCAGTGTTCCCTCCCTCTCTCGCCTCTTTCACTTCACGGCACACCATCCCACACACCACAAGTGTCATGTTTTCAGGCTTTTGTTTTTCTCTCTTTTAATTCTTTCTCTTTTTCATGCTGACTTTGCATTACCAGCTCTATTATAATCTCTATTGTGTGTGACTAAGGTGCCAATTATAGTCATGAGTGGTCAACTTGACAGTCTTAAAGAACAATGTTCAGGAGAATTCTCAACTTCTCAACCGTGTGTGTACATTTAAATGGAGATTTACTGTAACCAGATTAGCAACCCTGTATGCTGCATTGACTGACTTACAAAAATCTTCCAAAGACCACCGAGGGTCGTTTCATTAACATCTTTACCCTTAACTCCTCTCTGCAAGGATTCTGGAATCAGAAGTGTAATTGCTGGTAAAAATGAATGCAGAACTTGAGTTGAAAAACCTCCCCTACACGTGTCTAGATATCTTGGAAACAGGATGATCAATAAAGCCAGTTTCAGTGAAAGGCTAAATATATCTCCCTGGTGATGGTGAATAGAGCACAGTGTATAAACTGTAACTGGCAGGGATTGCATTATGTCAGAATATCAACACTCTGAAAGGTGACCCTACAATGAGCATTTCTTGAAAGTCATCCATAAATCACGATACAAAAATAGCTTTCTTCCCAAAGAAATGAAAATCCTTGTTTTACTAACATCATCTGTCATGAAGCACTGTGTAATTAACACACTATTTGTGGGTGGCCAGCTTTGAACTTATAGGGGCCTTTATGACTTATGTTTAAACAAACATAGACTACAGATGAGTGCAAGAAAGTTAGTGCGGTGCAGTTAGTGCGGTGAATAGACATGAATGGGAATGTTTCTTTCAGCCTTTTACTCAGTGTTGCTACACCTGCAAGACACCTGGAAAGTCTTTACTCTTTAGAAATGCTTTAAAATCTTATCGTATCAGGTAACTTGTACAGTAGGCTTTCGCCTTAGTGTTGATCAAAAGCATTTGCTGAAGTCCATCTAGAACCATTCAAAATGGCTAAATATAAGATCAAGGATTTGTCGCACACATTTGTCCCAGACAGATAGTGATATTGAGTGAATTAAGATTTAGGCTAATAAAAGACAAAAAGAAAGATAAGAGAAGAGAAAAAGCAGATAAATGCCTATAAATTAGTCCATACTGTTCAGGGTCTGTATAGTCTTTCAACCCATATGTGGTTAGTCAGTGTTCAGCCTTTGAGAAACTGGAGTGCAGGAGAGCATTGTGGGTGGGACAGGCTATCCTCAGCCAAGGGGAATATAAAGATGGCATTGCTCGGTCCAACCATGAGTGTATAGTCCACATGTAAGCCTCCAGGTTTACTCTGTTGCAACTCCCTCCACAGTACTTGTATATATTAATGGAAGCATTTGGAACATGGTGTCAGTCAGGCTCCGAGCACTTGATTTAAAAAATGAGGTTTGTTGGCAGCACTGTGGATGACTGAATATGTTTCTCAGAGACAGTTTCCATACCATGATAATGCATTATATTCATAATCTATAATGTATTCTTCATCAATCTGAAGGACTCATATCAGAGGACCTGGGCTGGTCATGAAAGAAAATGTAATTAATTAAAGCAGTCATCGAGCAAAAAGAATGAAATGGGAAATCTTTCAGCTATTGATCTTGTGTCTCACTTTGCCCAAAGGACTGCATTATTCATTAGGATCAGGCTAATGCATGCATGGCCTATACTCTGGACCCAGATGGGGACAACATATGGATGTTGAACTGAACTCGTACAGGTTTGGCCAATACTGTCTTTGCCTGGAGAGAAGTGCTGTATACAATATCAGCAGGTAACTGAGGTATATTCGCGCATACCTGTGACATTTCCCTCTCAATAATCAACTTATTTTTTCCCATCTGTAAATGTGCTGTTTGTTTAATCCCTACATTCATTATGTGTTCACGAAGGAAAGTTCATATTTCAGAGTCTTTTGCAAGCCTGCGTGAGCCTTACGGAATGCATAAATCATTCATGTCAGCACACGGATTAGATCTCCTGTTTGGCCATAATTGGGCATATCTGAACATGGAGTATCCATTGGCACATACTTAGAGTATACTTCTTCTCCTAAACACACACACACACAGCTTACTGGACAAGGGCCTCCTATGAAGGTTGTACACCACCTCCATGACTGCTATTACAATAATGCCCCCCTGTGTTTCCAGCACAGCCCACAGCAGTGGCATGGTATGCATGTGTGGGACTTTCTCTTGGGCACTGTGATGGTGTAGTTTCCATAACAGAGTTAACTGCAGGTCCTGGGTGAGGGACACAAGCAGAGTAGAGCTCTCGGTGAAATGCAAAGACACCTACTAGTCTTTCCCCACTCTATAACAACACACACCAAGACTGCCAAGAAATGAGGACTGTCAATAATGAAATGTACAGTATGGACAATGTTCTGTGTATCAGTGTGACTGTGCTACTGTGAAAGGTACGCAGGGAAATCGTCCCTCTAGGTGCTGATGACTTGTCACACAGTCCTTGTATCATCTGTTAAATATTTTCCACACTTGTCTTCAACCGCCTCTCCAGCTTTACAAAGTCCTGTCAAATGGCTGTTCCAGCATACTGCCTGAGTATTGAGTTAGAATGTAAAGTAGGCCAGCATTCTCTGCAGGCTGCAGTCAGCCAGGTCAGAATGAGAGAAGGGGCTGTCAATGGACATCTCCACTATAGTTATTAGGCTACTGTATATCTATGGGTGCCTCCCGTTGCATGTGTGTGTGTGTGTATGTAAGGCAGTGCAGCACTGCCCTGCCAAGAGCAGATCATTGTTCATGTTTGTAGTCTCGGAATAAGCAAACCCCACGAGATCCTACTTTAACAGAGGACTTACAGAGCAGAACGGTTAGACTTGCTAAGAGCTCTGTACCACAATAAAATTTATTTGGTACAATTTTTATTTTATCCATGGGAAAAAAGAAGTACATTTGTCATGCCTGACTTTTCATTATCAAAATGAAGGCTGAATGCAACTCTTATTTTATTTAAACTAAAATAATGGACAACAATTCTTCTGTAAAGTGCCTATGTTTAGCAGATGCTTTTATCCAAAGTGGCACAGACTTAAAATGGATTTAGTAGAAAATCTGAACTGATAAATTGTCAGTGTTCCAAATTGCTATACCTGTCAACATGAGGTGGTACTTTACTATCCAAAGAACCCAAAGTGTCTAAGATTCAGAGTAGGATCATGCAGTACAAAAAGGCTTCAGAATACAACACATAGCATGTGCATGTTACAATACGTTCTGTCCTGGAAAAAAAGACTATTTCCCCAAGGCTTCCAAGGCACCCGTATGGAATTTTGAAATAAAATGAAGCATGGTGGACACAAGAGAGAAATAAGGTTGCAAGGTCAGAGAATAAGTTATTAGATCACATCCACAGAAACAAAGGCTTGATCTGGTCCAGAAATCTGAAGGTCTGAGAAGGTTGTGTGCAGAGTTTCACCTGCACTGTGCAAAATAATTAATAATCACTCAAACAGTCAATGATTATCTGGACCTTTAGGGACCCTTCATTAGTAGTCTTTATTCTTTATCCTTACTTTATCCTTTGGCACCACCATTCCACCTTTTGTCACCAACACTAAGGTTCATTGACATCACTTGATTGCATGTGTGTGTGTGTGTGTGTGTGTTTGAAAGGGAGTGTGTTTTTGTATGAAAGTGAGTGAGTCCTTGAAAACTCGAGTTCTGAGGCAATGGACCAAAGAGGGTTGGGGGCAGGTGGGGTCATGCTCCTGTGTAAAATATATAGACTTTTTCTGACCCCTCCAAAAAAATGTGAACCAGAAAAGGCACCGCATTAAAAGTTTGACAGAAGTCCTCACCCCTGTAGATTTATGACACAGAGCTTGTTATGAGCAGTTATCTGTGTGTAGGTATGGAATACATCCTATACATATCAATGTACTATTGCTCTTCACACAGACAGGAAAGAAAAGGCCTAGGGAGGGAAATCTTCTAAATATTGTCCAATTCTTTGTTATTCTCTTATCAATTCCCTACAGTAGATAAGGTTGGAGGCATACAATTTTAAAGTTATTGATTGACGCATTAAACTCTCAGTTCTACTTTATACTGAGTTCTTGATTCCTACTTTTAGAAAAGACTAAAGTTTTTTAGTCCAGTCTATGAAAGAGTATCATCTGAGTCTTGTCAAAGAGATTCATTCCCCTGTGGTCATTGACAAAAATTAATTGTGAGGGCCACGAGCCTCCCAAATGAAAAATTAAAACTCCAAGCACAGCGCATGTGTCTGTATGGGTCTTATATTTTTTTACTCTTAATCCAATTAGCAGGAATTTGTTGTGTTTTCCCCTGTGGGACCCACTATACAGGTAGCTCCTGAAGCAGACTGCTGCTAGGTGATGGAGCTCACAGGCCATGTACTTATTATAACTTAAAGAATCTATAAGAGAATAGCACTGGTGATCTATTGTAGATTTTGTGGTGTGGTGGACTTTCTCCATAACTGTATGTCAAACTGTCTTTAAAAATGTTATTTGGGGTGAATAGGGGTCTCAATTTCCTGGGACCTCTGTCTATTTATGGGCATAAGTAACTGAACAAATGTATCCAAATGTACACAGTGTGTCTGTATACCAGAATTCATTGTATATATTTAACACAGAAACACTGGTCTACATTTGACTCAAATAATCCTAACTGAAACACAGAAATCCTTGTCATCGGTCAGGCACATTCTGGAAGGCGTTGCTTTCCCGTCAGAGGTGATCCTTGATCCTGAGGTGAACTCTTAATTTAACACGGACAGATTACAGCTCTTCTCATCCTGGGCATTGCAGTTTTTACAAATAGATGTGGACTAATGTCCCAGACTTTTGCAGATTTCCACCAGTTTTGTCATGTCATTATGCATCATAAACTGGCAATATGCTCAGTCTGCTTACTGGAGCTGAGGGGGAAGGGGGTCGAGGCATGCAGTGAGTGCTGTGTTGTGCCAGACCAATAGTATCTTTGGAACCAGTCCTTACCATCTGTGTGCCACAGCGAGAATGGCACCTCACATTAACATTTAGATTAGATGCCCAGATGCTGGCAGAGATGCCTCATCCTTACACTATTAACCCTACCTGAGAGGGAAGGAGGAAGTGAATGAGCATTTCGGTGTGGACAGCCACAAAGTCACTTTTAATACCCCCACACACATTTAACAACTTTAATTTCGCTGGATATCTCAGAAAGGACTGTTGTCTTCGTCTGCATGCAAATGAAGCTTTCTGTGGCTTATCTGAATTGAACATGGACACTACAAGCCAGCTGTTTGAATTAATAATTCAAAAGTAAATTGGCTTTCTCACAAGAAGTTTGCAGTGTATGGCCTATTTCCTGAAAGTGAACCATCATTACTTATGTATTTATTTGAATATCGAAGGAACTAATTCATATGGAGGCAGCACTACAACACAATCTGTTACTTACTGTAATGGTTTATCCATCTCATTTTATAACTATAAGGTGTTATAATGTTCCCTTATAAGCCTTTACAACTTGAACTGTCACAAGCTTTATAAAGCCTTCGAGATTCTTTAGCAGGGCCATGCCGTTTCAGTCCACATTTTGCAGATAAAATTAATGTCTGCATTATAAAATAGAAATTTACACTCTTTTTTGTAAACAAAAATCAGATTTCATAAACCATCTGAACTGAAATCTGAACTATACCACGTCCTCCATGGTGATATTGGTCATGGAATTGGATATGCAACAGAATGTGTGACACTGAAATCTCGACAACTGGTCCTGTCCCTGCCTAGCTCACCTGGGATTTGGCCATTCATAATCCTGTCCTTAAAACAACCCTGAGCATTCCTTTTTTTTTAAATGTGCAGCTTACTGAGTGGTTAGTGGTGTTCGCTGATTTTCCAAAATAAGTACTGCAGCGAAATTCCGTTTCAGTGTTGTATTCAGACCTGTTCCAGCCGGGCTAGTTTTGTGTGAGCTTTTCCCCAACCCTGTGTGAATATGGGTCTAGTGAGCTTAGTGGTGCAGAGAGGGGGAGACCCAGCGTCCTGAATGTTGATAGAGACATGTCTCCTGCTCACTCCAATCTCCTTCCATTGAATCCTTTAAAGACTTAGACCTGTAATCCTCTATGACACACTAATGCCCACTATATTATGCTTTCTGCTTCACTTCCCACCTCAGTGCCTCTGAACTGCAGTAAAGGGCATTTCTATGTCTGGAACAGTTTCAGAGAACATGGCAGCTTTAACAACCAAACAGGCACCTTTGACTTGCGTCTGCTGAATTAATTTTTTGTTACCTGGCTTGAACTTGTGACAAATGCCTCGGGTTGTCGACAGCTTTCTATTTGTCCTGTCAGACATTTGACACAGTTTCACCAAAAGGAAAGGTGCTCTGTAGATGTCAGAAGATTCCAGGTATTAAAGTATTAGAAGCAAATCGATAAGAACTGATGTTATCTCATATGTCAGCAGGATAAGCTAGGCCCACTGTTCCCTCTTCAAAGTAGCCTCTCTTCTTTGAGTGACTGAGAGAAGGAGATGAAAGGGGGAGGGTGACGTTATCACTGTATAATCCACAAATACTTTGCGAACTAATTTAGTACCCTCACAGTATTTCACTGCAATGTCTTTCCTCCTGAATGCCAAATAGCTGTTTACACATCCTGTTGGCATTCAAATGAAGGGATTAGATAGTAAGAGCAAATGAAAAAAAAAATCTAATTTACTAATGCTTTCTTTTCTTGGGTTCACACTGGCCTTCCTCTGCTAACAAGTGGGTGGTGCGTTGAAATCAACCTTTTAATCAGGTAACTGGGGCATTTATATTTAAAGACTTCTGGAGCAAGAACACTTTGTAGGCTCTACCGGTTAGCTCTGAATGTCATATTGCCCATCGTGTTGTACTGTAGGTGTATACAGTTGTTTAATGAGTGTCTATCCACTGCCCCTGGATGCAACATGGTGCCAATTTCATTCACCTTACAGATGTTGGGAATGTTACCTGCCTACAGTCTCTGTTACTGACCACAAGTTTCATTCTTTAGTCTTGTCTTTGTTCAAATTATGATATACTTGTTTTATCATCTTTTTGTTTTCTTGTAATTATTTGAGTTAATTCTACCTACTGAGGCGGTCTGAGGGGGGTTACTCACCTAGTGATGATGAGCAGTAATCACATGTGTGGTGTTATTCTGAGTATTGCATGCCTGTGTATTAGCATGGATTTTGTGTGCTTCCAGTGAGCCTGCCTCCCTCAGGTAAGTTAACATGTGACTGTGAATAAATAATATATATTTCAAATGTTCTAGATCAGTTTTTGACCTATACGTCTTAGTTGGACTTATTCATACTGTGAAGATCTGGTCTTAATTGAAGTTGTGGTCTCAGATCTTTTATAGCCAGGCTGTTTTGGGCCTTACCTTACCACTTAGCTACACTAGTTTTGTAGTTAAGTGAAAATCCTTCTGCAAACATGGTGTCCGTGCATGCTGTTTTATTTCTGCATCTCGGCCATCCTCACGTACCCAACCTGTTAACATATTACACTCATCCTTTATGAAGCGCGTGAAGTCTTGTCTGCGGCCCTTCTCCAGTGGCCATCTCAGGCATGTGAGAGTGTTTGATTACAGGGCCCAGCGCTCTCTGGAGCTGGAGAGGGGCGGCCCCCCAAAGACCAGCAGAGACCTGAGGCCGGAGTCTCCTTCTACCACCTGCGCTGGGGAGATAAGGGCACCTGTCGATATCCCCACTTCTCCAAGCTCTCTCTTTCTCCCTCTCTCTCTTTTTCTCTATCTTTCTCTCTGGCTCAATTCAGTCTGGTTAGCGGGCAAAATTGCCTGGTCGAATGGAGCATGGTGATGCGCCACGCTGCAATGCCTCCTGACATGGCTGAAGTGAGGTGCTGCCCTCCAGTAACCACACAATGAGCTCTCGTCTGTCTGTCCGTCCGTCCATCCATCCATCTCCCCACCACCAGCTCTACTACCCCCCCACTCCCTGCTCCCCTCCCACCTTCCCGCTATCCCACAGGTTTGCTTTTCAGTGGGCAGCCCAGAAGCTTGATGTGTGCCTACTGTATGCATTCAATATTTTTGAGGACAAAAGAATAATTTTCTTTAACAATTGTCTTTGAATTTAATCCATTGTTTGCTTGTGGCTGGTTGATTTGCTGCTCCCTGTGTACCCACTACACACTTTGAGTCTTCCAGGAGCCCACCAGCCCCTCTGCATACTCTTCAGAAATGTGTGAATAATTTATCCCCAGCCATGGCTCTGCGCGTAAAATGGGGATTCTCCCTTCATGACTGGACCGACACCCAAACCCTCTTTTCATTTCACCTCTCACAAAACTTTTCTGCTCCCTCGTCTCCTTTCCAACCAGTCTGGCAGCGGCTCCCGCAGATGATTCCCTCTCCTTTTGCCGGAATATTCCAGACAGACAAAACAACATTCTCTAAGCCAAGCGCTGCACATCTTTCAATCTCCAGCAGTTTCTAATAAACCCATTGAACAGTGGTATAAAGCTAAAGTGTTCTGCATTGTTTGTCATCAAAGACCAGCATGTTTTCTCTTTTCTGTCCCTTTCATCATGTTGCCGAGGGCTTTGAATACCTGACACACTGCATTACTGATAAGCTGTATCCACACAACAGTCCAGGGCTCACACGAGACCATAAATCCGGACTTGTGTGTGTGTGTGTGTGTGTGTGTGTGTGTGTATCAGCATAACAGAGCACTTGTCTTCGTGTTCGTAAAGCCTTAAGCCTTTCCTCAAAATCCGAGATCTTCTAAAACATGTTATCAGTCCAAGACAGGGAACAGGATTGGAGAGATGGAGATAGTGGCCTTGCATATTATTGCACTTCTCAGCTGATGATTAAAGAACTTGAAGTAAAACATTCCAGACGTTCTGTGTTATTGTGGAAAAGGCGCACACAACTGTTGCCGGTTTGGGTTGACAGATGATAGAATGAGGCCTCGCCTAGTCGCTGAGCGCCAGCGTCTGTCATGAAGGTGTTGTGGTGGGAGGATGGCGACGGAGATCCAATGCACGGGAGGGGAAACAGATGTTTTTCTGTCCCTCCTAACAACGCTGCTGCATGGGCAATACCAACCCTGTGTGTCTGACACTGTATGATCAGCTCACACAGGGAGGCATGATGCACAGGGAGGAGATTTCATTTAAAGTGTGTGTGTGTGTGTGTGTGTATGTATGTTTGTGTTTGCGCGTCTGTGTTTATATGTGTGTGTGTTTGTATGTATGCTGACTCTCGTGGGTCTCTCTGGGAGTTTGACTGGCTGATTACCCCACCCCCTACACCTGCGTTGCGCTCAGGACACAGCACTAACTGTGGAGATGGAATTGGGGATATATATTTGGGTCCGATTTGCTTGTCTGTCATTTATTTTCATTTTCATTTTCTTTGTAAACAGCCAGGCGTACAGAAACCAATTCCAGTCTCATCTGCAGTCTGCTGTTACTCCTGTCAGTGGGATGCAGAGAGAGAAAGAAGAGGGACATTCTACCGGTGAAAATGTTCTCCAAACACAATGACCAGAGAAGCTGTACAATGGCGGATATAAGTAAGGCATTGATTACTCAGCCCCTTTTCCAAGAACACTTCACTGTACTGTCTAGTTTACCCAGCAATAGAACAGATAGTGATGCTACTAAAAAAGGCCTACTGTGCTCATTTAGCAGGATACAAAAGAATAAAGTTTGACTCTTTATTGCAGTATTCTATCACACTTAAGAAAGATACACTGCTTCTTCTCAAGTGAAGTGGTCCTTCTTAGCTTAAAGAATATTTATTTTACAGTTTACAGAAGACATGCTATTGCTAATGACAGGAGTCTAGATACAAAATGTATTTCTTAGAACTTTCTGGGCTTCTGGTGATCTATTGTTAAGGATACTCAATCCAATGGCAAAACACTAAAACAAAAGTGTGACGTTGTGGCCATTCCCTCAATGATCATATGATGTAATAGTTCTACTTGTGGCAGGGCAAGTCAACAGGTAGGTTTTTAGAGGGCAGATGTTGTATAGCTGGTGGGATGCCGTGGTGCAGTTGGTGTAAATCCATCAGAGCATGGGGCTGCAGCATGGGCCTCTGGAGAGGAGAGTCCCAGCCACTACTGCTCTAACCTTGTTTGTCCCGCAGCCAGATGAGAACAATGAGAACACATTTCAATATTTCACTTTGCTAAGGACATCTGGCGGGAGGACAGGGTTGGTGTGATCCATTATCAGCTGTGGGCTATTTTGGCTGATTCAGGGCTTCTGCAGAAACGAGTCGGCCTCTATTGTGCTACCTTGTGTCTGTCGCTGTTCAATCTCTTTCAGACTTACAGACAAAAATGAGCCATGGTCTCTAGCTTGACGTCATGGAAAAAGGGAGACAAACAGCTGTCATGTTTTTAGGAGTTCAGTGGAGTTTTAGACTTTTTGTTTTGTTCCTACTTTTACAAACATTGCAAAACCTGTTACTGGGTCTCTGACATAATTATGGCCAGACATGAAAAAGCTTCCTGCACATAAGGCAGAACTGTGTGTGTGTGTGTGTGTGTGTAAAAGAGTTAGTAAGGCCGGCAAGAGAGACTAAGAAAGAGTAGTTTATGGTTGTAGTAGTATGTCTTGTGCCAGCAGGTGTTAGAGTGGGCCAGATTAGCCGTGGTCTGGGAGGCTTCAGAACACATCCACGCTGGGCATTAGTGACTCCTCTCCCTTTACACTCCATTTAGCACCCACACACACTCTCCTTCTTTCTCTCTCTTTCTTTTTTCTCCCCTGCCTCTCTTACTCCCTTTGCTCAGGCTTTCATCTGGTTTCCCTCAATGCTTTGGCTTTCTTTGAGTTAATAGCAGACAGGCCTGACAGAGGCTGCTTCCACGCTTTAGTCATGCTCTCTGCCTCATCAGAATGCTCCGGAGCACCTCCAGCTCTGCTCCAACTTCAGCCCCTTTCCAGCTCCAGCCCTGCTCTAGCTCTAGCCCCACTCCAACCCTAGCCCCACTCCAGCTCCGCTCCAACCCTAGCCCCGCTCCAGCCCCGCTCTAGCTCCAACTCCAGCCTCAATCAAGCTCCAGCCCCGCTCCAGAGCACCTCCAGCCCCTCTCCAGCTCCACTCCGGCCCTGCTCCAGTCCCGCTCACACCATGATGTGCTAAGGAGAGCGCAAGTGGGCTGGAAAGTGCTGTTAATAAAGTCGACCCCCAGTCTATCTGTGTGTACCGAACAACACTGAGAAATGGGCTTTTTGTGCAACAGGGCTTTGTGAGAGAGAGCATGTAGATCAATACAAGAGGATGGAAGGATGAGAAGAGAGAGAGAATGAGAGAGAGCATGTATATAAATATAGAAAAGGATATGGGGATAGAGATATGAAGAGCGAGGAGAGAAAGCATCAATTTAAACTACTAAGAGGATGGAGGGATGAATGATGGGGAAGAGAGAGAGAGGAAGAATGAGAAATCTGGCTTAACAGCTGTGGATGATTGAGCATTAAGAGAAGATGATGAAATTTAGCCACAAGGCTAATAAGCTTGACCGTTATTTGCCACTGACTGTGACTGGGCTGGAATGTAGATGGCTGCCACACTGTAAAACCTGACAAGTTAAGTTAACTCAAATGATTTGAGGATAACGATTGCACCAGTAGATTCAAGTTATACAACTCAAACCGTTTGGGTTATTTAATTAGTCTTGAGAACCCAAAGCAAATATGATAATGTAACTCAAATACATTATGTTTATTTACTCATTGTATTTAGTATGTTTTAACTTAAACCATTAAATTAGTTGTACTAAGATGCTGTATTTATTCAAACTTATTTATAGTGTTACATACTCATTCTCATACTCATTCAAATTAAGTTAAATTAACTTAAATAGTTGTATTTAAACAACTTAAAACTCTACAGTTACAGTTACTCAATCCAATTGAGGACAACGATTGCACCAAATGGTTTAAGTACTATTAACTCAAAAACAAGGTTTTATTCTTTCCATTCAGTTTTTATTAACTTTAACTTCAGAGAAAATACAGAATGAATACAACCATACTTTCTGTCAAACTATGACTGCTAAAGCCATTATCAAATAAGACAAATTCGGCATTACACACAAAAACAATAAATTAGGCAAATTACACACAGGGCAACAAAACAGGGCAACATGAAAATAGTGTGATTTTAAGTGTGTCAGGCTCGGTTGGATTTGGACACAAATATCTTAATGCCTATCGGGCTCAGGTCGGATTCGAACACTGTGGTGTTGGGTGCGGGTCGGTCGCGGACAGAAAAAATTTCAGCACAGAAGAAAAAAGTTTAGCACAGAAGACATTAAAACACGTCAGGTAAGGATAATGAACCTTTTCATAATGAGTGGCTCAGAGTTCCAGTTAATTTAGGCTTTAGTGATTTCCTTCCATCGTCTGAGCAGTCTGAATAAATTCAGCCCTGTGAGCTTGGGTACTGAAGGTGGAGTGCATTAATAAGACCAAACAGAATCACTAGGGCATCTGCCCCATATGTATGTATTAGGACCACCTGATCCTCCAGAACAACTGCAACATGGCAAGACCAGGGATGTAGTCCAATTCCATCTTCATCTGTGATGGCCACAAGAGTCACTGCTCCATGCTGTGCTTCATTGAATTCATCCTCCTGTAAATGTAGATACATGTTCACAAAACATAAGTACACATGTCATCTACAAACAGCAATATAAACTAGACTGCATTTTCTCGGCAGAAACCGCAAGGTGGACTTGCCACCCCCCCAACCCCCCCTTCAACAACCCCCCCACCAACACCCCCTTCACTCAAACACCAACCCCCCCTCTCTACCCCCTCCAAAACCCCATTTTAACACCCCCTCAACCCCCCCCCCACCACCAACCCCCCCTCAACAACCCCCCCATCAACACCCCCTTCACTGAAACACCAACCCCCCCTCTCTACCCCCTCCAAAACCCCATTCTAACA
>JAGFZM010000087.1:190148-231136 GCA_017657215.1 Limnothrissa miodon | reverse complement strand
GGTAAGAACATATTTCAATATTGAAAATCGGTGGCGTGTTGCTTTAAATTAAAGGCAGCTTTTGCATTTAAGAAGCTGTTTATGTGAAAAATGCTATTGATGCGTCAAAATTGCATCCTTTAGATGTCCAGTCAGCCTACAGTATTGATGAGGGCAAGCATCCACGGAGCATATCTTGTTAACTTATTAACTTACTTACTATTATTACCAGAGAACTTTTAATAGATAAATGGGCTCTGCTATAACCTCAAGCTAACGTTGAGAAAAACTCACGTTAGACATGCCCATAAAGCTCTACATAGCATAAACCGTTGCCCCCCCCCCTCCCAACCTAGCGAATGAAACCTTCAGCAGAAATGAATAGCGTGGTATTTAGAAATGAAATGTAATTCTAACTGGCAATTCGGCCCTGATGCGAAGTTTGAACACGTTATACAAAACTATTTCAATGATTTTTTAAACACAAAATTCAAAATTGACCAAGCAATTACCCAAGTTGATACATGTAGATAATGTGTTATAGCTAACGCTAATGTTCAAGCATGTTAGAACAAAATGCTAACGATGGCAACCTCAAAACTGCACAATTTCACAAAGTTTAGTAAAGTTTTGTAAAGCAGATACTTTCATACCTTTCAAGTGCAATAAGACACGTTTTTTCTTTCTTCACACTGGTTAACTTTAGTCTTCAGTTTGAGCTTTCACAACGAAGTCGACGTCCCTCTGGTGTCCTTGCTCGTGCCGAAAAACTCCACCCACAAAATGCTACAAATCGTGGGAAAGTGGTTAAGGCTTGCATGTCATCATGTCGGGTCATGTCATTAACTTGCCCAAATACTGTACAGCATCGTGCTTTGCAAGAAGTTTCCATTAAACTACTACAAGTACTACAAAGTACATGTCAATTAAAACGTCTCTGATTAAAACCTTATCTTAATACCATACAAATACCATGCGAATGACCTAGCAAGAAAGCTAGGTGCTTCGGCCATTCATTTGAATGTAACAATAAGTTCGATGGCTAATTTGCTACCTCTTTACAAACTATTTCTTTTACAATCAAACAAATCACAAGTATAACAGTCGTATGTGCAATATATGTATATATTATGTATGTTTAAAAGCGTAATATGATAATTGTACCTCAGATACTTACATTTTTAATCAGTGAAATTGTGGCAAAAAATACCGCTACTTTCCGCCATGTTTTTTGTTGAAAACGTTGGAAAAGTAATTCCGCGTTGCATGATGGGATATAAAGCCGCTCAGTCAAAATGTGTCCAGTTTTTGAGGATAATGAATTAGAACAACTTAAACAGTTCAAAGCAACAGAACTCAAAACGTTAAAAAACATCATGTGTACTTATTACAATTAAGTTATTACATCACATGTACTTTTGGGTCTACCTAACACACTTCATGAAAGTTACTTTAACTATTTATCAGAACTGAGTAAGAACAACTTAATTCTTTTAGTAAGATGCACTGTTGGGTTTTACAGTGCATAAAGTGTAACATGGTGATAAAGCTTTTCGAACTGGCTGGACACAAGAGTCATTGGCCCATCTCCTCAGGACCTATAATTGGGTCTGCTCTTAAATGTTTCGTAAAGAACCCACACGTTAGAAAATACACGTCAACAATTGTTTTGTCTGGCTTATTTGTGGGACCAAGTCTACCTCAAACTGCAATGTTTTCTTTGCCAAATCTGGCAAGCTAATTATCAAGCACAAAGGGGAAATAGGAGATAAAGGAAGAAGGAAGGGACCAAAGAATACAAATCAGCTTGAGATGACAGAGGATTTAGTGCAGCGCTAACAGTAGTGATTAGTTTGTTGATTTCAATCGTGCGGGATAAAAGCCTGCTGTGCTGAGATCAGTCACTCAGCTCTTTTAGCCTTCGTCACATACAAAAAAAAACAATTGTGTCAATTTTGTTTCTTAAAAATTGTGGTGAAAAATGATTACATTAACCCTGGCCTTATAAACACGATTATAAAAATCTTGAAAATAGCTTTTTTCCCCTATAATTTGACAAAAAGGGGAAGAGGCTGAGAAGAAGACAGAGAAGAGGAGGAGAAGGTGAGAGACAAAAAGGGGGATATGCTGACAGACAAAGATTGACAGACGAACACAGATGAAGACATAGCCGGTGCCAGCTGAGGTAATCCTTGTACAGGTGAGAGGTGAGGAGAAAGTCTGAGCTGCTGATAATAGAAGCTGAAACAATGCCTCTGCTGGCCATTACAGCTGCTGTCTTCTCAAATATGCCTCTTGGAGATATTACCCTTGGCCCATACAGTAGGTCATTGCTCTGTGTGTGTGTGTGTGTGTGTGTGTATCTTGGTTGTTCTGTCCTGTTGCAGATATTGATGACCTTTTTGCAATGGTGCTGTAGATTCCTATATAAAGACAGATGAAAATTTCAAGCATGTCCAGTCCTTCCTAGAGAGCCTCTATTATCTCTTGAAATGAGAACAGTGCGACTGTGGTCTCTATCATAATTCTACTCTATACCATAGATCATCTTTAATGTGTGGCTCTATACTGTTGATTTTTATTTAGATGCATGTAACGTGTGAAGCTATTCCTGTGTGCTGTTGAAGGACACTGTTTGGAAAAGCTGCTGTGTCCTTGTCCTATCAGTGGCTTCCAACACCCGCTCTTCCGAAGCGCTCTGCTCAGTGATTTAAAAAGGATTGTGGGATAATGATTGGATGGAGGACGGTGGGGTTTTCAGGGGGACATCTGATTTGCTTCTAATCACAGCCCTGCACATACACACTGTTTGCCCACAGCATGTCAAGCTGTCGCTTTTGTTTACATGTTGTGTTAACAATTATGCTGATAGACACTAGAGCCTGACACAAAGCCTTTCATATAAGCATTGACTGTTCTAAAAGGCAGCAATGTTGTGAGACCATGGAAACACTAAAATCTTTTCTTTGGGTCAGAATAAGTTTAAAAAGTTAATAATTTTCTTGTATACTATGTAAGATCCAAAGGACTCACTACATTTCTTTAAGGATTAACAACCATGGCTCTGGCATGAACTCTCAGTAGCAAATGATGTAGAAGAAACTAGTTTTGGAGTGGGCTTGAGTAAAATTGCAGTTGCTGCAAATCAATATTTCTGATTAAAAGCACCATTTCACCCTAATTATAACAAGTTGATATTAAGAGAAGGCCTGTATAGAATTATGAGCCAGAATAGTTAGCTTGTTTTCTCTGTGAACTGCATTTGTGGACAGATTCCATTGGGTAACATAAATCAGATTCTGTTAAAATAGCTTGAATTAACATGCCACTTCTACAGAAAACTACACTCACTACACTCTTTTAAATATAAAGAGCATCATAACAATGGTGCACTTGTAATTCAGAGTCTCTAATCCTTTTTGAACAATATTTTCATGCTCTTTCAGCACTGTCTTGATTCTTCCATTTGCATGCCACTTAATAGGGAACACTTGTTGGTGGCCAGACACGAGGCTTTAGGGGCTCCAGTCCCTTTGCTCCTTCATGTCCCAAGTGCCTTTTTGAGAATAAATCATTTCCTTCTCATATCAGAGGTTTTTCAGACTCTTTTTTTGACATACAGCCTGGACACATGCAAAATCATTAGTACCCAGAAGGGCAACAGAGAGGATTCTGCAAAGTCATGCAATATTGCATCATTGTAATTATTATATTGCCAAGTTCAAGACATCCCTCTTCCAAATCAAGCATGAAATGAGCTGCAGTGAAATATCTGCAAAAATATAAACACATATAACATGCCAAATATACATTTTTCTTGATGTTAAAGGTGATGTAAGACATTTGTAAATACAATAGGAGGACATGAACCACTGCCTGATTTGCATAGCCTGTCAGTGGTGAATTTCTCCTTGAAAATAGCCTTGGGTTCATAGGGTTAAACATAAAAAAAGACATGGTTGTTTTTTTTTTTCAAAACAAAAACAAAAACAGGTGCCTTATCTGTTTTTGTCAAGGTCTTTCAGTGCCACATGACGAGAAACAGTTTTAGAGTGGGTGTGGGTAAGATTGCTTACTGCACTTGCTGCAAATCAATAATTCTGATTAAAGTCATCACTTAACCCCTACCTATAAAAAGTTTAGGCTCACATGGAGGTATTGGGTCAGTAAGGTCTGCTGCAGATCAGATATCCATATAATTGGCTCTGTGATGAACAATGTTAAATCTTTGAAGAAGAGTTGATGGGTTGAAGGGTTGACTAAAGTGAATGATAAAGTTAAGAAGAAACAGAAGAAAATAAAAGTGTAAAATAAAAATAACAAGACCTTATTCTAGACAATAGTACTAGACACCATCTCACCTTGGCCAATAGAGTTAGCAAGTGAACCACATCATTCTGTATACTGCAGGTTAGCATTTTCCTACTTCTGGTTCCTAAGCAAAAACCCCTATGGGAAAATGAATGGCTCAAATAACAAAACAACATATACAACAAATATGGCAGTGTCTAGGCATTCGTTTTTCATCAATAAAATGAGTAGCAACATTGTCTGGGTTTTTTAGATGCATTGTAACGATGATAAATGAATGTTGCTATCCCTCTGCTAACAGCGAAAAATTAAGGACTACATGGAGTTGTCTCTTACCTTTGACGTCATTTTCAAAAACGACGGTAAAATTATTTAAAATGTGAAAAAATATGTTCTTTATTGACAGTGATTACAACGGTCAACAATTGGCAAATCTTTCACAAAGGTTGTTTTAAAAAAACTGTGGGATGACATGTCGTTGAGAGCGGTTTTGTATAGCTCTGATTACCATGACGTCCGGGCTAAGCGCACCGCTAACATGTAGTCAAAAGGGCTTTCTGCTTTAGCCTAGTGATAGCAACATCTTATTTATTTTGTCATTAGATCGCAAATTTGCAAACCCATCGTCCATACCATGTTTTTTTAACATCCTCCATCAAATGCGAAGGTCGTCTACTCACATGCTTTTGCTCACACCTTATTTGAGATGTAGCTCCAAAATTAACATTGGATTTCCCATAGGGGAAAAACCTTAGGAACCGGATGTGGTGAAATGCTAACAAGAAAAACTATAGAGCCAAAGACTAATCAGTCTCTCCTGGTGAGAATGAGGGGGGGGGGGGGGGGGCTCCCTGCTGCTGACAACACACCTGCAGCTCCATCTGTGACTGCATCACACCCTTTAACACCACACCAGCACCCCAGAGTTCTGTACTATAAGCCTGTGTATTCTATAAGATGAACAAGCTTTTCAATTTGATCAGCTATAAAAGGACCCATTTTAGCTTCAGTAACCTTGTGGAGAATGGCAAGACCCCATTTACTGAAACATCAAAACATGTTGACTGAAATGTCTTAAGTCCGGATTCATTAAAATAGTCCAGCCAAATAAATAAGCAAAAGCAAATAAGAAGCTATTGGCCAATAAGAGGGATAACAGGATAACAAACCAGGACATGGTTGCCCCTGCAGTGCCCTTTTATAAACAAAAAGATGATTATGTCAGGGGCAAAAACATACTGGCCTTTTCTGTGGTCCTAATTAAGCCACATGTACTAAACTTAACCCTAAAGAAAATACAAACAAAAAGACAGAAGCTAAAAACAATAAAGTATGATACAATAAAAGAGACCCCAAAGCAAAAGAAAACCTCCAACAGCCACTCAAAAAGACTCTTAATCAGCTAAAGGCTCCAGCTACATGGGCAGAGCACAGCAGTTGACCGACACACACAGCTGAAACAATGCTGCTGCCACACTCCAAAACCCTTATTAAAGAAATGGTCCTGACCCGTCAAGACAAAGCTTGTCTGGAACATGTCCACATGTAAATGTTTTGATATAGTAAACAATGTGAATCCTTGACTCAACTGAGATATAATGTACTGAGTGGAGTTAATTTGCTGAATATCATTTTTTAATGTTACAATAATATAAAATAAAGAATGAAATAAATTATAAATTCTATTTATGATTGTCGACACTGCTCAATGTTTTTGACTAAAACAAGCTTTACAAATGTAGCAGTTTCATTTAAACAAGGTTTCTTTTTTATCTGCAGTCCCCGGAGGGGGGCTGATGTTTGAAAAAGGAAGAGGACACAGCCATTAGGAAGACTATAAAAAGCACCAACACAAATACGGGCAAACCATGGAAGATTTCACATACAAGGAAAGCACCAGCAAACTTCATTATACCCTCCTAATCCATGATGTCACTTTTTCAGTCACTTTACCAGTTTTCCTCTAGTGGCCCCTTTCTTTATCAAGTCAAACTGATTTTTTTTATTCTGATTCTGATTTTCTTCAGTTTTTCCCTTTCAGTTTATCTGAGATGTTCTGAGATGTATTTCCATTTGGGTTTTAACACATGATGAGACTATGTGGGGTACATGGAATTTGAGAAATTTAGAATCACTATGATGCTGGCCAAAGTTTGCGGAAATTTGTTAATGGTGGCAATTTAGAAAACTGCACCACAATACCGTATTACATCAATGTCAATAAACACTTGGCTCTACACAGCTATACACTTACAAGTGGATGAAAATGCAACTCACACACACATGCAGCATACTAAATCAGCTGTCTCAAAGTAAATTTCCATTCATTCTTTCATTCGGGACTAACACAAAATGTTTCAGTTACAGACATGCAGCTGTCAAACCTTTATAAGCAATCCAACTAAAACAATGTGGATATCTGATTTTTTTTTTGATAATCTGTTGGAATACAATTATTTAAAAACACGTGTTTTATGACTTGTAGGCTTCTGCAAGGCTCCTACATGCATATCCTTACCTCAATTAAGACTGTGACATCATACCATAATGTGATGGTGTCACAATTGTGATGAGCTATAAATAGTCATGCTGGAAGTTCTAATGCTCACTTCTTCTGAGTTTTGCAGAAGGGATAAACATGGAAAGCAGTGCTGGTGATATTTCACCACTACCTGAAGGCAGGTACCCACCCACGGTTTTGTTGGGGTGAGACCTACAGTAGGATCCCTCTTCCCCAGAGTCGCCATCCTGAGTTCACAGCTGGTGAGGTGACCCCCATTCTCCCCCTCAAGGACACCCCTAAGGAGAAGGATGACCCACAGGAAGCAGAGCATGTTGATGCTGAAGTTGTTGCTGAGCTCTGTTCCACCATCACCTTGGAGATGATCGACCAGGGTGAAGAGGCCCTGGCGGATGATGCTTCTGTTGCTGAGGCTTGCATCCCAAGTCAAAAGCCCTCTAGTGAGGCTTCACTGGTCTCTCTGAAGGAGGCAGAACTTGCTGAAATCACCCAGGATCTGCTGACTTTCACAGTGCAGGCTGGTGTCACCAAAGAATATGCCCAGACCGTGATGTCGACAATAATCTTCAGTGATGGTGACCAGAAGGATGAAGAGATGTTGTCATTAACTTTTGAGACTCCAGACACACTTGGCACCCCTACATCCCTGCCAAGCACCCAGGACTCGCCAGTTCTTCAATCGAGTCTGACCCAAGGTAATTTCCCAATCCTACCCCATCTCTCTTTCCCACTCATTTTCTGTCATTCTCTCCACTATCTGAATAAAGGCAAAAAGACCAAAAAAATATCTTACCCCCTAAAATATACTACATCATTGGTCGGCAAATAGCGGCCCGCGGACCAAAATTGGCACGCCGTCAATAATATTCGGCCCGCCACAAGAGGTTGATTAAAATAAAAACCTATAATATTTGCTGTCAAAAACGACAATTCAACAGATTTCATTACACTATCACTACCACTTCCTTCATAACCTCTGCGTCAGCCTGTTGTTGTGAGAATCTATGCTTTGGACGGTGACATTTTGCCTCGCTAGCTAAGAATCTTGAGTGTATAACGCATTTTACAAAAGGTCTCGTAGCGCCTAACAAAGAGCACCAATTAGCAAGTGGATATGTTTTTTTGGCATGCGTCGTCGCGTGGTGCCTTCATATATTCTTGGCAAATGGCTACTACAACCTCGAGGCCTATGATATGGGCTAATAACGTTTTTTCTAGTAGGAAAGCATCGTTTGCCTGATGATGATGGCCCGCGATTGAATAGTCAAAAAAAAATTGGCCCGCGTCCAAACTTATTTGCCGACCCCTGTGCTACATAGTCAGAATAACAAACTGGCATCCTAGCCATGTGAAAGGGGTCAGGAGAATTTCAGTTCAGTTAGCGTACAGTATGTAATGACACTGTCTAAAGATTCACAACGATTTGTTAAAAATATATTTTGCACCTTTATACGAGTACAGTGAAAATGTAACCGTTTGGATGTATTGGCGCAGAAATCCATAATCCTGTTCTGATTAGACCTTGTAAGACATTAAAGGTTCAAGGAGTTTATTTGTCACATATAGAGTTGGCAAGTGACCCGGAAGCCTGTAGTTTTTCTTGTTAGCATTTCACGACATCCGGTTCCTAAGGTTTTTCCCCTATGGGAAATCCAATGTTAATTTTGGAGCTCCGTCTCAAATAAGGTGTGAGCAAAAGCACGTGAGTTGACGACCTCCGCATTCGATGGAGGATGTTAAAAAAACATGTTATGGGCGATGGGTTTGCAAATTTGCAGTCTAATGACAAAATAAATAAGATGTTGCTATCACTAGGCTAAAGCGGAAAGCCCTTTTGACTACACATAGTGGCACTTGCCCGTGGTCACCATGGTAACCAGAGCTATACAATACTGCGCTCGACAACATGTCATCCCGCAGTTTTTTAAAACAAGCTTTGTGAAAGATTTGCCAATTGTTGACCGTTGTAATCGTTGTAATTTACACTGAATCATTGTAAATAAAGAACATATTGCATTTCAAATCATTTTACCGTCGTTTTTGAAAATGACGTCAAAGGTAAGAGACAACTCCATGTAGTCCTTAATTTTTCGTTGTTAGCAGAGGGATAGCAACATTCATTTATCATCGTTACAATGCGTCTAAAAAACACACACGGACTATGTTGCTACTCATTTTATTGATGAAAAACGAATGCCTAGGTCCTCGTAGGTCAGACACTGCCATATTTGTTGTATATGTTGTTTTGTTATTTGAGCCATTCATTTTCCCATAGGGGTTTGCGCTTAGGAACCGGAAGTTGGAAAATGCTAACCCGCTGCATACAGAATGACGTGGTTCACTTGCCTACTCTATTAGCCGTGTTCAGGTCTGGCCAAGGCCATTCTCGGGTGAATTGACCTTTGGCTAAGCCCCGTCCTAGAATGTTCATTGACCTATCACAGCACAGCCCAGAATGAGCATCAACAGATGTCCGACAGTTTTTGACAGTGCTCCATTCATTTTAAAGCAGGCGTCCCATATTTTCAGGCTTGGCAGGCTGTTACCCTTAGTTTGATCACAAATATGGTGTGCCTGGGGAATTTGTAATACTGATACGCGTTTCCCAGAGAGGTTTGAGGTCTGTTTTTTTCCCCTTCCCAAAACCAAAGTCCAATCCTGAGAAGTTTTGTGTATGGATTAAGCTGTATGGACGTTACCTAGCATACCGATACTTGTTGATACGCTAGCGCACAACGCCAAACATCGCTTCTAACATTTGCTTGTAATAACGATGATAAATGTGATTAGAGACATACCCAGCTGTATATGAACAGTGTTGCTGCTGGATATTGTTAGCCTCCGTCTCGATGAGCAGTCTATAGCCCTTTTTCCATCAAAACGGTGATTCGCTTTAAAATAATGCGGATCGAAAAGTTAGTGCGGCATGTGTGATGGAAAAACAATTATGTCGTTCTAATGCCTATTTTGTCGCGTTAAGTTAATTCGCTCTGCAGAGGTGGTTTTAGGAGTTTAAAAAAATTATTTAAAAGTGAAATTGCACGAAAATCTGATGGAAAAAGGGCTTATGTCTGTGGTGGTTCCGTTTTTGCTTGAGATCGGTAAGATTTGGCTTGTATTTGAATGACTTCTTGATTCCGATTAACCTGGATGTCGTGTATATAACCTTCAAAGGCATATTGCAAGCCTTTTTGCTTAGTTCTGATTGACAATTTATTTGCTGCCTCGTGAAATTTTGATAAAAGTTCGTCAGAAAGAGCTGCTACACCATAAACCATCGTGTATGGAGAGCCCAGAAGTTCATTTATTTGTAACTAAGGGGGGCGGGGCTTAGCCAAAGGTCAATTGGTAACCTACTTTGCTGTTCACACTGCGTACGGTCCGGTTTCACGGACATTTTAAGCCTATTTTAAAGTGTGGGAGGTTATCCACTGCTGTAAGACCTGCACAAAATACACGAGACTAAGTGTAACTTATATTTGCAAAAGCGTGCAAGCTGTAAGCAACAACAAGAACCTTCTGAGAAATGGAAGTGGAAGTGAGTTACAGTACTAACGTAAAACATGTTGTGAAACTGCATTGAAGCTAAAACAAAATAATTAGCCATTGCCATTAGTAGCTACTATACATAAATAGTCAATATAAATAATCCATGAAGAATAGAGCTGAGATGTTTTTGAGATTGTGGATTCGAGGCTGAAGTCGGGACGCAGGAGTGACATCAGGTAGAGGTTAACCAACATTGCGTCAGCAGCCGATCTGCAGGCAGGGCCGTCCTCTTCCAAACATGGCCATAGGAAGGCAGCCCTCTTGTGAGCTCTTGTCCTCCACTCCTTAGGTGACTGATTCACACCTCCGCAGGCAGCCCTCCACATCTAACACTCACGACCAGCTAAATCTTGGCTTGGCCTCCTCCAAGCTCTGCAGATAAAGGCGGTATATACCTACTGTATATAGGGCAGACAGAGAAAATTACGGTTCGTCAGAATGCATAATTTAAAGTAAACATATTCACTTCGCAAAAATTGTGCAAACCAATAAGCTCCTCCAAACTCACAGAGACTGACGAAAACTAAACAAAAGTAACAATAACTTCAAGGCTACAGTCAGAGAATTTTCAATATGGGGAGAACGATCACTCTCAGAATCCTTCCGGGTGGTACTGCAACGAGAGGGCACTCTCGAGCAAGTGAATTAGCTAAATGCTAGCATGTTACGTGGAAAGCGGCCCATCCTATGAAAAGCAGAAGGACATGAGTGACTTTTTATTTCATTTCTAGTGGAAAATCTATGCTCAGGTAGCTACTACCACAACGTACATTAAGAAATGAAGTTGACAACTGTTACAGCAACGAGTTTTAGCCGCTTAGCTCCATAGACCACAATTCCTTTTTCACTTGCTCAACAGCAAAATTAGCGGATTTCAACAGATTACAGGCAGTTCATAGAGAGGGGACCGGCTCTCCGTAAACGGGCTCTGCTACAGCACAGTGTTAGAAATGAAAAAAGAAACGTAAAAAACAAAGGGTGAAAAATAAAGTGGATCTATGGTTAACGGCAGCCACTCATGCACTCATTTTATCAGCATTTCAGGTGGTCTGACTATTTCATTTAGACAAAGGAAAGTGTTGCTATGGTGAACATAGGTATGCTACTTTTAATGGAAATTGATTGAGTGATTTCTGTACACAATTGTCCAACTGGACATATTACAAAGCCTAATATCCAGCTGCTGATTATTTTGATGTGAATTTATTTGATGGCCATGTCCAAAGATGAATGTGTGTTCGTGCATTCACCACAAAGAAAATGTCCACAATCACAGAGCAGAACCTTAAATGGAAAATTTGATATTCAAGTCAAGTCCATTTTAAAAGGCCCTGTTTTTCCTCAAGCACTTAACTACACAAAATGTCTGTCCTGTTGTTTGGCAGGCAGCTTGTTTTGAGTTTTAATCATGCTTATTGGGCCTTACCGTATTGGTTGCCAAGAGCTGCCAAAAGTGTCTGTGAGGAGTTGGGGGGAAATGAAAGAATGACCCTGTTCAGCTCCACTGCTTCTGGATTCACTGAAAATGACTGCAATTAAAATCCTGGTTTTGAAAACCACTCAGGAAGAGGTGTTGACTTCCCATAGCACAACAAAATAATCAAGCCAATGCAGGAAAGTGAATTTCATTTGATCACAAGGTATACATAGTGCACCGCCCCCTTCCCCACTCCGCCCCTGCCATCCTATGCCCATCCATGCACTATATGCATTTTATCCTGCCCCTTGCCCACTTGCCATCCCAATTCATGCAAAAGTCTGACAAAGACACAATTTCACAGCATTTTAATGGCTCATGACACTTTTCTTGGATCCGACAAATAATCCCCCATAGTGGAAACATTACGGATACTAACGTATCCTCGGTTCTCTGAGTGAGAAGCCGAAACGTACGAATGGATGATGCCTATCATCTCCTACTTTTTCTGAAGTAAATTTTAACCAACCCTTTGATTAAAGGGCAGTAAGCGCTCTGACGAGCGCAGGCAACTTAGACAGCCCTGCGTGACGTCAGAAAGTCTATATATTGACTGCGCTTACGCTTCAGGTCCTCTTTGCCAAGCTCGCCAGCGTCAGCGACTTGAGGCCCGAAGCGTACGTTTCGGCTTCTCACTTAGAGAACCAAGGTTACGTTAGTATCCGTAACGTTCTCTTTCGTTTCGAAGCCGAAACGTACGAATGGATCACTACAACCAAGCCTCAAGAGCCCTACACCGAGGAGCCCGAGGTGGGAAGACCCATGGGACCGCCGCCGGGCCCAGAGAGAACACTCTCTGCTACCCCCGGCCTGGTGCCTGAGGCCCACGAAGCGCTCAGACAGATAACCTGCATTGGGACGCCTTTCCAGAAGGCCCAAGAAGCCGCCACTCCACGGGAGGAGTGCGCCCTGACATGAGCAGGCGGAGGAACACCCGCCGCCTCATTTGCCAGACGTATGGCCTCAGTAAGCCAATGCGACATGCGTTGGGTAGACAAGGCCTGACCCTTGGCACGCTCGCCATGGCAGACGAACAACTGGTTCGTCTTCCTGATGCTCTGCGTACGCGTCAATAGACACAAAGCGCTCTGACCGGGCACAGAGTGACGGGCACAGAACCTCCCGTCTCAGGAAGGGCTAAGAGCTCAATGGCCCTCGAACGAGGGTCAGTAGACAGCACTCTAGGGCGAGAAAAGGGATTTGGTCGCAGCGTTACCCGCACGTCATCTTGCGTGAATTCCAGACAGTCAGGACTGACTGATAGAGCAGTCAGATCGCTAACGCGCTTCACAGAGACCAGAGCGAGCAGAAGCGCAGTCTTAAGGGAAAGCATCTTTAGACTGGCACTCGACAGAGGGTCAAAGGGCGTAAAAGCCAGTCCGCGTAGGACAGTGGCCAGGTCCCAAGTAGGGACCGAACGTGTGGAAGAGGGGCGAAGCAGCCTGACGCCCTTCATGAAGCGCGACGCAAGGGGGTGAGCGCCTGGGGAAACGCCAGCATAGCCAACATGGCATGGCGAAATAGCTGCGAGGTACACCTTCAGAGTAGAGGGTGTACGACCCTGATCAAACAGGTGTTGCAGAAAAGCAAGCACCTCGCCTATAGGGCAGACTAGAGGATCACAGCCTCTGTCTCTGCACCACGTGCTGAACACGCGCCACTTCAGCGTACACAACGACCTAGTGGACGTAGCTCTTGCAGCCTGAACAGTCTCTACAACTGCAGCTGACAGGCCGCTCTCTAGGAGACGCGCCCGTTCAGGGGCCAAGCCGCCACTCTCCACGCTTCTGGCTTGGGGTGCCATAGCGACCCGTGAGCCTGAGATAGGAGATCCCTCCTCAGAGGGAGGGTCCAAGGCTGGCCGTCCAGCAGTGAGACCAGATCTGAGAACCAGCTCTGAGATGGCCAATTGGGGGCGATCAGAATCACCCTGTGAGCCCCTGCTCTGATCCTGGCCAACAACTGACGCATCAGAGGAAGGGGGGGAAAAGCGTAGAGTAGACCTCGCGGCCACGGATGTGCCAGCGCGTCTGACCCTAGCGGCGCATCTCGCTCCAGCGAAAACCACGCTGGACAGTGTGACAGACTCGTGCCCGCCCGAAGCGGGACCAAGGCTGTGCACCACGGCTGGGCAGAGGCGCCAGTTGGTTGCACGCGGAACACCTCTGGAGAGGAGGTCCGCGCCTGTGTTGCGCACACCGGGCAAGTGCGACGCCCTGATCGACAGGAAGTGGCGAGAGGCCCAGGTGAGCAGCTTGTACGCCAGGCGAAACAGGTCCGGAGAGCGCATGCCGCCCTGACGATTGATATAGGCCACTACAGTGGTGTTGTCCGTACGCACCAGAATGTGTTCTCCTCTGAGAAGAGGGAGAAACTCTTTCAAGCGCAAAAGACAGCTAGGAGCTCTAACACATTGATGTGTAGCCTCCTGGAGGCTACGCCCCATGTCCCCCTGGCTGGGCGACCGCAGCAAACGGCGCCCCAGCCGCTCTTGGATGCATCGGTGGTCACCGTCATGCGTCTGGCTATAGCGCCCAGCGCGCCGCCTTTGGTTAAGAACGACGGCCTGCGCCAATGCGTGAGGGCTAGCCACATGCGTCTGGATACCAGGAGGACACACCCAGTTCCGCTAAGGCGAGCTGCAGCGGGTGTAAGTGTAAAAGGCCGAGTGGGACAGCGCCACCCGTGGCACACAGGAGGCCCGTCAGTCTGAGACACAGCCTGGCCGAAACGCAGGCACCTTGTCTGAAGTGGCGTAGACACGCCCTGACGTCCTGTAATCTCTTCGAAGTGAGCGTCGCTCTCATTGAGCGTGAGTTCAGTCTCACACCCAAGAACCCGACCTCCTGAGAGGGCGAGAGCATGCACTTGCCAAGGTTTACTAAGAAGCCCAGATCGTGCAGGTGATGCAACACAGTGTGAACCTGTGACGTTAGGAGCTGTCTGGAACTCGCCAGCAGCATCCAGTCGTCCAAGTAATTGAGGAGTCTGATACCCTGAGCGCATAGAGGAGCGATCGCCGCCTCCACACACTTGGTGAAGCACCGAGGTGCCAGAGACAGACCGAAGGGGAGGGCTGTGTACTCGTAAGCTCTGCCCTCGAAGGCAAAGCGTAGAAAATGCCTGTGCCTCGGAACTATGCCTATGTGAAAATAGGTGTCCTGAAGGTCTATGGTGACCATGTAATCCCCCTGGCGGACTGACTCCGCCACCATGCGCCCCGTGAGCATGCGAAAGGTGAGAGGTTTGAGCGAAGCATTGAGCGCTCTGAGATCTAGAATAGGGCGAAAAGCGCCCGACTTCTCGGGCATAAGGAAGTACGTACTGTAATGACCTGCGCGCGCGAGCGTTGGATCTACGCGCTGAATAGCGCCCTTTCTCAAGAGATCGCGAAGCTCTTGTCTGAGAGCAGGGGCCCTGGAGGGGGGCACCACTGACTCCAAGACACCTCAGAAGGGCGGGGGTGGCCACCTGAACTGCAGTTGATAGCCTTTCAACACTGTTGAAAGAACCCAACGCGACGTTGTGCACATCGCCCAATTCTGCCTGAGCAGAACGGCGGAGTGAGGAGGCAGCAAGGACAGACGAAGTGCTATGCTGGCCCCGAGTGACACTAAGGGAGCCGAGGTCAATGGCTGAGGCTGTCTGCGAAGCTGAAGAGCGTCCGACTGACAGGGTAGAGACCCGACATAACGTGGAGGCTGAGGGCAAGGCAACCGTGTGTGAGACCCGTGGGCGCCCACGTGTGGTTGGCGGGCCGCGCACGTCACTCGCGACGCCCCGTGGGGCGGTCGACTCGGAGCGTGCGTCAGCGATGTCCGTGGTCGGTAAGCTGCGCACTGCCCTTGCGACGCCCCGTGGGGCGGTCGACTCGGAGCGCGCGTCAGCGAAGTCCGTGGTCGGTGAGCTGCGCACATCACTCGTGACGGCCCGTGGGGCAGTCGACTCGGAGCGCGCGTCAGCGACGTCCTTGAAGAGGGGGGAAAAGTCTCCCGTCCGCCCGATGGCAGAGGTGTCAGACTGAGCAGACAGCTCTGCCCGTACCTGGGCGATAAATCGACCGACAGAAGCGGCGAGAGAGGTTGGGGAGGGCTCCTCGACCATGAATGACTCCGACGCGTCGCACGCCCACTGCTCGGAGGCGAGTGAGACAGAGGACGTGGGGGTAGAGGCCTCGGCGCCACCTGGGCGCCGTTGAGGCGTGACATCATGTAAGGCGCATAGCGCACGGCGTGTGTAAGCTGAATGCGCGGTGGAGACCGTAAAAATGACAGGGTAGACACTCGTCGTAGTACGGAGGCTGAGGGCAAGCCGACCGTGTGTGAGACC
Organism: Limnothrissa miodon; assembly: GCA_017657215.1. Taxonomy (NCBI): domain Eukaryota; kingdom Metazoa; phylum Chordata; class Actinopteri; order Clupeiformes; family Clupeidae; genus Limnothrissa; species Limnothrissa miodon. The sequence goes on along the minus strand of JAGFZM010000087.1, from coordinate 214,970 downwards.
CACTGGCGCTCACGCGTGGCTGCCGAGCCGTGCATCATCACCCGCGGCGCCCCGTAGGGCGGCCGACCTGGAGTGCGCGTCAGCGACGTCCGTGTAGAAGGGGGAGAAGTCTCTCGGCCGTGCGATGGCAGATGCGTCTGACTGAGCATACAGCTCCGCCCGCACCTGGGCAACAAATTGACCGACAGAGGCGGCGAGGGCGGCGAAAGAGGCTGGGGAGCGCTTCTCGACCGTGAACGCCTCCGCCGCGCCGCACGCCCACTGCTCAGGGGCGAGTGGGTCAAAGGACGCGGAGGTCGGGATGTCAGTAGTAGCCCTGGCGCCACCTGGGCGCCGCTGGGGCGTGACGTTACGCAAGGCGCAGAGCACACGGCGTGCGTAAGCTGATAGTGATGAAACGACTAACCGAGGCGGCGAGAGAGGCTGAAGAGCGCTCTCTGTTCGCGGCCATCTCAGATGCGTCACAGGACCAATGCCCGGAGGCGAATGGCTAGGTAACGCGTGAGTCTGCGAGAAGCGAGACGTACAGCGGCGAGAGAGGCTGAAGAGCGCCCTCTGATCGCGACTGTCTCCAACGTGGCGCTCATCCATTGCCTGGGGGCGAATGGGTTTGGGCAATGCGTCAGACCGAAGAAGCGTGTGTGTGGAGTGCTGATGAATAAGGCAAACTCAGCGCCCGCGAGGTCGCGAGAACAGAGAGGCTCGCAGAAGCGGGGGAAGCGTTATGAGCTGAGGGCTGCAGAACGAAAACCTGTGCCTTTTAAGCACTCAAGGCAGAGCGGACAACGGGCAGGAGCCGCGTGACATAGCCTGCCGCACGCCCGCGATCGCTTCAGGATCGCTGTTGACATCTGCGTCGCTCCTGGCTCGACGGGCGCGTGGCTGAGAGCGCACGTCCACACGAGCGTGAGCGTTGCCGAGGCTGCGTGGCAGAAGGCCAACGGCACTGCTTCCTCCATGCTGAGGCAAGCGCAGGCCTAGCCTGCTAGCTGCCTGAGCGGCACAGAGCTAGCTCGCTAGCAAGCTGAGCGGCAAGAGTCTTCTGGCTAGCTGGCTAGGGACTAGCAGCTAGGTAGCTGCTTGCCGGCCGTGTTGTCGTCGAGATGAGGGAGGTAACCCCATCTTCGTCAACGGCTTTGATGGCGGGATCATCCGCCTCTTCAGCGAGGTGCGGAGAACCAGCCGCACGGCAAGGAGGCCGCGATAGGGCTAGCTGAAGAGCTAGCGAGCTGGGCCGTGGCTAGCTGGCTAGTAGGCGGCTGACAAGCAGCTAGGTAGCTAGCTGCAGGCCGCGCTGCCGCCGAAGATTGTCCGGGCGACTCAGCGAAGACGCCGGGGAAGTTCAAGATAGCCGCGGGAGACAGCCGATCACAGCGGAGCTCGGCTGAGAGAACACCAGTGCCGTGTTCCATCCTAAGGCAGAAGCAGACAGTATGGCGGACGGCAGCCGCCATTAGCCGTTTCCAGTCGAGACCAGGTAGGGACCGACGTGAGTGACTTTGAGAAGGATGGATTCCGGAAGTTTTGAAAAAACTGTTGTGGTGGGCTTTCAAAAAGCCGTTGATTTTTTAAAGAATATTTGCAAAAGCAAACGGAGTGACTCAGAACACACGCAGTAGGCGAGGTGAAAAAGGCAAAGAGGACCTGAAGCGTAAGCGCAGTCAATATATAGACTTTCTGACGTCACGCAGGGCTGTCTAAGTTGCCTGCGCGTGTCAGAGCTCTTACTGCCCTTTTATCAAAGGGTTGGTTAAAATTGACTTCAGAAAAAGTAGGAGATGATAGGCATCATCCATTCGTACGTTTCGGCTTCGAAACGAAAGAGAACTTGGAAATCCATGTGTGCCAGTTCAAATCAAACAATTTTCGTGTTAATGACAGTAAGTTTCATGGACTTTCTTCAGTGTCTGGAAAATTTGTCATGGCTGACCATGATCACAAGATAGTAGAAAGACTAACTGGACATGAACAATGAAAACAGGAGTGCAACTTTTTTCATTTCATCCTTAAAAACTAAACTAAAAAAACTAAACAAAAAAAAAAAAAAATAGGGTCTGAGTTAGCTGAATTGTGTCTATCTGAAAGTGCTTAAGTGAGTCTGCCTACCATTGTTTGGTGTCAGTCTCCACTGGCCAGTCCAAAGATTAGCATTCAGAGTCTGGGCTACATGTCCAGGTTCATTCCCTGAGTAACCCTGATCTCCTGTCCTTATCCGCATCATTGACATTTGTCTGGCATAAGTAGTGAATTGCTCAAGTGTCCCAAGCACAGCGTGTTAATGTCAGTGTGTGCAGGCTTGATGAGAGATAAAGACTCAGCACTTGCACTCCAAATAAGGACATGGCAGTTCCCATTATCAAGCAATCACAGGCCTTGATGCCAGGGGGGGGGGACCATGCCCTTGTTCATGGGTCAAAAGGAACCATCGTAGTTTTGGCTCCAATGTCAAACCCATCAAACTCAAGATCATTTCACATAAACAATGAGAACATTAGTGATTAATGACCAAATTAATTCCAAATGTAAGTCAATGTTGTTGCTGTAGGCGCAATATGACCACTGATAACAATTTAGAAGCCATATCACTTTTTTCTTATTTTGTAGATAATTTTACTGGTCTAACCTACCAGCTAACAGGCAAACACAAATCTTGTGGACTCATTGTTTGACATCTTAGTTACGCTGTAGTAGCTGCCATGCAGCAACAGCTGAAGTAAAACAGCCACTGTGTTTTGGCAGGTGCCCTTAGGGATAGATCATCCACAGTGGCGTTAAAAATAATGGACACACACAAAAAAGTTTAAATAAAAATCCCAAGCTGCCCACAGAGTGCTCTACAGGCAGGCCCAGTGAACACATACAAGTTAGCAATCTAAAATTATAGAAAATATTTTTTAAGATGCAAGTTACTCTATTTTGGGTCACCATCACTCACCTTACATGTGATTCACTTTGGTAAAATGTATGTTTGTTTCTTTCCGATGTTCCCAAGAAGCATGAGCATAAACACATGAAAACCCATTCATTATAAAGACACAAGGGTCTATTTGAAAACACTAATCTGATTTTATATTTTGCCAGAGACCTCTCCTGGTCCATTGGCTATGTTTTTATCCACCATTAGTGGCCTCATCAGACTGACATTACTGGCTAGTTAAGCCTTCATGGCATACTAATATGAATAACACACACACACACACACACAGTCCTGCCATGCCACTTCTCATTACATTCCAAACCTCAGGATAGTTCTGATATCCCAGACATCTGCTGACACTTCAGACAGGATTATTATGTCTGGTTGTCTGAAAGAAGGAGGAAACTGCCACAGGTTCAGTCCATTTGGGAGGAAGACCTTCATAATTGGCTCTCTGTAGAAATTAAATGTGACCTCCTGAATTAAGCAAAGAAATTAAACATAATTTCTTAATTTTTGTCTTAGGTGATAAAGTGAGGGATTGTTTGCACCACTTAAATCAGGTCATAGCTGTTAAGCAGAATACACCAATATGTCCTTCAGAGTTTGGATCAGTGTGTGGATAAATAGCAGGGTAGCAGACACTTATCTCAGAATGTTTCTGGACATTCTGTATTGTATGTGGTCGTGTCATCATCGGAGTCATGCTCAGATGAGAGAATTCTATATTCAACACAATATTTTATCCTGGAGCTTAAGAGATTCCTTGCTTTTACAAGTAGCTTATTATGATGATAACCCAACCACTCTAAACCTCATTGATTGTGTCCAAGTCCACAGATGAGAGTAGCTCTGTGCACTCTGTCTGGATTTCTAAGGCTGTTTGGGCAAGCAGCACAATGCCATGCCGCTTAAGGGGAACTGGTATTATCACAAGGGCTAATGAAAGTGGGTCACTTTCAAAATGGTCTCTCTGCAGACATTTCAAAATGCTGAAGCCATCAAGATAATTGTCTCAGAGTCATCCATCTCATTTTGACTGGTGGTAGGCACCTTAACCTGCTTGTATATACTGTGCCACAGTCTCTCATTTGGCATGAATTTCATCTAATGTGCCAGCTCTCACTGCCAGTTCAACATCTAGTAAATCAATGACCAAGTGATTGAATCACTTAATATGCAACTAAGCATCAACCTGTATTTGGCTTATGCCAAAATAAAAAAATAACCCTTGGAATCTGTGTGTGTCTAAGAATGTTAGATAATCGATAGGTAGCCTACTTCCCTTGCATCTAATATACAAAGGAAAAAAGCAGCTGTCCCTTCTTGGATTTGAAAAAAGGTAGAAATCAAAAACCCAGAGAGCATTGCGACCCAACAAATAGATTTGTCACTTTCATCTGGTACAATCGGTTTCCCCCTCAAAGCAGTCTTGTGTTCCTTCATTTTTCTGCTTCGCCTGTTTTAACAAAGTGTCGCTTACTGTATGTCTTTGCAGTGCAATAATCCACATTCCTGGCCTCAGTGCAACTTTAAGTTGCAGACATGTTAAGGTGGCTCACTGGTATGTCTGTGCTTAACAGCCTATATGTGCATCAATAAGCTGCCAGGCATCTGTTATGTTGCTTAGGTCACTTGAGTTGTGCTTAGCCTGGTAAATAAGGAGGAGATTGACAATGGGAGGCCATTAAGGCCAAGTTTACTTTGCTAGGATTTGTTTTGGATTCTCAATATTGCATGAATCTTTGTGTTTCACATTCAGATGAAAATAAACTGATGATGAAAACATGTCTACATGAATGAGTAATGTATAACCAAACATATGCCTTTTTTCCATGGAGGTTCCCCTCACTGATTATCCATAATTTATCTGACACAGGTCCATTGTACTGTTTCCCTCCGCAATGAACTAATGTTGAGATGAAGAATGCATCCCTTGAACATCCGGACTAAAGACACCCAGAGGTGCTGTATGTGACGTCAGCACTGTTCTAGTTTTTATTTCACTCTCAAGACTTAAGTGAAATTGGCAAAAAATTATAAATTCAAAAGTATGTTGTAAGGAGGAAATCAGTTGGTACGCTTTGAATTTTTAATCATTAACAGTACGTGATGTCTCTTATTCTGAAACATAAAGCATCCATAGGGTAGCTATAAGGTATTGATTGCATTCCGTTTTAGTTCAACCTCCCGTGTCGTCTGGTTTCCGACTGTTGTCACTGCAAACAAGTACACATGGGCACTTAATGACAGTTTTGTCCCTGTGGATGTGTGTGTTGATGGTGCCCCCCCCCCCCCCTTTCTCTCTCTCTCTCTCCCTCCCCCTCTAGGAGCTGGAGGTGCAGCTTTGAGGGCTGCTGTGCTGCTCTTTGATGAAGGGCCTCCTACCACTCCGCACCAGCACAAGTCGGATCAGACCCCCAGCCGGGAGCCACAGGGTATGCTAAGGACAAATAACAGTTCCTTCACTTCACGCCAGAATTGCAGACAAGATTGCAGCAAGATTGGAAGTGAAGGAATAAAATAAGATAAAAGGGGTTGAAAAGAGGCGAGAGAGCGATTTTCGGCCATAGACTGTATCTACTAAATGTTTACACTCTATCGCCTAAATGATATATGTTAGTCAGAACAGCTAAGGGCATATCAGTATTTTTACTCGTTCAATGCAATTACTGGTAAACTTAAAACGCAAGCAACCATCTGGATGTCCTCCAGGATGTTAAATACTTTTCCTGCAATGTATACATTAGCTCAATAAACATCTCCTTCATGACACATGGTGTTAAGTCAAGGGCATATTTAATGTTCACCTTATTAAAATGTCTTTTCTTACTACCCAGCTGCTGGTCCTACCTAATCAGTCTGGTATGTAAATACTGGCATGGCCTTCACACAATAGACTGTGAAACACATAATTCTTTTTGCTATAAATCTATATCCAAGCTGAATTTTTATTTATGTCTCCTTCAGTAACCTCCATTCCATCTAGTTAGCTTGCCATCTTGTAGTCTACAGTATAGTAGAAAATGTTGAGGAGTCTCTGTTTGTGCTCCATTGTTTATTAACAAATAGTGCAGCACACTTTACTAACAAACTAGCATGAGCCACAGATCTGAGATTGGTAAATCTGCATTAAACTTTTATGCTCCGTCATCGAATGCCTTACTATTTAGAATTGAGCTTGATTCATCAGTTTCATTTAAATATATGAAAGCCATACGATTATTTGGCCCATGTCTCTATATATTTTGACTTTGTTAGTAGTGTACAGTACTCAACATCATTGAAAATGAAGGCAAAGCCCTTGATTTTTTGAGTTTAAATAAATCAAATCATAAAATAGGCAAGGACTGCAAAGACAAGTCTCATGTAAGTTCTGATTAAACATCTAAACCTGCCCTAACAGAATAATTTATGGACATCGATATCAAAATCACAGTGCACTGTGTCTCCTAACAGTAACAGATGGAATTAGGATCTGTTTACTATGTATAACAAGACCATGAACAAGCCAGCACACACACAGGATTTTCTTTCAGCACAGATTTTTCTACAGACATACTCCCTTGCTTACACAGCACTATGCCTCCCAAAATGGTTCACTAATGTTTCATTTAATTCTTTTTTTTTTAGTGAGAATGCTGAAACAATTACATTTGACAATAATCAACACGAATATTTGCTGTAAGGATTCACTAACAAAAATAAGTAGATACAACTGCTACATAAATGAAAGCTTAATTAGCATAATCATTATGTCAGATATACATGCATACTAACATAATCCTAATATCTTATTATCCTGGGGATAAAGTACATCCCATGTACAGTATATATCTACCTACCTAGCTCTCTACTAGATCATCAGATCTTACAAATGCCATCTGCAAACCTTCTAGTTTTTGCCCCAACCCAAGCTGCTGGGGATGTTTTGTCCTTTGACTAGGCAGGTGCTTTCTGAATCAGAGGATGACCATGAAGCATTTTTTTTTTTTTTTAAATCAGCAGAGGTTGGTCCCCCGGGCAGGGTCATTTTAAAACAGCGTACAGTAAATCTCTAACACCCCTAAGGAAAAAAGTGATTTACACACGCAAGCCACAAGAACACCACAAATACACTGAGCTACTCGCCTAGAATTAGATTCATTTTGGGATTCATATTTAGCTAACTCCCAGGAAGGCAAAACAGAGAGGGTGATCTTTTGGCAAAATGAAAGCTCTTAGTTTGGCCAACCTTATGAAATGTGTCCATCATTGTACAAGGCTCAAACTGGCTGCATTAGTTGATTTTTAAACAGCACTTAATTTATTCAGTACATTTGAAAATGTTATGAAACAAGATTTGTATTTGGCCTGTAATGTTTTTCATGGACATTTTCATCTTTTATAACTTGTCACCTCAGGGACATAGACGCCACTGTGTCACATCAGTGACAAGTTGTGTTGCTCAGCCAGGCATACTAAATATTATTTGCTGCCAGCAAACACTGAACCTCATAAATGTACACACTTCAAATGCATAAGTTCACCTCCAAGGCAACTATTACCTGTCAATAAAAATGACGGAGAAGTTCAGATATTTGCTGCTTGAAAGCATTAGTTTTTAAATATTAATGTTCCGCTGAGCCAAATATTTTGACATTTACAATAAACAGTTTGTGCTTGCATTTAACTTTAACATTATCTTAACTTTTGAATGATAAACTGTACAGATCATGTAAGAAAGCAAGAAAGTTCTGAAGCATCACTTAGAATTCTAAGAGAACATAGTGTTACACATCTTAGCTTGAAGGTGACTGAGATAGTGAAGGATTATCGATCAGTTCTGGGATGTGAGGGTTCACACTAAGAGCTGACAAAAGTATGTGAATGTTTCAAAATTCTCTTGTTAAAGGAAAAGCACAGAGTATATCAACCATTATCCCTCTTATACAAGGTTACTGACTGGTGTCAAAGAAGAATGAGAAAATCCGGTACAAGACATACAGACTAGAGAGACAGCAGCTATGGCGAGGATGAGGGCAAGGAAATGCCGTTTCAGATTCTTTTTCCCTGCCCAATTCAGTTAATGGCAGCCGCTGTTTTGCAAATTCACCCTATGTTTACAGCACTCAGGAACCAAAGGTTGATTTATCCTGGGCTTTTTCTTTGAGCTTTATTTTTTTATATATATCTTCTGAATTACCAACACCACTTTCTTTGGCTTTCATTATATCCCTGGCACACCTCTGCAATTGAATAAGGAATTGCTTGTAAAAGGTCCCATCTCATGTAGTGTGTGTCATTGTGTATAATATCAATGCTGACTGCTTGTCGCTGGCAAGCATCCTGTTGAGAGACCTGTTGAAAGACAACACATGCAAAGCCTGGAGTGATGATCACACTGCCAAAGCCTTTATGAATGCATTCCACGTTCCCTCCACCAGTGTGACCATATGTCCCTGAGCCCCATGGTAGAGGGCAGGCCACTGCAGTCTCAGAAGGACCCTCAATGTTATCATCCAACCCCACCCCACCACACAATCATCTGCTCTACAGCGTAACACATTCTCAACACATTTCTTACCTGCATGTCTCTGTCAGGTGAATTATTGCCATATTCCACCATAAGTTATATGGCATATAAATAAAAACAAATAATAGTATAGCACAGGCGTGGCAAACTACGGCCAGGGGGCCATGTACGCCCCGTTAGGCTTTTCAACACAGCCCACGAAACCTGTCGAAATTATATTAAATAATATTATTGAACCTTATTTATTTGGCATTTATTTGGTCTTTTGGGTTGTGAAGACCTTTAACCAAAGATCTTTTAGAACACAAGATAAAGCATTCTAGGCTTCGTCAGTGTAATCAAATGAATACTTTTCTGGTCTCCTAATTATGGACGTCATAGACGTTATAACATTAACAAATTCTCTTAAAAAGAAGTTAGGCATTATAAACATAATTTCGTGTGTCGTTTTTTAACATTGCTTATGTGTGATACCAATAACGCATATTTTAAGACACAGGATAAATAATTAATTTTATCAGTAAACCTAGCAAGCTAGCTTGCTAACGTTAGCACGGCAAACCGATTTGACTGGGTTACTATGGGAATATGGCTAGCGATGCGGGCTAGCTCGCTAGCACTTGGATTTTGGTTAAACTTGAATATTGTTGTAAACAAACTTGAGATGTAAATATTTATTTTAGCTGACAGCAGTAATGTTGTCTAACAAGGTCGATTTTATTGAGACTGTTATTTAGTAATAAGTTGGCTATGGACTCTGATTTCGTTGGTTAGCAATTAGACAGTAATGCATGTTTCTGGCTGTATAGGCTGAAATAAAGTTTGTTTTCTTCCATTCCGTTAACCTAGAAAATATATTTTTTAAGCTAGTATTGATCACATTTACCTGCCTGTGGTGACAAGGGGTGTAAAAAGTCCCAAAGACTTTGCTCAAATAAGGGAAATTCATGTATGGGTGGAAATTGAGTGAAATCCTACTAATTCCCCATTAAGTTTAATGTGAGTCCCTTTTACTACCGGTCTCCTAAAAAGGCGTGGCAGCCTCTCGAACACTACGTCATTGATACAGGAAGAATCTCCTTATGATTCGTCTCGCTTCATCAACCGTCTCTGCTTTAACTATGATAATTGCCATTATGACATCTGGAAATGGTACCCAAAGTAAGTAACCCATCATGACCTAGGAGAGTGTCAAGTACATTGCCAGTGCACATTTGTACAAAAGGTTAGACATCAAAAAAGAATATGAATTACTGACATACTGTGGACAAATGTAAAAGACGTAAAGAAAAGTGTGTGTGTGAGAGAGAATGCTGTCCTCTGACTAATTGAGTATAGAATACCTAATGAATGGGGGTAGGCTATCTTGTGTCCTTTGCAGTGATTACTTTTCTGTCACTGAATCTCACAGGTTCACGAAGATGTCATAGTATATTGAATATAAAGCTAATTAGGTTCACGAAGGGCAACTCCTCCTCACACTGTGCCATCACTAAAGGTCACAGAGGCAGGGCCGGCTCGTCCATTAGGCAATATAGGCAAATGCTAGGGGCGCAATCCATCCAGGGGGCGCCATACAAAACGGAGGGGGAAAAATGCAAACATTTCACTAAAACAAGTTAGTATTAATGTGCCTTATAATAAAAAAACTCATCTCACATGCCTTAATCTATAGTAGGCAAATAATCATAATGATGCATTACTTGATGCATTACTTTCCTGTGGCGCCCCACCTCCCTCCTTCGTCTAATTAGTCTTTACCTGCTACATGAGAGAACGCAACGCAACCTACCTCACTTCAATCGCGATTTAAAAAAATGGTCGCTGTTAATAGACTGTTGTCTATCTTAGTGAATAACAACGCATGTTTCTGCGGGTGTTTAGCATGCAAGATACAGCAAGTTATAACGTAAAGTTAATGGTAAACTGCTCCTTTACAACATACAGCAAATGGTCAGATATTTTGCCTACATTTGCGACGTAATAGTTTATTTTAGGTAATGTGCATCCCGTGATTGATGGCCGATGAGATTGGATGCGCGAGGTTTTTTTGCCTTTATTAAGTCGCCTTGTGACTTAAATATAGCCTGCTTCATTGGACTGAAATTTCAGGTGTCAGGCTAGTTCTTGTTTGCTCCTCGTGTAGTTTGTTGCCGTATGTCTTTTTAAACCCATAAATCCAAGTAGGCTATGTGCATCATAAATTCTCTATGACTATATGGAAGATAAGATTTATTATAGCCTAATTGACATGGAACATAGGTGAAAATTGCCTTGTTCCAACTTTTGGGGGATTTGGGATTTATATATTAACTACAAAGGTTACCCACACCCACCCCTGCAAATCCTCCTGTCACCTAAACCTCAGTGGCATAATCTAGCAGTGGGTTTTGAATGTGTTAAATTGGTTTATTTAAATAAACAAATGTCTTAAGACAAAGCTATTTAGTTTCTTGTGAGAATGTAGCAGTGGATTTTACTGGAATGCAAGGGGGCGCCACCTAATATCTTGCCTAGGGCTCCAAATCTGTTAGAGCCGGGCCTGCACAGAGGAAATATATTCCTTTTCCAGCCTTAGTATTGCTATGAATCTTTGCGTATGTAGGTATCACTTAAACACATATCATTTATCATCAACAACTTCTGGTACCATTATATATCATCAGCTAACACTTTAGCACTTCTAGGCTAGACTTTCATATCTCTACTATGACTGTCTGAATATGATTCCATTAGACTTGTAGGCTAGCATTTTTACAGGATCCAATCAGCGAACAGATAGTGTCAGCCAAAAAGCTCATCCAATCATTTTAAAATTCAACATCTCAAGCAAGCAATTGTTTCCCATTACCTTATGTCCAGAAGTATGTGGCCTGAAAACTCAGAAAGAGCACAATGTGCATTACGATTAAAGGTCAAATACAGTATAGCTGTGGCGCTTTCATAATGCATTCACGGTTGTTTTAACAATGAGGAAGCTTTCCAGAACACCTGCCTAAATTATGTTATCGCTTGAGAGCTCATGAGCGTGATAGTTGCATTTCAGTGTTCTTTTGTCATTCGGCAAGTTGTCACATGAGGGCTTGTCAAGTTTTTTTTTTTAGCTTTCCCCATGGTTGGATAGGAAAGTTATCTTGTCAAGAGGATTATTTATATAAAAGTACCTTCTACTAATCTCTGGCTTGAAGCAGATTCACTCCTTTGGAGACAGCGCCGTAAACAGGCTGGTTCTGTGTTGAGGTTGCAGCTGTAATGAAAGTGAAAATGGTATATTGGACTACAGTGTGTTGATCCACATGCAAGCATTCTCCAATCTGAATTAACCTCACTCAAAAGAAAAGGAGTACACTTGTATCTAATCGCAATAAGTCGACAGTGAGTGGAGTACGTTTATGTGGAGTAGCCTACAGTACACGCCTGCGTAGGCTGATGTACATTAAAGGAACTATCCGGAGTAAAATACTCTTTAGATCAATTTACGGAGGATTGGGAGTACATACGTTGAGTTGACATCAAAATCATGTCATTTGGATGTGTTTTGAGAAAGTTACATTTTACCGTTTTGAGCCAATCATTAGCCTGGAAGTGACCAGGGCATATAATTTACGCCATTACAAAGCCCTATTTTTATACCTCTTCTACAATTCCAAACAACCTTACACTTACGTGGTAGTGAGTAGAGGGTCACTTCTGGAGTAAAGTGTATTTTACTCCGGATAATTCCTTTAATTTCAGTACAGATAAAAATTAAGAGAGGATGAACCGTTACTTTTTTATACTGTTGTCACCTATTATCTGACTTTGTTGGAAGGCAGGGTAAATTCCAGACAAAAACCCAAGCTCTGTTTATCAAACATCTGCCACATGTCAATACAATGAATAATTTATAGGCCACACGAAAAATGAAAAAGCATACGCTTTTTCTATTGCACGAGGCTCTGAATTTAGCAAGTTTTAGCTCTTATTCTCATATCTCATTTTATATTAAAATAATTCAGAAATGCAAAACATTGCAAAGAGAAACTTTCTCAGCAACAGCAAGGTCGCGTTTTCAGTGTTTTAACTATGCCACAAACTGTTCATCTAATTGGCTTATGAATTCCAGTGGGGATTGCGGATCCCTTATTTGTTTTAAACGTTAAATGAACTGATACAATCAGAGTGGCATGTCCTCTAGCCTACAGAAAATGATATGCACGTGCTTTAGTCTAGTCTACAACAGGATGAAATAACAATTAAACTGTCTGCCACAGTAACTAGGCTACCACTCGTCCCATTAAATGCGAGCACATTAGTGTTTTTCCCCTTGTTTGGTATGGTGCTGTCAAGGTGGTTTTTGTATGAATATAACCGGCATGCCACCTGGTGGCTCGTCATTGACACCTTAACCAATCAGAGTAATCCACCGGGAGAAGCGCTTCCTCTCGCGCGCACCAGGAGATTCCATCAGTCTGGTAATTAGTGCTCGGTAGCAGAACGGGGGTTCTGACCGACCCGATAACCCAACAGATCATAGAGCAGTACAGGAACAAATCACTCCATCGCTACCTAATTCATGCAAAATTTGTCACAGTAACGGACGTGAAAGGATAGTTTGCGCATGGACTGGGATTGGCGAACGCAAGAGAACTGCTTTGACAGTACGCGTCCTCCTTGCTGAATCTTCGCTCTTAAATTACTCGTCTCACTTTTCATGGGTAAGAATACAAAGGTTTCTCAAATATTTATTGTCTCCTGTTTTGCCTTCTTTTGTTGTATTTGAGTTATCATACATTCAGAAATAATGAACTTGTTCTAAAGGAAATATAGTCGTGCGTAAAGAAACAGTAAACCCAGCGAGCTTTTTCTGAACACTGCTTATAACTCCCGTTCATAGGATAATTGTGGAGTTGTATTTCTTCGGAAGACACTTTATCCTTATACTGTACCATAGCACGCTTTTGCAAATCGCACTCGCTCAGCATTTCTTACCTGAATTTCTTTCGTCACATCGAAGAGAGTTCGATCCGACTTTTTTTTTTTGTGTGTGTGTGTGTATGTGTGTGTGTGTGTGGGGGGGGGTTAATGTTTCATAACGGGCAGTTTTCAATAGTGACTATTATATTGATTAGGCTATTTATAATTATTATGCTTTGTAATATTTCGTATTAATTTTGGATAGCAGAAGATATTTCCATCCTTGCCCGTTTGTTGGGAGAGGATACTGGTGCTATGTCACCATATCTCTGTCTGTAGATCTGTGAATCTTTAAAGCTTTCTGCCTTTTTAGACAGATCAGAAAATTGCCTAGTATTCATTCCAGGTATTATAAACCTGCTTAGAGTGAGACAGCATGACTCTGTGATGGACGTTGGTCTTTGAATGTACCCCCTCTCCCCCTTACACACGCACACACACACGCACACGCACACACACACACACACACACACACAGACAATGGTTTGATCATAGATCATGGAAGGGGGTATATATCAGATGTCTCTGTGTGCGGTTCAATGTTTGATTTATGGTTGCTCCTGAGTGTTGTTTTAATGATAGCCTACACATGCCTTTCACATGGTATTTCATGTTCAACATTGTCTTCATAGTACTATTTTGCTCTCTCTCTCTCTCTCTCTCTCTCTCTCTCTCTCTCTCTGTGCAGTGTGTGTGTGTGTTTGGTGACATAGATGCTACACATACATTTGTATTTGGTTACAGCAAGATGAGTAACTTAACCCAGATGACCAGTCCCTTTTTTGCCTGTGTTAGTCTATAACTAGACAAATGGAATGACCTAGAATTGGAGCATAATTGTCAGCATCAGTATACGACAGCTAATACATCTGTGTGAATCATTTAGCCTGTTAATTATTGATGACAATAGACAATAGAGAGTGTAAACCTTGAGTACTGTAGCTATACTCTTAGAAATGATATTGCATGCTTTATATCAAGAGAAAGAAATGTATGCATCTTCATCCTTTGTAGCATACTCAGTTATGATGTGTGTGTGTGTGTGTGTGTGTGTGTCTGTGTACTGCATGTGTGTGTGACATTTTGGCAAATTGTTAATCAATCTATTGCCTAAGGAATTATAGTAATATAGGGAAATAAAGTAATAATGTAGAACCATGCTGGAAATTTGTGACGTTTGTAGGCTGCTGACATTAGCCTGGTTCTCAGACATACTGATCTGCCATGCAAATCAGTCTGTCCGATTTGATGTCATCTCCAGCATCCATGAAAGGCCTCTAGAGACACTCGATATACCATTCAGATCAATCATTGTAGAAAAAGAGAGTGGAATGGATCACAATTAGAAACAAATGTTGAGCCTGCCTCCATTGTGTTAAAGTAAAAGTCAGTTTTCGATTGGTTCCCTGTTTTAGGTGGACAAGAAGAAGTGGGGATGGGCCCCCTGGCCAGACAAATATGCAAAAGAGCATAGGAGATCAGTAGGTGTGAGAAGCAGGCTAGTGTATACTGATTTAGCTCTTGGTTAGTGTTTGAATAATGTCAGGGGTGAAAAGCCCACACCAGGAAAGGAAATGAAGAGCTCATGCAGATAGAGTAGCTGCAGAAGGGGAGGACACTGAATAGCTGAGCAAGTCCTCTCGGTATCAGAATCGCACTTTTACTGGCCACTGGTGTACTTACATAGACAAGGAATTTGACCTTGACTTGTAGACTCAACATTTGGAACATTCAACATATAGACATGTAGTATACTTTCTATAGACCAACAGTACTATACAGTCATATACTGTACTATGAAAATAGACAAAAATATACATATACACAAAAGAAAGAAGACATAATTTACACACAATGTGGGATGTAAAGTGCAAAGCAGTGATGCAATATAAGGCTTTGTTGAGGGTTTGAAGCTTTTCAGCAAATGTGTTGCAAAATGGTTAATTTCTTGAAGCCTCATATAAATTTCAAATGATCATTAAGGTCATCTGGTGTTAAATAAAAAAATACAAACAAACAAAGAGGCCGAGTGCTCGCTGTGATTTCCTTGGTAAACTCCAGATAGTACGGTGGTGCTCTTAGAGTTTGTCCCCAAAACAGGATTACTTATTTCTTATGTGGCACTTGCCAACCCTAGGCACTCACGCGTTTGAGCCGGAAAAAGTTTTTGTATAAAAACCCTTTATTTTACATGGGGTAATTCATAAAAAACGCCAACCGGTTTCAGCCATGCTGTGTGGCCTTCCTCAGGGCGTGGTCAATGACGTTGCCCTACTACACTGGTATATATAGACTTTGGACATTGCTCTGAGGATGGTACATCGACAAACATTATACATTATATGTACAGAAATCAAATATTACACATATTGTACACAAAAGCACTGTTACACATCACATACATCTCGTGTCTTTTCAATTCTGCTTTAAAAACCAAACAAAAAGAATACATACATTTCCAAGTTTACCTTGAGGATCATAGGAAAGGTTTGAAGTCTATTTCTTTGTTTACACCTGGGTAGGTCAACGCATCGAACTTATCGAACTTATCAGTCCAATAGGCTCTTTGCAATAATTTATTCAAGAGATCTCCGCCTCTACTCTTTTGTTCTATTCATTCAATACCTTCAACTTTTAAGAGTTTGTAGTTCCTATTATGATATGCATTGAAATGACGTGCCATGGGGTAATCTTCATTATTAGTTTTTATTGCATATTTGTGTTCTGCTACTCTGTCTTTTAGCCTTCTTTTAGTGCGTCCAATGTAAAAACATTTACATGGGCAAGTGAGGCGATATACCACATGAGATGTGTCGCAGTTAATAAATTGCTTGTTTTTGTATGTTTGCTGTGTTTGCAATTTCCAAGCAGTAGCTCCACAAAAGAGGCTTAAAACATCACACCATGTGATTTCTTCAAAGCACATGGCATACTCGACAGACACTTTGAATCCATAATACAATAATAGTAATAATCTGACCATCACTAGTGCAACTTAATAGTGCAAACAATAGTATGCAAAATGCATGTTGGAATGATAAAGTATGCAATGCACTATCATAGTGTGCAAGATGCATATTGGAATGGCAAGTATATACTTTGCTGGAGAGTGGGTCTGGCCCATCTTATCAGCCATTCAGGAGAGTGATGGCAGTGGGCAAGAAGCAGTTTTTATGTCTGGTTGGTTTTGTGCACAGGGATCTGGAGTGGCTGCTAGAGAGTAAGAGGTTTAAGAGTGTGTGCAGAATGTGTGGGCTCTTTAATGATGTTCTCTGTCCATTTCCTGGTCCATCCAGTGTGCTACTCCTATGGAACCAGGTTCCAAGTGTTCTGGGGAGGGCAGAGAGGCACCAATGATTGTTTCAGCTGTCTGAATTGTGTGTTGTAATCAGTGTTTGTCCTGTTTTGTGATTGCGCCAAATCCAACTGGGATGGCTGAGCAGAGGACAGATTCTGTGACAGCAGTGTAGAACTGGTGAGTGTATGCCATTCTGCACTTTGTGCCACTCAGACGGGAATGGCTCATATTCCTCATCCATAGGCAAGCATTTAAATGAGAAATGCAGCAGTGGCATCGCTATTTTTACACCATTAACAAGGTTCAAAGTTACTCCACACTTCACTGGTAGACTTCTGAGGGCCCTGACATTTAAAACGAGACAATGAGAACTTTTAAAGTGTACAGGTACTTTATTCAACTTTATTTCAACAAAATCTTTTTTTTTCAACAAAATTCTGCTCAGTAGGAAAAGCGAATGGTGAAAGCTGCATTCGCGACAGATGTGCGACTGTTCTCCGCTCTTTGCGAGGAGATGGGAGCTGATCATAAAGCTGCGCTGTTTCACAGTGGAGCCAGGTAGCTCTCCCGTGGCAAAAAGCTGTCGCGTGTCCTTGAGTTCAGAACGGAGATACCTGTGTTTTTGGAGGAAGAGTGCATGTATGAGGCAGTGGGCAAAATTAATTATGAACCATTTCTGATGAAACTGGCTGAGGCCTATCTCAGTGATGTGTTTGCTAAGCTGAAAGAATGAAATCTTCAGCTTCAAGGCAAATACAGCACCATTGTGTTTGTGCGTGCGTGTGTGTGTGTGTGTGTGCTATACATCTGGTGCTATTTAGAGATGGATGGGGGGGGGGGGGGGGGTGGAAGGTTGGGTTGTTTGTCAGACAAAGCAAGTACCCCCCCCCCCCCACCGGTCAGACAGCCCCACCACCACACATTGCCTTCAGATCTGTGGGAAACACTGAGACAAATTGAAAATTATATGAATAAACAGGTAAATTAGAAATGACTAATGACAGAAATATCTAAATTTATAATTTATAATGTCCTTTTTACTCCACTGTGACGGTGCTTATGAAGACTAAGACACAAACTCTCAAACAAGAGGAAATTACATAGGGCCTGCTATCAAACCATAATTGATGTGAGATGATGGCCGATTATGCTCTCTCATTTTCTCTCATTCTCTCTTCTCTCTCTCTCTCTCTCCCTTTCCCTCCCTCTCTCTCTCTTTCTCCCCCCACCCCCAATACCTCTGTCTTCCTGACAGACATCATTAGGCACGTCACTGGGATCCTAAATATAATTTCAAATCATGCCATAATGCAGTTGTGTTCTGTCAGCCATGCCATAGGACTATTCAGTAGTTTGTGCACATTCATGAAGTAGGGCCAATGGAACTCTTAATAGAATACATCTCTGAAAATGGTTTAGATTACCTGGGTGCAGCATCATGGCAAATGTACGATTCTGAGGCTTTACAAAAACAAATGTCTATTTTAGGCTTTATTGTTATTTTTATTTATTTTACAGTATGGCATCTTTTGAGAACAAAAAAAAAACTTGTTGGGTATACAAAGGTTGGAGCACGTGTGGAAAGCTGTGGGTAATGGCTTTGGGGTTTTGAAGGTAGCGCTAGATGAAAGGATATTGTTTGCAGCCTGACCGCACTGTTGGTTTGTTTCTAGGCTCCTCTGTCTCTAAATGAACAGCTTCTGTGATCTGTTGAAGTAGGGCCACATGCTCCTGATTTCTGTCAATGTTTCAGCTTTCTCTGAAAATAAATGACCCAATCACTCAATTTCACAACAGCTCTGGCAGTTTGTTATTACAAGAATGAGATTCTTTACAGGCCACTTGTGTTTGACCATCACACTCAGAAATCTTGGTGTCGATTATCTTTGGCTCCCCTCTAAGGGTGGTATATGTTTTTCATTATGAAGTAGGAGGCTGCTGGCTGAAACATCATTTTTAGTCAGATTTCTTACCTCAGGATCATTTAGCTCTGATGCTGCAGGCATATTTTTAGCTGCTGCTGCATGTCTGTAATGAAGTATTGTGAAGTTAGTCAGGAAGCCAGTGTCAGACAGCCTGGTGTAACTGTTGATGTCTGTAGATGCAGCTCTGTAGATGCAGCTCTGCTAGTCGTTTTGCCTCCTTTTGTCAAACTGTGGTGTGGTTATCTTCTGTCATGTCTGCATGAGCTACCAAAAGCCTCATGTTAAAATGAATAGCCAGGGCTAACCTGTTCTGCACATCACTGCATATCACTGCCTGTTGAGCACTACACAGTCTCTGTGAGGGATGATGACTCGTCTGCCATACGGGAGACTGAAAGCTGCCTCTGCTGGTAAACTTCCAAAGGATGTTGCAGTGCCGTGACATACCTCCTGGGCGCTTTCATGGAGGTCATATAAAGAGCTGTCTCAAAGTGACAACGTCTCAATGGTTTTTGTTTTATCTTGGCTTTATAGGAGAATGTTTTTTTTGTAGATGAAACATCTATTTTGTTTTTAAGTCCTAAATGGCAGCTCCCTCTAGGAGAGAAGCTTTTATAAAGCAGATGAAGAGAAGTGGAAGAGTAGAAACTGTAGGAGAACTGGAGGCTTATACCAAGACACATTTACTCTGCTCAGTGGTTCATTCCATGGTCATCTTAATTTCATAAATATTTGATATTCCCTTTGGAGGTATTAGTTTTCAACTGAAAGTAGCAAGCTAACAGATTTCCTCTTTATACACTAACACAGTGAGCACATATAATAAGCTATCTCTCGCCAGCCCAGATGACATATTTTGACATACTGTACTTCATGGTTGTTGAAATAGAGAAGAATAGTTAAAGGATAGCCTTATGGCTAAATGCACAGCTAGTTTTATCCATTTGTCCAATTTACTTGTATGAACCTGGGGTTCACTCTGCTGTTCTGTCCCAGCAAGTAGAGTTCATTTCCCAGCAGTAGGCCAGCCTGCAAACAGCCAGCATGAGTTGAGCTTTAAATGCTTCTCACACACACTAAACATTTGTTTCTTACCAGTATGATACTGTCTGCAAAGGCACTCTTTTTGTATTAAAAAATAGGCAACAAATAGAAGCAAAAGAGCAGCCTCCTGGCTGTATAATGGAGGACTTTTGGATGTCCACAAATGTAATCTTTCAAAACTCTTTTCAAAAATCTTTTCAAGCTCTCTATGTGAATGGCATCTCCACGTGTCACAGTTGGATTGACTTTACTGGGTCCATTAGTGACATGGAAATATGGAAACGTGAGGTATGGTCTCATTTAATTCTCCTTTGATTAAATGACTCCCTTTCCTGGTGTGCCTTATATTCTTTTATCTTAGGGATATGTTCCCGTGCCATGGCCCTCGAGGACACTTTGCGGTAACACTTGATTTGACTGTATCATTTGTCAGCTTTTGCTTAAGCTATCTGTGCCCAAGCTCTCAAGGTGAAGTGAGGCACATCGTGACAGATTTAAAACACTCAGCAAGTGATACTAATCTGGGTCTTATCCCAGGAATGTGTACATTTGGCAGCACATGAAAGGGTGCTGATGGAGACTTTAACACACCAGCTCAGACATAAGCCTTCTGAGTGGCTAACGCAATTTTTCTTGGAGCCATTATCCCTTTCATTAAACGCTCCTCTGACAAATACAATGGGGGGTTTCAAAATTACTCAAGTTTGCCAACAGGGCAATTTATTTCTTATTGTTCACAATCACATCAGTAATTATTCTCCCTGCAGAGCATAGAACATTTGGGACACTGGGGGGGGGGGGGGGGGGGGGGGGAACCAATAGAGATATGATTGACTGATGCACTTTTGACTCCCTGTGTATTTTTGGAACTGAGGGAAGCTTTGGGACTCTGGGGTTCAAGCTTGGACAGTTCATCAAATTCTTAAATTTTTCTAATTGACAAAAAAAAAATTCTTGATAGCACTTTTACTGAATACCCTCATAAAGGAATATGAAATAGTGAAGAGTTTGTCTTATGACAATAATCTGATACCTTTCCTACATCCAATGTTTAGAATATTCCAGAAGGTTTAGAGGTGATATGGTTGATTATGGTCACTATTTAGAAGTTCCTCACAGGTCATAAGGTGTAATACCAGTCACAAGAGTGACAGTTATTACAAGCATTCATTGTCTCCTTATTGATGTATTTTTGAAGAGATTGACTTCAAAATGCATTTTTAAGATTAAAATTCATGGGAGTATTTGAGTGTGATTTGTCACAGACCAAGAGTAATGGCCCACTGTTAGATGATTGCGAAGAGCCAGCGCACTCAGTCAATTTCACTGTACTTTAAAACTATTAAAAGCATTAAAGTCGTCTAACTTTGACAGATATATACCAATTACTGTGGCAGTGCCACCCTAGAGGTTTTAAAAAACAACTTTCTCGTGATTGGAATTTTAACGCTGAATGGAACCTAGGTTCTGTGAAAAACACCCCTTGTGCTGAGTTCAGGGGCACTCTTTCCAGTGGAGAGTGTTCTAGAAAGAAAAGAGGGTAATCTACAGCTCTGATTAGATGCTGTCTGCTACATGTAGGACTCTTGGGATGAGTTGGTAGCACAGTTGGATGATGTGCTCATCTTACCTCAAGTTTTTAGCTACACTGTTTGTTACAGCTAATGCTAGAGTTGTTTTTGAAAACATTGGCTACATCTACCGCCCTCTCTTAGCAGTCTCATGATTTTGTTTTAAGGTGACAAAGGTCTGGTAATTTACCACCAATCACTTATTTTATGGGTATTAGGAGATTTTATTTCTGTTCTGTCAATGAATGTATGTAAAAAAAAAAAGTCATTTTGAAGTGAGGTTTCTGTCTTAAAGGCTTTTGAGTTTGACTGTCATATGCACTAACTAGTAAGTTGTGCCTGTATGCTAATTTTGCTTGGAGGTCAAACTTCAAAGCTACTGACAAATTTCTTTTTTAACAACAGTTTGGGCCTTGATCCCCAATAACAATCTTAGCGATTGTGAGTATTCCAAATAGGGCTCTATTACTATTCATTTTTTGTGTGTTTCCTCAACATGGCTGTAAAAAAATAGCGAAAATAAGAATTCTTTACCTTTCTCATTATTCACAGCACTGGCGGCCTCATGTCTTTGGAGCAGCAGGTTGATTAACTCAGAAAATGAAAATAAAAACTACAATGACATCGCCCATGATATGCATAAGGCTGATACCGACATTAATAATGATAATTGTCTAATTGCAATATTGTGTCATTTTCAGTATTTTCTCAAAACATTTTTGGTTTCTGCTTGATCTACACATGGTGTCAAGAATAATGCCTCCTCTTTGCCAACTACAAGTGTCCCGTGTGCACTTTGTGATGTGTCTGAAATGATGCTTTGCAGGAGTGGCTTGAGGACTTTACACACATTTGTGTCACAGTTTATGCTGTTTTAACAGGCTCTGCTGATCTATTGTGTGGCTCTGTCTGTCATTCTGACATATGAATCCTGGCATCAAAAATCATCTCTTCGCTAAAGTCAACTAGACCTGTCACCTCTGAATACCCTTTCAGAAAAAAAGCACACACCTGGAAGTTACCAAAACATTTCCCCTAAATGAGTGACTACAAATCACATGGAAAGTTCATTTGGTAAAAGGGTTCCCATGTGGCCTCAGTGACTGGCTCCTCAGCATTGCTGCTTGCTGCTTGACTTATGGGGGAGTCAGCCTCTATTATTTTTGCTGGAGAGCATGGCTGCGGTATCTGCATCACACATCTTAAAGGTTTCCTTTCCAGCACGTTGAATATGTCTCTTTCTCCTATGGTGCAAGCGTACAAATCATTCAAAGCCTTTAAAGCCCACCCCTCCACACCACCCACCCACCCACCCAACACACACACGTACACGTAGCACAGTGATTTTGTTCACTTTTTCATGGTGATGTTATGTCTGGCACGACCGTTCCAAAATTCATTTTCCACCATCAGAGGCTCGGAGAGTGCTTACACTGGGCGTAATGAGCCATTAATCCTCTGCTGTCTCTAGCCCACCACAGCCATCTCAAGGCAAATTAGCCCTGCGCCCACGGAGGAAAAAAACAGCCGAACTCGCGAGATGGGCTCTGTGGCTGGACTGGTTGTTCTAGGAAATAATATCCAGCGGTGTTCATTTAGATGTGGTGAAATGGTAAGGGGATGTTAGATCTTTCCGGATATTAAGGCTGTTTAACAGAGTGCCTAATGAATGCTGAGGCTGTGGAATTCTATTCCACTTAAAACTCCACAGACTCCCATTCATAAATAGTTCTGTGTTTCTCTCCTACTTTATTGAGTTGATGCAAAATAAATGACATTTGAGACCCTCATTATCTAAATGTCATTTATTTGGTGTAGATATTTTGTCCCTGGGCTCATACGCGCGCACACACACATAATTTACCTATTCGCAGCACTTGAAGTGTAAAGCATGCAGCCTTTGTGCCTGGGTGTGGAGCCTGGCAAGAGAGGGTCCATGATCATGGGCAGGCTGAGCCGTGTCTCCCATGCGCTGCGCCCTGTCTGTGGCTAGGAGCAGGAAGCGCTGCTAATAACGCTGTCCACTCTGTCAAGGGAGGGAACAGGAACCAGCTGCTGCTCTGCTCTGCTCTGGTCTCCGGCTCCTTGCCCATGGAAAGCAGACGGCCTAATTAGGACCTCTGCTCACCCATCACAACCCAACCCCAACCAAAATACAGCAACCAAGATCGCCTCTTTCTCTCTCTCTCTCTCTCTCTCTCTCTCTCGATCAATCACACTCTTGCTTCATCTTTCTGTCTCTCTCTCTTTCTCTCTCTCTCTCCATCTCTCACATCCAAGTGAACAACAGTATGATAAATGATTAAAACAACATTTGAAATTTTACCATTCAAGGGGAGAAATGTTTTTTTCCCCCAACAGATTCATTTCCTCTTTTGTAATTTTCAGAGAACTGAGACGTGCTGTGTGTGTGTGGTTTTTTTTTTTTTATAAATGCTGTTCTGGTAGCCCGAATACGGAACAGAGTTCCATTTCCAAGAGGATCATGTATGACAGTACCACATTTGGATCTGAAGACGCAAAACTTTATCTGTTGTTCATCAGTGTTTTTGCAACATATAATGGCTAAACTGAACAAATAATTTGGACGTAATTGAAATGTACACTAAATGCTGTTCCCATGATTGTCTAGGCTTAGACACAAAATCCCATAAAAACGGCTTGTGCTCAAGGACGTGCTTAGAGTACACAAACAACGTGTTTAGGCTCCGTTGTCTTAGTGAAGGTATAGAGTGCATATGGGAAAGAGGGCTGGGGAGCCGTGAGAAAATGTTGTCCAGTGACGGTTTGGGTCGCCTTAGTTGTTTGTTTGAGTGACTGATGAGTGCAGACAGAGGCCACTAAATGTAATCATTAGTTCTCTTGGTGCGCCCCGACTTCACCGAGAGCCTTCGCTTCTTCACTTTTTGGAGCACTCACACTTCCAAAGTAAATGGCTGGGGTTCCAATTTTGCAAAGGTTATAAAAAGGTTATCAAGCAATTAAATAATAACAAATTAATTTGACTATATTCCTGCTTACATAATTGTTGCACATAAATGCTTTCAGTGGAATGTTTTTATATGGAATGGGATTTCCTCTACAAAAGATAAAAGGCTCATCCATTTATGAATTTAAATTTTAGCACATTGTCACGTCCTATATTAGGCAGATGTTTTGTTTACAAAGCCTTTGTGTGAATGTGTCAGTCTAACATTGTGCAAGCAAACCATTTAGCAAGGCATATCAGGCCATGGAGTTTGTTTGAGGAGAACTTATAGGTACTTTAGCAAACTTGCAAACTTATCCAGCTTTCCCCTTGAGACATCATCCAGATGATTCTTTGAGCAAGACCACAGACACATCTGTTCATCAACACTTTACAGGACTCACAGACACACACGCACACACACACACACACACACACACACACACACACACACACAAACGTAATGAGTCGGTCCGATTGTGTTGGTTATTCAAATTTTACTTTGTCACGACACCATGATTTCTGTCACGACACAATGATTCTAAAGACAGCCATACAGCCGTTCAGTAGAGGGTCATTGAACACACACACACACACACACACACACACACACACACACACACACACA
>JAGFZM010000087.1:171916-190138 GCA_017657215.1 Limnothrissa miodon | reverse complement strand
ACACACACACACACACACACACACACACACACACACACACACACACACAGAGTTACGCAACCATTTTCACAGCCAGAGCTCGAGTAATGATGCATATCATTTGTGTCAAACCTCTCTCTCATCTTGTAGGACAGAAACATTGGCACATATTGGTATGGTCTGCTTGCACTTTGTTTTTGAAGGATTGGAGTGTTGTGTTAATCAATGGGGAGACATGGCAAAGAAACAAAGGTGACAGAATGATCCCCAGATCCCCCCACATTCAGCTCCATTTTTAATCAATACTCCATCTGATGGAATGGCTGTGGCCCCCGGCAATTACACTTTGTCATGATCTTTTACATAGCTCGTGGTGGCAGCACTTTTTTGCTCTGTCTGTTTATTTATTTGTCTTTTTCTCTCTCTTCTTCGTCCTTCTCTTTGTCTCTCATTCAGATTTCTAAACTGTTTGTTCAGATTCTAAACCAGGTTTCACAGTGGACAGCCCGAAGGAAGAATAGTGTTGAGGCAGCAAGTTTGTTTAGTGTCTTGAACAGGACTAATGCTCAGGACAGCGCGGAGGAGGTGCAATTCAGCATCCCTGCAAATCAACACACTGATTTGTGTTTAGTCTCAAGGCTACAGGAAGGCTTTGAAGCGTGGTGGCTTTGCTAACTTTGGCATACTGCTAAAAGAGGCATTTTTTGTTGTTGTTATTCCTAATTCCTTATCTTTGTGAGTTTCTTAGGGTATCTAAAATGGTAAACAGTGCATTAAAGGCAAATGAAGGGAGAAAGAGGACTACTGCTGAATATTGATTTATTTCAGCTACTGCAGGTCCTGTTATGCTTGAATGCTTTACATTTTTTGACACAAAAACGTTAAACTTCACCTTGAAACATTAGCCTGCTAATTGTATACATTCTGTGACATCATTTACATTTTGCTGGAAGGTGAATATGCGGTGAGATGTGAGAGTTTGTAGATTGGGTTTTGTATATACTCTAAGTCTGTGAGCGTGCGCTTACAAATGACTGTGCATCTGCATGAACTGAGCGTCCAAATGCTTTGTTGAAATATTCACTTTGGCTCTGCTTTGGTTTCATTTTTCTCCCTGAACTGCTGAAATTGCATGTTGCATTTTTTTTTTGGTCTTAGCCATTAACCTTGGGACAGCTCAGAAAGAGTGAGCTCTGCTAATGATAACTTAACCCCTCTAATGACAAATTGCATTATATCTTTTAGCCTTTATTCCATTCAGCACAAATAACCCAACACACATTAAGCTTTGCTGCAACACACTCACTCACTCTCACTCACTCACTCACACACACACACACACACACACACACACACACACACACACACACACATACACCACCAGCACCACCATCCCATCCACAACTGCTAATGGATTTTGTCTGGACCCAAAGCTGAATTAAAATCATTACATTTCTGTGCCAGGCCTTCACCACTCACCATAAACAGTGCAATAGTCTCATGCCTCAGAGGGCATGGCAATCAGACATTATACCAGGCATTTACCCTCAATTCCAAGCATCCCATATCTATTGCTGCAATAAACATAGCAGTCAGCCCAGAGCCAGCTGTCCATCGAAAGACTTCTGGACCTATTTTCTGCAATGATAAATGCTGGGTTTTACAAACTAGAATTACTTTTTAAAGACCAAACTTTTAAAAATCCAAACGGGATACCATATGCATTTCTGTGTTTTTGTTCTATATTTTGAATAGAAACCATAAATCTAATCAAATCAATTCAAGTCTAATAGTTTTGAGTCTATAGTTTTCTTCAGCATACACACTGCAGAATACAGAGTGAAAATTAAAAATGTTTGACCAGGATCAATTAATGATACAGTAAAAGTACGACACAGGACCAGAACATCTTCAGTGCATACATGCACAGATACGTGTTATTGCTGCTTACAGCATGCTTTAGGCAGAGACACTAAACTGAACAACAGATGGACTTAAGCAATAGACAAACACAGAGTGCTAATTTGTTGGTGACTACAGTATGTTCTCAGCATGCTGCGGGGTGTAGATAGATAGTTATCTGCAGAGAAAAAAATCTGTTAATTACTTGTAAATTTTCAATCAGCTGGATTAGGTTTCCGCCCCTCCATTAAGTGCTTAACTGAGGGCTTTTTGTTTTTATGGACTGGGCCATAGAAGAGCGATCAATAAACTAGTTTCTCTAATCATTCCTCTTCCCATGAAAAGGCAGTTTAGAGGATCTGCTGTACAAACATAGTTACAGTACAGCATACTACTAGAGTATCAACCATATCATTGCTAAGAAAGAGAGAGACATCTAAGAAAGAGAGAGACTATCATACATCTTTTTAAAATGGGAAAAAATGTTGTTTTTAAATATGAAATAAAAGTCAAGGCAAATGCCACAGTGTCCCTTCAGAAAAATAAGCTTATTATGAAGACACATTTATCTTGTGATTCTGTGTCTGTCCCCGGGGACAGGAGTTTAAACAGTTATTGCATAACATTAAACAAGCCTGGACAATGGCGTCTCGTCTGTGAGCGAGAGGGGTGCCGCACCCGGAACACCTCCAGCTCTCGCAGAGAAAGCATAACATCCCCACACCTACATTTCCACATTTCATTTCATTACAGAATCATGGAAGCAGATGAAACCTCTGTTCCAAATGCACCCAAAAAACACCACATGGCGCTCTGTTGAAAAGCTGGATGTGATAAACTGGGTTAAGTGAAATATGACTTTCCCTGCAGAGGGGAAGACTGTTACATGACTACATCTGTGCCAGTGGACAGCAGAGTCTGTTTCCACTCCACAGCATACAGTACGGACAGGCCAAATATTGAAATGATAATAACCATTATCTGTATTTAGATCTCAGTCTCTTCAGAATTTCCACAAGTGTTCCCTGTTTAGAAAAAGACCATTATAAAGCCAAATAAATAGTATCAAATAGCAGTTTTTTTTTAGAATAGTGTCTATACCGACAGCAGTATCTTTTTAGATGGTATAGGGACTTGCTAGGTTTCATTTGTCATGATAGAATAAGTCACTGGTCAGAAGAACAGATTGCAGTAGATTGGCTTCTCCCTCCATTCCTTTGAGAGGAATATTCGGCACACTATTTTAAACTGAGAGAAATACCCCCACATACTGTAATGGGGTGAGGTGATAATACCCACACCACTCAATGCAAAAAGCTAATGTGGCCATTTCATAGCATTATTTCCATGTGTGGCCACAATCAGGTTTCTGCAGATCAAAAGTCCCTTACTGCATGAGCATGATGTAGCATGAGGCCATTTTGTAACAGCTTAAGGAAAAAGTCATGTTAGGAATCTTTACTGTGTTCACTCTGTACCCTCTGCATGCGTCATAATTAGTTTGAGTCTATGTATACCTTCCCTGGCTTCTCTTTGCTGACAGTATGCTCCTGGGTGGATGCATTCTTCTGTGACATCTCCGCAAATAGTGTGTCTCTAATAATCAATCACAAGCGCTCCCATGCATAGTCCCATTGTGGATAAGCAGTGTTTGAAAGGCACTGTGACTGGGGTTGTCAGACGCAAAGCCACGGGCGCACAGGTTTACATTAGCCTATCTGCCGTATAGATGGAGATGGAGTTTGTTCACGCGGGGTGAAGGAATGCTGAGGTTAAATAAATAAATCTGCCGCGTCCTCTTTATGGTTTGCCCCCCAGCCTGCCAGACACCGACAGCTGAATGAACTGCCGCTTAATGGCGCGAGCTTCATTAAAACCAAGGTCCAGTCCCCCAATATTCACTGTGTGGGTTTGCCTTTGTGTGAGTGTGTGTGTGTGTGTGTGTGTGTGTCTCTGTGTGTGTGTGCGCGCGTGTGCGGATATGTGTGAATGCCTGGCTGGGTGTCACCGAATGCTATTAACTTGAAGTCTGCAGTTCTTTGAGGTGATGGTAAAATCCTCTGAGAGCTGGCGCGATCACATGCCATTGAAAAAGAAGGTGACAAGAAAAAACTGCTGTGCATTGCAGCTTACAGTACTTGCACAAGCTGTGTATGAGTCTAGTCTAGGTTTTGGCTGGAGTTTAGGGGCCACAGCACAGACAACAACACTACTGTAGTTCCACTTCAAACCACTTCAAAATGAAAGTGATACTTTTAGTCACAAAGTGACACTGAAACAATATAATTTTTTCTTAGATTTTGAAAGCATCTTCTTTGACTACACACTGTTGTATGGTGTTCCTGCTTGAACAAGCTAAGATATCTTTTTGATGTGATTTTTATTGACAACTGAACTTACAACAGGCGATGTCATTATAAGCCCTTAAATATACTGTATGATCAGTAATTAGTGACGTTGCTGCAAAAGTAAGTATTTTTATAGGAAGCACTTGTGATGTACACGTAAATGTGTATGTAACCCTGTGCCTTATGCAGATTCCTATGTCCATGATAGTGTGTGCCTTCTGTCTAGGCATCTTAGTCAGAATTTGGGCTGTACGATTTTGGCAAGAATCTAAATTGCGATTTTTTTCAACCAATATTGTGATTGCGATTTTATTGCGATTTTTCACAATAAAAAGCACAAGCACCAAATATGTTATATTAATATGCATATTTGTACACAATGTCTAATTAAAAATAGAAAATTAACTACCCATTAATCAGCATATATTTATTCAAGAGAATATCTTGTTGCATTGAACCCCAATCCTTGTTTAACCTAGTGCAGAGTGAGCTAAGAAACAAGTCTATGCATTAAGTCTGTGCAGTTACAAAACCAAAAAAAATTGCGAGCCTCTGCGATTTCGAAATTGTGCTTTTCAAAATTGCGATTATATTGCAAATGCGATTAATTGTCCAGATTTCAAGGTAATTTTCCCATTTATGGAAGGGCTGCCTATTTTCCACTATTGAACCCTATATAATGCCATTCTTAAGCAGCAGGTGCTGCTGTCTGTAATGTAATGTGACAAAAAATGTGACAAATCTATTCTTCCGTTGGAATTAATTCAGTGGCCAAATGCATTAGTTCTTCATTAAATGATGTGTGTCCTTTGGATTGTGCCAGAGGTGTCCACTTGAGAATCATTCGACCTTCGAATGGGGGTGGAGGTGACCAAGGCTGGTTTTCAGCTGCTGTTGTAGACATACTGTGGGTGATCTTTATGCTTATTTTATCTGCTGGCTGTTGTAGAATATGGGAATATATATCTCCTCATTTCTCATATCTGACATTGACCATTCTTATAGTTGACTGGCCTTCTGTCTCTGCAGCCTGAAAGCATCCCAACTCCTAAAAATGAAATGTTTCAGCTGAGAGCAACACACTGAGAATACAAGAAAAAGGCAAACAGACCCGATAGGCGATCTAAAAATATGCTGCTGCAATATCATCCTTGAAATATGCAAAGATAACATCAGCATTGAGGTGAGCAGCAAAAGCCAGTTCAGTCAGATGCTGCTGCTCTTTCCTGCTCAGAATTCCACCAGTAATGAGTTTCCTTTGATTCTGGTCTGTAGTGCCATTAGCGATCCATGTGCACAAGGACACCATGTTTGAAAACATTATATTTAGCTTGGGAACACATCATGGGGGGGCTGGGGGGCTCATATCCTCTGTCTGAGATTTTTGGAGGCAGTAATGAGCTTTGCTAACCTCTCCATGACTTTGCCCGTGCCATGCCACAGAGAGTGGGAAGACGACCAGAGGCCTATATAAGGAAAGAGGGGATTTTCTGGGGGGACGACTGGTCAGGGCCCCTATAGTCGTCAGTAGCCTCGTCTGGTTAAGCTCTGTGGAACCTTTTAGGGTGAATTACACAGAGCAAAATGGCCCATTCATGCATCTAGTGATTATCCTTGGTATTGGAATGTTGGCTTTTCTCTGGCTTGCTTTTTGTTTGTTTTTTTTTTGTTTTTTTTTTGTTTTTTTTTCATATATATAAAAGAACAGGGGACCACTTGCTTACAGTATGAGCCTCCATGCAGTAATGCTACGGGTTGTTCACCATCTGTAGATATGCATCTATCCTCTGTGAGGATGGTAATATATTAGACTAATATATCACTATTGTTACTGAACCATTGAGGGTATATGTGTACACTTGCCACATACTGTATCTGTTAAGTGCTATTTATGTGTGTTTTGTCAAAGACGCTCAAGGTGACATTAATTGTGTTTGTTTATGGGTCTGTTTCCAGGCTGCAAAGACGTCATGACTCATCGCAGGGACCTGCTCTCACAGTTGCAGCATGCAGACTCCGACCTGCGCTCTGCCACCAGGTGACTTTGATACTCTCCACCTCCCTCAACCTCATGGTAAGTGCCCCAAATTGTTGCTTGCACAACAATAACAAACAGGTTTGGTGAAGGGCAGGGCTAGGTTATTGCAGCCTGGCAAAAGGGCTGTGTGTACATATTGTAAGACTTAAACTATAAAATACAGTGCAGATGCGATCTGAAAGTGAGAAGGTTATCTGACATTTCAGCAAATCGAGATAAAGTTGTGATGTGAGTGGCTTTACACCAAAATGCTGTTTAAAAAGGCACACATGTATGTGGCACCAGCTTTCAGTGGTTTGTCTACTAGCCCTTTCTGGCTTTTCTTATCTGTAATTGTATCTTGCCACAAGGATATCTAAACCTCAAACCTCAATGTCTACAAGGTCTGTCTCTTGTCTTTCATGACTTTTATGTTGCTCTATACAGTCTTTATGAATAACTGAAATTAGCTTTTGTGCAACACATTAGAGTAATAATTAGAAAATACAATTATATTAAATACATAGTTCCTGATAGTGAAGCTAAATTCAATTAAATTCAATTCAATTTTATTTATATAGCGTATTTTTACAAAAGGAATGTCTCAAAGCTCTTAACACAAAGAGGCCCAATGTGCAACAGGGGCAAGGAAAAACTCCCTATCAGCGTTTTTTGTTGTTACCTGTTATGGTGAAGGAAGAAACCTTGGGCAGTTCCGACGGCTCAAGGGGCTAGCCCAACTGCCTAGGGCAGATTTTCAGTCTGTCAGATGGTGATTAGTCCACTATTATTCCATTAGGTACACATTATAAGAACATTGTGGTATAAATAAAGTAATATAGGAGTCCCATTATAATCCCAGGATATAGTCCCATGTCATTAGGTGCAGTCAAGCCAGCTGGAGGCTGTATCAATCATGTCAGGGTCATCTGTGGAGCTGAAGGCAGCCCGCCCAGGAAGCCAGAGATGCAGGATCAAGCAGTGGAAGGCAGGGGTGACCCTCAGCAGGGAGGCAGTGGCATGGACCGTGGAGTAGGTTAAGGACCATTTAGGAGTGCAGCCGGATCAAACGTTGGAAGAAGGTCCTCAGCAGGATGGCATGTTCGGTGGGGTTGGTTGGGTACCCAGGAGGCAAGAGGTGCAGGGTCAGGCAGTAGAAGGCAGTGATGACTCACGGCAGGGTGGTAATGGCATGGAAAGTCAGAGAGGAGATGAGTTAGAACAGTCTCTGAATTATAACAAGCCAACACCACCAAAGGAATGGTCAGTGGCCACCAAGCCCTGGACGGGAGCTTACAGCAGAGGCAGTCCTTTCCAATAATACCTTGAGGAGGCGTGGCTCACCATACACCATCCCTAACTAAAGGGGTCAGTAAATAGAAAAGTTTTGAGTCTAGACTTAAAGGTGTTGAGAGTGTCCGCTTGGCAAATGTTAAAGGGGAGCTTGTTCCACAGGACAGGACATTTGTCAAAAGGTTTTGCATTTTAAATAGTTGGTGGCAATTTGCTCAGTGAGATTGTGTGTGGTGGGTGCTCTGTGCTCTGTGAGACACTGAGTAAATTTGTTTGTCTTCTTACAGTTATTTCTAGTACTTTTTTCTGTCGCTCTGATTGAACAGTGCACTTTATGTAAACCTGCTACACGACAGTGTCGTGTTCATGAAACCTGTCTGAGGGAACGTTACGGATACAAACGTATCCTCGGTTCTCTGAGTGAGAAGCCGAAACGTACGAGTGGATGATGCCTATCATCTCCTACTTTTCTAAAGTCAATTTTAACCAACCCTTTGAAAAAAGGGCAGTAAGCGCTCTGACGCGCGCAGGCAACTACTTAGACAGCCCTGCGTGACGTCAGAAAGTCTATATATTGACTGCGCTTACGCTTCAGGTCCTCTTTGCCAAGCTCGCCAGTGTCGGCGACTTGAGGCCCGAAGCGTACGTTTCGGCTTCTCACTCAGAGAACTGAGGATACGTTAGTATCCGTAACGTTCTCTTTCGTTTCGAAGCCGAAACGTACGAGTGGATCACTACAACCAAGCCTCAAGAGCCCTACACCAAGGAGCCCGAGGTGGGAAGACCCATGGGACCGCCGCCGGGCCCAGAGAGAACACTCTCTGCTACACCCGGCCTGGTGACGTCCAATGCGTAAAAATGCGCGAAGGTGTTGCTTGAGGCCCACGAAGCGCTCAGGCAGATATCCTTCATGGGGACGCCTTTCCAGAAGGCCCAAGAAGCCGCCACTCCACGGGTGGAGTGCGCCCTGACATGAGCAGGCGGAGGAACACCCGCCGCCTCATATGCCAGACGTATGGCTTCAGTAAGCCAATGCGACATGCGTTGGGTAGACAAGGCCTGACCCTTGGCACGCTCGCCATGGCAGACGAACAACTGGTTCGTTTTCCTGATGCTCTGCGTACGCGTCAAATAGGCACGAAGCGCTCTGACCGGGCACAGAGTGACGGGCACAGAACCGCCCGTCTCAGGAAGGGCTGAGAGCTCAATGACCCTCGAACGAGGGTCAGTAGACAGCACTTTCGGGCGAGAAAAGGGATTTGGTCGCAGCGTTACGCACGCGTCATCTTGCGCGAACTCAAGACAGTCAGGACTGACTGACAAGGCAGTCAGATCGCTAACGCGCTTCACCGAGACCAGAGCGAGCAGAAGCGCAGTCTTAAGGGAAAGCATCTTTAGACTGGCACTCGACAGAGGGTCAAAGGGCGTAAGGGCCAGTCCGCGTAGGACAGAGGCCAGGTCCCAAGTAGGGACCGAAGGAGTGGAAGAGGGGCGAAGCCGCCTGACGCCCTTCATGAAGCGCGACGCAAGGGGGTGAGCGCCTGGGGAAACGGCAGCATAGCCAACATGGCATGCTGAAATAGCTGCGAGGTACACCTTCAAAGTAGAGGGTGTACGACCCTGATCAAACAGGTGTTGCAGAAAAGCAAGCACCTCGCCAATAGGGCAGACTA
This sequence comes from Limnothrissa miodon, assembly GCA_017657215.1. Taxonomy (NCBI): domain Eukaryota; kingdom Metazoa; phylum Chordata; class Actinopteri; order Clupeiformes; family Clupeidae; genus Limnothrissa; species Limnothrissa miodon. The sequence continues at coordinate 180,926 of JAGFZM010000087.1, read as the reverse complement.
GAGGATCACAGCCTCTGTCTCTGCACCACGTGCTGAATACACGCCACTTCAGTGTATACAACGACCTAGTGGATGTAGCTCTAGCAGCCTGAACAGTCTCTATAACTGCGCCTGACAGGCCGCTCTCTAGGAGACGCGCCCGTTCAGGGGCCAAGCCGTCAGTCTCCATGCTTCCGGCTTGGGGTGCCACAGCGACCCGTGAGCCTGCGATAGGAGATCCCTCCTCAGAGGGAGGGTCCACGGCTGGCCGTCCAACAGTGAGACCAGATCTGAGAACCAGCTCTGAGATGGCCAATTGGGGGCGATCAGAATCACCCTGTGAGCCCCTGCTCTGATCCAGGCCAATACCTGATGCATCAGAGGAAGGGGGGGAAAAGCGTAGAGCAGACCGCGCGGCCACGGATGCGCCAGCGCGTCTGACCCTAGCGGCGCATCTCGCTCCAGCGAAAACCACGATGGACAGTGAGCGTTCTCTCTCGAGGCAAAAAGATCGGCTCGTGCCCGCTCGAAGCGGGACCAGAGGCTGTGCACCACGGCTGGGCAGAGGCGCCAGTCGGTTGCACGCGGAACACCCCTGGAGAGGAGGTCCGCGCCTGTGTTGCGTACACCTGGCAAGTGCGCCACCCTGATCGACAGGAAGTGGCGGGAGGCCCAGGTGAGCAGCTTGTATGCCAGGCGAAACAGGTCCGGAGAGCGTGTGCCGCCCTGGCGATTGATATACGCCACAACAGTGGTGTTGTCTGTACGCACAAGAACGTGTTCTCCTCCGAGAAGAGGGAGAAACTCCTTCAGAGCGCAGAAGACAGCAAGGAGCTCTAACACATTGATGTGTAATCTCCTGGAGGCTGTGCCCCATGTCCCCCTGGCGGGGCGACCGCAGCAAACGGCGCCCCAGCCGCTCTTGGACGCATCGGTGGTCACCGTCATGCATCTGGCTATAGCGCCCAGGGCGCCGCCTTTGGTGAAGGACGACGGCCTGCGCCAATGCGCGAGGGCTAGCCACATGCGTCTGGACACTAAGATCCGACGGGCGGGGTTCGACCTGGAGGACACACCTAGTTCCGCTAAGGCAAGCTGCAGCGGGCGTAAGTGTAAGAGGCCGAGTGGGACAGCGCCGCCTGCGGCGCAGAGGAGGCCCGTCAGTCTGAGACACAGCCTGGCCGAAACGCAGGCACCTAGTCTGAAGTGGCTTAGACACGCCCTGACGTCCTGAAGTCTCCTCGGAGTGAGCGTCGCCCTCATTGAGCGTGAGTTCAGCCTCACGCCCAAGAACTCGACCTCCTGAGAGGGAGAGAGCATGCACTTGCTTAGGTTTACTAAGAAGCCCAGATTGTGCAGGTGACGCAAAACAGTGTGAGCCTGTGACGTTAGGAGCTGTCTGGAACCCGCCAGCAGCATCCAGTCGTCCAAGTAATTGAGGAGTCTGATCCCCTGAGCGCGTAGAGGAGCGATCGCCGCCTCCACGCACTTGGTGAAGCACCGAGGTGCTAGAGACAGACCGAAAGGGAGGGCTGCGTACTCGTAAGCTCTGCCCTCGAAGGCGAAGCGTAGAAAACGCCTGTGCCTGGGGACTATACCTATGTGAAAATAGGCATCCTGAAGGTCTATGGTGACCATGTAATCCCCCTGGCGGACTGACTCCGCCACCATGCGCCCCGTGAGCATGCGAAAGGTGAGAGGTTTGAGCGAGGCATTGAGCGCTCTGAGGTCTAGAATAGGGCGAAAAGCGCCCAACTTCTTGTACGTACTGTAACGACCTGCGCGCGTGAGCGTCGGATCTACGCGCTGAATAGCGCCCTTTCTCAAGAGATCGCAAAGCTCCTGTCTGAGAGCAGGGGCCCTGGAGGGGGGCACCACTGACTCCATGACACCTCTGAAGGGCGGGGGTGGCCACCTGAACTGCAGTTGATAGCCCTTCAACACTGTTGAAAGAACCCAACGTGACGTTGTGCACATCGCCCAATTCTGCCTGAGCAGAGCGGCGGAATGAGGAGTGCTATGCTGCCTCCGAGTGGCACTGGGGGGGCCGAGGTCAAAGACTGAGGCTGTCCGCGAAGCTGAAGAGCGTCCGACTGACAGGCTAGAGACCCGACGTAGTGTGGGGGCTGAGGGCAAGTTAGCCGTGTGTGAGACCGCTGGGCGCTCACGCGTGGCTGACGAGCCGTGCACATCACTCGCGACGCCCCGTGGGGCGGCCGACCTGGCGTGCACGTCAGCGAAATCCGATGTCGGTGAGCTGTGCACTTCACCTGCGACGCCCCGTGGGGCGGCCGACCTGGAGCGCGTCTCAGCGATGTTGGTGGTTGGTGAGCCGCGCACTTCACCTGCGACGCCCCGTGGGGCGGCCGACCCGGAGTGCGTGTCAGTGACGACCTCGAAGAGGGGGGAGAAGTTTCCCGTCTGGCCAAAGGCAGACGTGTCAGACTGGGCAGACAGTTCTGCTCGTATCTGGGAGATAAAACGACCGACAGAAGCGGCAAGAGAGGACGGGGAGGGCTTCTCGACCGTGAACGACTCCGAAGCGTCGCAAGCCCACTGCTCGGAGGCGAGAGAGACAGAGGACACGGAGACCGTGACCTTAGCAGAGGCCTCGGCGCCACCTGGGCGCCGTCGAGGCGTGACATCACGCGAGGCGCATAGCGCGGGGCGTGTGTAAGTTGAACACGCGGCGGAGACCGACTCGGTGCCCCAGTGCGCGATAGCACTGACAGAACAGAGAGCGTCCTCCGGCCTGGGCCGGGGCTCATTGTGAAACATTGCCCCAGAGGGGCGATAGTGTGTGTGTGGAGTGCTTGTGAACAAGGCAAACTCAGCGCCCCGTAAGGGGGTGAGATCAGAGAGGACCGCCGAAGCGGGGGGGAACGCTCCGAGCTGGGGACTGCAGAGCGGAGACCCGTGCCTCTTAGAGCACACAGAGGCATAGCAGTCAATGGATGGTGATCGCATGACATGCTCTGTCGCGCACACGCGATCATATCAGGATCGCTGTGGCCTCTTGCGCCGCTCCTGGCTGGTTGGACGGTTGGCGGGAGCGCTGCCAAGCAGGTTGCGACCCAGTAGCTGGCTGTGGTGCGGCTTTGGGCGCGTCCGCCTTCTTTTTCTGTTGCGTCCGTTGAGGCGTGCGAGCACGTCTGAGGGGTAGCGGGAGTGGCTGACTGAGGCGGCGCACGCTTAGGAAGCACGGGTTGCAGGGCCTGAGCCGCCAACTTCGTCTTCTCTAAGCGATTGCGCTGTAGTTCCAGCGCCTGGACAAACAGAGCATCAGCGGAGATGGGAGCATTCATCAGATACCTCTTCTCCTTCTCTGGCATGGACGAAAGGTTCAGCCAGAGGTGCCTGTCTAGGACGACCAAAGAGCCAAGGGAGCGCCCGTCGGCTTTAATGGCCGCCCTGATGGCCAGCGAGGTGAGAGCGGTAGCTCTGCGCAGCTGATGGAGGGATAAGTCCGCGGGCTGCGCTGTGAGATCTGCCACCAGCTCCTCAGACAGAGAAGAGAGGAGAAAGGCGGTGTTCATTGCCCTTATCGCCTGGCCTGTACAGATAAAGGCCTTGGAGGCGAGCTTCTCCGTGCGCTGACACGGCTTGGAGGGAAGCTCGGGAGGCGATGTCCAGGTGGTGGCAGAGGCTGGTGCTAAACAACCAGCGACCGCATCTTCAACGCGAGGAAGCTGCATGAGGCCACTGGCGCCCGCTCCGTCCATTGCGTAAAATGCAGCGTGCCCCTGGATAGGGGCAATGGTGGCATAAGGAGCCTCCCATGAGGCCTGCGCATCGGCCACAACCGTGGGGTGAGCAGGGAGTGGGAGAGCATCCGGAGAAGGAAGCGCGCCGGAGAAGGGGTCAAAACGCCCTCCCGGACAGCGCTTAAGCGGAGGCAGGCCTAGCCTGCTAGCCGCCTGTGTAGCCAACGAAGCTAGCTCAGAAGCTAACTGGGCGGCATGGGTCTTCAACACAGGTGGCAAATCTTCTACAGTGGCGCAGCCTTTAGCGGAGAGGAAGGAAGCGAGCTCCTCCTCGTCCACAGCTTCGATAACCGGGTCGTCATCGTCGCCCTGAGTCGGCATAGTAGCCGCGCGGGCAAAGGCAGCGCCGATGGAGCTAGCAGGGCTAGCATGGTGGGCCGCGGTTAGCTGGCTAGCTGGTAGCTGACTAGCCGCTGAGAAGCTAACCGACGGCCGAATAGCCACTGAAGACCGGTCGATTAGCCCATCCGGATGCGAGGACGCCGGGGGAAAATCGATAGACTGGTAGGTGGGGAGAGCACTGGCGCCAATGGGGGTAGAGGCCGCCCCTGGACTACCAGCGCAACCCACGAAAAATGCCGCTCTGTTGGCGATAGCTGCAGGGGAGAGGCGTTCGCAAGCCGAGCAGAGATCTGGCCGCGAAAAAGCGAGCATAGCATGCTCGCTCCCCATACAGATGAAGCAAATAGTATGGCGGTCGGAAATCGCCATGGGACGATCACAGTCGGTATAACGACGAGTAGCCATCTTGCGTCTCGGGGTACCAGAAGTCAGGGACCGGCGTGAGCACTTGGAGCAAGACGGGAATCCCTCAGAGAGCTTTGAAAAAAGCTTTTGTGGTGGGTAATATTTGCGAAAGCAAACAAAAGGCGACGCAGTAGGCGAGGTGAAAGAGGCAAAGAGGACCTGAAGCGTAAGCGCAGTCAATATATAGACTTTCTGCCGTCACGCAGGGCTGTCTAAGTAGTTGCCTGCGCGCGTCAGAGCGCTTACTGCGCTTTTTTCAAAGGGTTGGTTAAAATTGACTTCAGAAAAGTAGGAGATGATAGGCATCATCCACTCGTACGTTTCGGCTTCGAAACGAAAGAGAACTTTAGTTACTTAGCTAATTGTTGACATTAGCAGTCCCATGTTAAGCTGAAGACTGAAATAGATTGTGGCATTCAAACACGATTGATTTGTATTAATGGACACAAAGTGTTCCATTCCCCACACCATCAGAACAGCAGCGGCACCTCTGACTAATCAGCATGCTGCACATTCTGAGTGGTTGCTTGAGATACCGTAGCCTTTCATTTATCACAAACTAATCTGCTCATTCTTTGTTGACTTCCCATGCCACTCAAGGGAGGCTTTCTTTTCACACCATCCTGAGTCATCTCCGAAGACAGTGTGTAACACTAGAAGATTGCTTCAGGAGTAACCACTAATATCAAAACAATGTGTCACCACAGAAGTAGGAAATCATTCCTTAAGAAACCAGTAATTACTCCTTATGTTACCTTGGTAATCCAGTAATTTAGCATCATTATGTACACCAGAAGTTACAGGAATGGCAACAATCACACCCTGGCCAGAAATCACTGATCATGTCCTGGTCAGAAATGGCCAATATGCCTTCTTCCCCATTCTGATGGTTGATGTGATGTGCTGGATACTAAACCTCACCTGGCTGCCACACAATGGCTGATTAGATTGTGTCAATAAGGCTCTGCAATGCATTGTGTGCTCCCAATATGTTCTCATAGTTTTTTGTCATCAAACATTTAGTGTCATTCAGTGGCAACAGGGTTCTCTTTGGTCTAAAGTGTCAGCCAGTACCATAAGGAGAAGCCCAACTTCTGGTTGTCAGCTCTAATCCTGAAGATCTTGATTTCCTTCACATTTTGGACTATGGACTATGAGTATAATTCAAATTTGCCCTTGGACCAGTTTACTTGTCACAGTGAATATGGGGAAATGAATGGAATGAAAGAAAGTAAGAGACAAAGAAGAATTAAAGAATGGCCCAGGAGCTTGTATCTTTTCATGGGTTTTAAGCACTTCCAAGGTCCCTGCCTTATCAGGGATCAGACTTGATAGGTGGTTACACTTGCCTCTCCTTCTCCTCCTCTACCTTTGACTAGAAGGATACTTAACTGCCAGTGTATGCTATGGTTTGGGCCACGATAACTGCTCATGGCAGTTTGAATTTTGATCCAATTATCTGCTGCTTTGCGGTTACCGGTTAACTGGGAAACCAATGAAAGGACACAAAAAAATAGAAATGCAGTTGAACCTTTGAAGCAATTTATTGCCTTCGGCCGTGAGAACTTGCTATTGATCGCCACTTGATAAAACTGATACTTTATAAGATATTGTTAGGGCATGGGTGTTGTGCATTGTTTGAAGATGTGGAAAACCTCGTAAATTAAATGTTTTAAGCTCTGTTGTTCCCATTCAGCCTGTGTGCCTCTAATTGATACCCTGCTCTCACAGTATAGATGGGGTTAAGAGATGTACCCTTCATTGGCCAATAGAAAAACACTCAATTGATTTGTATTCCCCAAGAAGAAACTGTTTTTTCCCTCCCTGAATGTCATGGTTGGTAAACACATCAGGAGGAAAATCTTTAGAACTTAATTAAGAGGTTGTCTTGTGACAGAAGACATGGAAAAGGAGACATTTGACAGCCACCAGATGTGTATATCAGAATTGATTGTTTATCACTCAAGATGTTGCAGCAGGAGGTGAAACCCAACATATAGTAGTTGTGTAGCTAGCTGCATATGTACATAATGTAAACGCACAAGCTGCATTTTAGGCCAGCCTTTGCTTGAAAGAACCAAAACATGTTGCTGGCACTCTGGTGTTTAAAAGTGGAAAGGGGTAAAACTGAATCACCAGAAGTAGCTGAAATAGTATTCTAACTCATTGAAATGCAAACTACCGTAATACACAGAGAAAAGGAGTCTGATTGTTTGAGCTTATTAATTTGCACGATTCCTCACATGTGCAAATGGAAGGCAGTTTTACTGATATACTGACATAATAATCTGAATGAGAAATAGATTCCATGCATTGAAGTCTTAAACAGTAATGCTTCATTGCATTCTGCGTTGTCTGTTTGTGTTTGTGTCTTGATAGAGGTTGCAGTTAATGATAGTGTCATTAATTAGTTTGTGGAGTTAATTGAAAGGAGAAGACTGACCAGCAGGGTTGACGTGGACAAAGAAGATAGACTCTAAGAAGGGATGAGGAAAAGGTTCAGAAAGAATGGAAGAGAGAGGAGTGGGGGTGGGGAGGTAGTAGGGGAGTGGGAGTAGGGGGAGTGAATGTCTTTGGGATAGCTTTTTAATTGGCTTCTTGTGAAGGCTGCAGGAAAGCAGTCACGCAGTTGGAAAAGGCCACCAGAAATTCCTCCGGCATTCAACTCAGATACATACAGAAATTTGTCAAAGATCCCTCTTGTATTTGGGAAACTTGGATTCAAATAAGAATGAATTTCATAGTTACAGCTATTTAAAGGTGGCAGTACTGTATGTGATTTAAATCAGCAAACCCGCGATAAGGGAGATTCACAAAGCATGCTATGTGTGAGTCATAAACCGGTCAGAAATTAATAATAAATTAATCACATTTATGTTTCCCAATTCCCCATACCACATTCTTGAATTTTAGTCAATACTGATAACTCTGTGAAGTGGTGTTTTTGCCCAAAGTCATTACCATGAAATGATGTGCAGTGCAGTCATGGTGAAAAGGAAATAACTGGTGCAGCACTTATCTGGAGACAGCCGTGCCACCAGGCAGAGGTTTGCAGAGGGAATGACTAAACAGTGAGCATCGCTGGCTCCTTCCCATTCATACAGTATGCCTGCATCAAAAGGAAGTGTGAGTGTGAGTGTGTGTGTGTGTGTGTGCAGAGACCCTGGGAAAACTCTGCTGTGGCTGCGTAAGGCTTGTCTAAGCTGAGGTGAGGGCTTCTTGTGTCTACAGTGGCCCATCCTCATTAATGCGTTTGCTGCTGTGTTCCAGTCTGTGCCAAGTGGAACGGGTGTGCTCTGGGCTCAGACAGAAGTCTAATGGCGTGCACTCTGCCCTCCTCTCCCTCTTGCCTCGCCTTTTCCAGAACTCTTTCAGGAGATGTGCAAGAACAATGCGGTTGCAGTCTATCCCAAGACTAACACAAGCATGTAGTGAGAGCACGGGGAAAGTGCAATAACTTTTTCAATTACAAAAACGTGTGGTGCTGCTCTAACCGGATAAGACATTGACTGGGGTTCTGGGAAATTCAATTTAATGAAATCTTGCATACCATCAAGATCGGAGCAATACCTTTCTGACCACCAAGCGGTTAGACGTGGCTCTGAATCCTGTGCTGCTGGGGGGTGGGACGGACCTGGAGGACTCTAAAGGGCCTGGCACTGTTCTCCCCAGAGAACATTTTAATATCATAATCAATGTTTGGGGGGCACAAAATCATTTTGTGTCACCGGATCTAATATTTATAGGCACTCCTGTTTCTACAGTACTTTTCCACTTGCCATACAAGTGTAGCGGACTACTTGGGTATAACAATACAGTATTCCAAAATCAAATGTGTCTGTGTCTGCACAGTGTAGTTAGACAACAACAAGCGTCAGGAATATTGTACTGTATTTAGACCTGAAAAGCATATCAACAACACAACACCCCAAATATCCCCATTTTATTACATTGTGGTTTGAGAATATTTTAGCAGCTGTGATCAACAGCTTTACACACCGTCTATCATATTATAAAACCAATTTGATATCTTCCTTTTTCTAGCATCTAAATGTTCACAGTACAGAAGTCCTTGCTACCTTTCACCACCACATCACTGCAGATGATCTTCCTTCTGAAAGGAAGCTAGCAGTAACTGTCATTTGTGAAGGGGAAAGATACAGTAGATCAATGGTGTCTATACCCGCCTCCCTGTAATCACCAGAAGTCAAAATCATGTGGCATGATGTTGTATAAGCAGGGTGTGCATTTGCAGATGATTTTTTTTCTGATTGCCCAGCTCAATATGTCGGGCTTTCATTTCTTTGCCCTGCTCCACTGTAGGGATCTGAGACGCATCTGAAGGAATTGGTGACTGATTGTGACATGAGGCAGGGGCCAAGCTGTTCATTTCCCCAGAGTGCACGCACACAAAGTGCTGACGGCCTTATCGGAAATGACTGATGAATGGGGAGCCAGTACACACTCTCATACCTCACATACTTTCATACTCTCTCTCTCTCTCTCTCTCTCTCTCTCTC
>JAGFZM010000087.1:154202-171906 GCA_017657215.1 Limnothrissa miodon | reverse complement strand
TCAGGGATGAAACTTGAGGCCTGTTTGTGTAATCGTGCACACTCCCACACTCAGAGTCCCCCCTCACCCACAGCCACCCACACCCCCCTCACACTGACTAAATAATATCAGCCATTGACAGGCACAAGGTTTTAATCACAGACATCTTTAAACGGATGAAAAAGAACTATAACATGGATCTCTTACAAGGGGAGCAATGTTGACCTTGACTATGTACAACACAACTACAAGAGCTACTGCTGGAAAAACAACAGCTTCATATATAATGATTTCCAAGCACTGCTAATTCATCTTGTTTGGAAACAGGAGCATTTGAAAGTTCCTGTTTATAGAGGACGGTGCCAATGTAAGCATTCCTCAGAGACGTGGTTCTGTGGAGAGGGTAATATACTCAATCACTCACAAAGCAGCCCCAATAAAGACATGCTGCCTCACAATGCCTGCCGCAATAACAACAGATGAAGGAGGTTAAGCAGAGAAATCACAGTCCAGAGTCTCCTGGAATTAAGGTATGGCTGGACCCAGCGTAGCTTCTCTGCTGACAGTATTGACAGGCTTTGCTGCTCCCTCCGGTGTAGCTCTGCTACCTCAACAGCAAACTTAGGCTATTACAGTTTACAGCAGGTGAATAAACGCCTGAACCTATTTTTGAAACTTTTCGAAAATAAACACGATGATAAGATACACCTAATGGTTGTGTACTTTCTAAATATCATGGCCTCTGGCTGGTGAGAGAAAAATCATGTGTGATCCTGAGCGTGTTTGTGTTGTTGCGAGAGAGCGCCCGCTGCACTCCACTGAGCAAAGCTTCCTTCAGCCCGGGCCAACTGAGATGGACGGGCTCCAAATTCCAAACAAGGAGCATTAGCAGTGAGTCAGTGCTGATGGACTTAGGTTGCCCTTGCATGAGGGGAATGCGTCCTGGCCATCTCTTGGAAAGCTTAAGTCCTTTGGCTCGCGTTACAATATTACTTACATAGCGAGCTGATATAAAACACACAGGATCAATGACTCCACTAGCTGAGGCAGAAAGGCCTGTTCACATGTACTCACTACAGCTGCTTCTACTCTGCACCCTGGAGCGCTCTGGGCTAATCGATCACTGTACTATCAGGTCCCCCACTTTCCCTCAGGGTCGTTATCATAGTAAGGAAGTACCAGTTTGTATACAACAGTCTTCCTGAAAAAAGAATGCAAGGGAGCATTTCTGTTGGGACTTGTCATTCCAGAAGCTCCTGTCTCATGGCAGCAAAAAGGGAGTATGCTTCCTCTTTTAGCTGGCTGCATCTTCTTTAAGGCAGATACATTTTAAGGAAGGGAGATAAGCCCAGAGGTCGAAATGCTGCAGACTCCTGATCAGGTGTCTTGTCTCCTGGCCATGACAAACGCCTGAAATGTCAGTGCTGAGAGTGTGTGTGGATCCAGAAAATGAGTATTGATTGCAACCCTCCTCAAATATATTCCATCGGTATTAAACAAAGGAAATGCCAGTGATGCACAAAGGGAAAGACTACTGGCCATTTTACTGCAGGAGGACCAGGGGCACCGTCATAGAGCAGTGAGAGACATGTGGAGATTAAAAACAAGGAGGCCAGAGAATGATACAGGAAAGGCAGAGAGAGAGAGAGGGAGAAAATAAGAAATTAATGAAAGTAGGACAGAGACTGTGTCAGCTGGAGTCAGCATTAAAACAAGCCGAGGAGTCTTTTCTTTCTCCCGCTCATCAATTATTCTCTTCCTCAGCTTGAAATCGATTACCTTCATAGATTGTGTTTTGATTTATTTCCTAAGATCTGGGAAACCTGGGCTTAGTTACTCTGTTCATAGTTACTTCACTATATAAACTATAATTCAATCCCTATCTATTTTACTGACCAGGTTGAAAGTTATTGACAAGATATGCCACGGAAGGCACGGAAAATCAAATACTGGCTCAGTCCACATTACTGAAGTGATTAATGAAATTGTCATTAACTGAATCAATTGCCAGTGTGTGTAATTTTGTCAGTGTGTAAGTGAGAGTGTGTATTGATGCATGTGTATGGATGCATGTGTGTGGGTATGTGTGTGTGGCATTTAAATCATGACATTCTCTGCCCCCCATCCCATCCCCTTGCTCACTCAGCCTTGGAGGAATGTTATTGTGTGTGGGTGTGCGCTGCTGAATGGAGGTGATCACTTCTTCCTCCAGAGGAAAGGAGAAAATGTGCACAGTGACATTTATGTGCATCCCTTGGGACCAGAACATAGATCTAACAACGCCTCCGAGAGAACAGAGGCCCGAGAGACCAGCTCCGCAAGCTGTGTTGCCTGGTCTTTTTGTTTCCCTTCTTGTGCTTTCACTAAATCTAAATATTACATTTTCCAACAACCCACGGTTGTGTACAACTTTGTATTTATTGGACAACAAAGTTCAAATATGGATGTGTGTACACTACAGTAAAAGTAGTGTAGGACTGTGTGTGTGTGTGTGTGTGTGTGTGTGTGTGTGTGTGTGAAGTTCTTTGTGCATTCCCAGAGGGAGTGTGCTGCAAAGGACAGGTGGTCTTATTGATGATGGGGTCATCACCGGTGCAAATCCCCATGCACACAAAAGAGTGCATGGGCACGTGCACACACACGCCAACGCACATGACACACACACATACACACACACACTAAGATAGTTTCAATGACTGCAGACTGAGAAGTCATTGATGCAGCTAGTATATGTAGAGTTCAGATTCACGGCTGTGTGCCCAATTGTATCAATGGCATACATTTTTAGTGTCTGCTTTCTGACATAAGATGTTATATCTTATGTCAGAAAGCAGACACTAAAAATGTCCATGTATGTGTGTGTGTGTGTGTATCTTTATATAAAAGGTTTGTTTATAGCCAAGAACAGTTATAATATAACCCTGTTCTCAAATCACGTTGATTCTTGGAAAACTGATTTCTGCAAAACAGAAGAGCCCCTTTCTCAGCACCCTGCCAGTTCTATTCTCTTCCTCCTCTCCCCCTCGGCTGCATCTCTCCTCTCATCTGCTGTCAACTCTTCACCTCCTCACCTTGCAGTTAGTGAGCCCTTAGAGGTGAACGCCTGGAAAAGAGTGGCAGCGAGTTTGACTCAAGGTTTAATTTGTGTGTGTAAAGTAGTAGTATATGGTTTCTTGAAGGTCTGTATAAATATATTATACTGAGTGTACATGTATATGTGTGTGTGTCTGTGTCTGTGTGTGTGTGTGTGTGTGTGTGTGTGTGCAGTAAGGCGCATGTGTTATTTGTGCAAGCTTATATATTTTTCTTTTGGAGAGGGAGGTATCATTTTTACAGACGAGATGTTCCTCTGTCCTTGGACCTTGGCCAGGCACATTCTATTCTCTGCATCTATCGATAAGATTAACACAGGCTCTGTGAATGGATGCTGAGGAGAGCATCCTCCAATATAGTGGCTTCCACTGTGGAATCTTAATGAGTTGCACCAACATAGCAGCAAATGGATATCCTTTTTGGCTTGTCAGTTTTCAATAGTATTGCATCTATTGGATTTTATGGAGATCTTTCATAGCACCCTTATTCAATTTTCCACACTAAAATCCGACACACTGATGTGTTCCTGTCTTTCAGTCCTTATGTCAAGTATAAACACCGAAATACAAAATGTGTATTAGCATGGTTTTTCATTTTACATTCATTAAATATGTCAATTTGCATTAGTTTTCAACACCATTTTCTATATTTACTTCCCAAGCCTGCAGACTCAACTCAACATAAATTACTCTTGAAAAAGTTGTTACATGTAGTGACAATCATGTTCTGAACAAAGCAAACATCAGAAGCTGTGGCTGTAGCTACATCTAATGGACAGAAGGGCACAATGCATTTCTTTTTTTCAGAGGTCTTTTCTCTGCTTTGTTTCAGAATATGCCAGGATCTCATGATGAATACCAACAGCACAGACCCTGGATCATACCTCGCCCCAAGTGTAGCCGAAGCAGCCATTTACTCCGAGATCACCTCCTGGACCGAGGTTCCAGGTAGAGATGACAATATCTCCTCCCCACTCCTGTACTCATTTCCCAACCTGACTGCCCATGCACTGGCCAACGGGAGCAGCAAGGCGCCGGACCAAGAGTACGACCCTCTTGGGGGTCACACCATCTGGCAAGTCGTCCTCATCGTCTTCTTCACTGGCCTGCTATCCCTGATCACCATCATTGGGAACATCCTTGTCCTTGTATCTTTTAAGGTCAACCGCCAGCTCAAGACTGTGAACAACTATTTTCTCCTGAGTCTGGCTTTCGCAGACCTTATCATTGGCGTGATATCAATGAACTTGTACACCACCTACATCGTCATGGGTCACTGGGTCATGGGGAACTGGGCTTGTGATCTGTGGCTGGCCATCGACTACGTGGCCAGCAATGCATCTGTAATGAATCTACTGGTCATTAGCTTTGACCGCTACTTTTCCATCACAAGGCCACTGACTTACCGGGCCAAGCGAACCACCAAAAGAGCAGCCATCATGATTGCTTTGGCCTGGTTGGTATCCCTGGTGCTCTGGGCTCCAGCCATACTGTTCTGGCAGTACTTTGTTGGGGAACGAACAGTTCCTCCAGATAAGTGCTACATACAGTTCTTGACAGAACCGATTATAACCTTCTGCACTGCCATGGCGGCTTTCTACCTCCCAGTGACGATCATGAGCATTCTGTACTGGAGGATTTATAAAGAGACAGAGAATCGATCCAGGGAGCTGGCAGGGCTCCAGGGTGCAGGTGGGAGGTTTGGCAGCGAGAGATCACACTTCCACCTCCACTCTTCCGGAGGGAGTGGAAGGAGCTGCAGTAGCTTCGAACTGACCCGGCCCATGCAGCGACGCGGATCCATGCTGGGGCTCTCTGGCCGCTTCCACTGCTGGTCGTGGAGGCCAGGCCGCTGGGTCAGAGGCCGAGGCGAGGGCGAACAGGACCACAGCAGCAGCGACAGTTGGAACAACAATGACGCTGGAATCTCTGCCGACCACTCAGGCTCGTCAGACGAAGACGACAGCAGCGTGCCCACCACACGTGCCATTTTCTCCATCGTGCTTAACCTGCCAGGCATGAGGGCCGCCGTCAACTCCCAGGTCACCTCCTGTGAGGATTTTGATGAGGCATCAGAAGAAGATCCACTTCGGATCGGGGAAGAGGAGGTTACAGAGACCGACAGTCTGTCTCAGTCAGTCAACAATGGCAGTGGCAGGGACAGCAAGAGCTTTCAGAGTTTCTCCACCAAGATGTCCAAAGGCCAATCTATGCCTGCCATACAGTCTTCATCTGCAGGCTCAGAACCCACTGCCACAGCCAACACCAGCACCACCAAATCACCCTCTGTGCCCATCTCTTTCAAAGAAGCAGCTCTGGCACGCCGCTTTGCCATGCGAGCCCGGACTCAGATCACCAAGCGCAAGCGCATGTCTCTGGTGAAGGAAAAGAAAGCAGCGCAGACACTGAGTGCCATCTTGTTTGCCTTCATTGTCACATGGACGCCCTACAACATCATGGTCTTGGTGAACACCTTCTATCAAGACTGCATTCCACAGTCCCTGTGGGACATAGGTTACTGGCTGTGCTATGTAAACAGCACTGTTAATCCCATGTGCTATGCCCTGTGCAACAAAACCTTCCGCACCACCTTTAAAATGATTCTGATGTGTCGCTGGGATAAGCGAAGGCGAGAAGGAAAACAGCCACTACAGCAGAAACAAACCGTCAGATTCCACAGAAGGTTACCCAGGGACTCTACATAGACCCCTCAGCTCTGAACATACATACAACAGCTGCACTGCTGGATTAGTCCAAACGTGGATTAACATACTGTATATTTGCAAGTTCAAGGCTTTGGCCTCAATGGATAAACGGAAAAAATATTTTTGGGCTCCATGACCTGTTCTCCTCTGTCGTGTTACTCTGAGGCCAGGAGTTACTTCACTGTACTGTTGCTGAAAGGAAATACCGAGAGAACAAGAAAGGGCTTTTGACATTGTACAGGAAAATCTGCTTGCTGTCTCTACCTGAAAGGATTACCAGATCTCCCTTTGATGGGGATTATTTTTGTTGCATCAAGTTTTCAGCCAAGTCTCCTGAAGGTGTAACTTTTTACGTCAAGGTCATTGGTTTGAGTAGAAGCAGATTAAGTGATCTGAAACCTGGACATTAATACCACTACACACAAGACACAAGTCTTTTCAGGCTCAAATGAAATGGCTAGGGCCAATCACTTTCCCATAACTTTTTCTAGAGACTAAATGGAGCTTTGTGAATTATTACCATCAGTCTTTGTGGACAGATTTCAAAACAACACTTAACATTTTGATGGTTAAATATAATATGTTCAGTACATCTCAAGCCATGTTAGAGCAGTTTATGTATTTCTCTTGGTTTGGGTAAATCTTCGAATTTTGACTGTACTCTGAATGTACAAGCTGCTCTTGTGTTATGCGTGTTTAGCTGTTTACATGCTTTGAAGCAAATACAAGCATTTTCAGTGATTGTTTATGTATCAAAAATTTGTGTGGATATTGATGGTATTTGTACATTTTGGGTGATCTGTATTTGAAATCTTGGATAGATTACACATTGACTATGAAGTGTACTCCCTCATTTGGGAACTGTGAGTTTGGGAGTGTTTTAAACGTATTGATTACACTGCAAAGTTTTATTATTAGGCACATTCAATCAAGCAACATCAGCATTATTTCAAATGTCCTCCAAAAGTTTCTTTGAACATCATCACACCATGCTCAAGACATTGTTTTGAGGTTTTGTGGATATATTTTACCTTATTTTTTTTACAAAGATACTTTTTGGAAGTAATAGAATTTCATTTAAAGTCTGGGGTACTCCCATATGTACTGTCCGAAATGTGCATTATTTTGACATGGGTCAATGAATTAATAGTGCATGCCATCCACATTAATCCTAGATAACTTTAATTCATTTTTTGCCTATAATTATATATGTATTTATCTATCATTCCAAACTACATCTTGTTACCCACCCAAGAATTTATGCTTGGTTTTACTAAGAAACATCTCCAACGTCCCACTTCTTAAACACTGTTTATGAAGAACAACAGTGCCCTCTGCTGAGTTGAAATGTCCTTGCTCTTTAGTCAGCCATTTTCATGAGTTTTCAAACTGTGTCCCAGTGGCAAGAAGGGAAGACGTGGAAAATGGTAAAGTCCATGCCTTAGTATGAGACATTAAATATAGCCTTACTTAGTGAAAGTGTGAAAGCCTTAGAACCGAAGTCAACAGCTCCAGTGAATGTCAACTATAAGTGTACAGAAAGGCAGCAAATTCCGACCAAAGTGTCCATATCTGAGTACATATGCTTTGCCCTGGTGACTTTATTACTTGATATAACGTAGATATTTAAATGTCTTCATTTCCCTCTTGGTGACTCCAAACATAACTATAACAGAAAAAGACCAGACTAATCCAGTGTCTGTTATAACATGGAATATAACAGGTTTATGCTGTTGATGTGTGGTCCAATTCATGTTGATGGGACTGATGTGCATTTATTATCAAATATTTCTGAATGTTTACAGAATACATTTTGTGACAGTTTGTGAAGTGTACTGAAATGCAGTTCCAATGCTAAGCATTTCTATCCAGCAGTCTTTCCTTTTTTGAAAATAAATGTCACATTTTTAATGTGATAACCCTGTCCTTAAAAACTAAACTATGTAGTTTGTTTGTCTTTAAAATAACAGCTTTAAACCCACATTGTCGTTGCATGCCTAGTATGCCTGGAATTGCACTATTCAATATTTTGAAAACAGAGAGGAGCAGAGGCCTTCGTATTTTATTGAATAAATGTTGATCATTTGGTATGATTTAGATTTACCATGTTTACTCTGTTAAATACTGTATGTTTGTAGAAGGCCACTATTGATAGCTGATTGTTGATTGATTAGTTTTGTTTTGTTTGTTTGTAGAGTTTATGCACACACAAGAATCTCTGAAAGCAAGCTAATTGACTCTATCAAGGTTGACATAAACATGTACTGTAGGCTAGAACACTAATTGAAAAAAAAACAGTAATTATAGTCTATCTACTATATATACTTAACATTAGACCCTAAAGCTACTGCATAGCGCATAGTTTTAACTTCTTAGCTAGTCAAAGGACACATCTTTTCTTTTTCAAATTTTAAACAGTCGAACAGCAAGTAAACGAGATTGAACTACTAAAGATCTGAAAAGACGTACAGTATTAATATTGCATGAGGCAGAATTGACAATTGGGTTTAATTTCTATGTATCTGTGGAGAATATGTATGCAGTATCACATATGATGAATATACATTTACTGTTTCAAGGCATGGCAATTTTATTTATAAAGCGCATTTTATACACAAGGCAACTCAATGTGCTTTACAGATAAAACAGTTCAGAGATAGCATTAATAACAGCACAAATTAAAAAATACAAGTGCAAGCAAAGAATAAAAAAGAGAATAAAAAAGATGAATGAATAGATAAAAAAGAAAAGAAATATAAATATGTGTTATGCGTCAGAAAATAATTTGGTCTTAAGTCTGGATTTAAAACAGTAGGTGCATTTTTTATATTCTCTGGAAGTTGGTTCCATACTGTAGCTGCACAGCATAGGAAAAAGCTGCTTCACCAATTTTTGTTCTGACAGTGGGTCTGATCAACAAATTCTTTTCCACAGATCTTAGAGACCTTAGTGGAGTAAATTTCTGACATATGTCTAAAATATAAGCAGGTCCTTTGCCATTCATATTTAAATAAAAGTAACAGTGCTTTAAAATAAATTCTAAAACTCACAGGAAGCCAGTGCAGGGATTTTAAAATTGGAGTAATATGGTCAGTTCTTTTTGTTCTTGTAAGGACCCTAGCAGCTGCATTTTGAATGTGTTGAAGGGGCTTAATGGTCTTTTTGGGTAGGCCTGTTAAAAGGCCATTGCAGTATAGTCAACTCTGCTTGAAATGAAGGCATGAATAAGTTTTTCAAGGTCCTTATTTGACATTAGGTCTCTCAGCTTTGAGATGTTTTTTAAATTATAGTATGCTGATTTAGAGATTGATTTGATGTGACTGCTGAAGTTACGGTCACTATCAATGATGACTCCAAGGTTTTTAACAGTCTCTTTGGCTGTGAACCCCTTTACGTTAAGTGCAGTTAAGTGCAGGCAACCTTTGATCTTTTCTCCTTGTTTCCAAATATAATCACCTCAGTCTTGTCTTTGTTTAACTGTAAAAAATTGGAGGATCAATACACTGATAGAGGCCTTCAAGGGGGGTATAGTCATCAGGGGACAGTGCAATGTAGATTTGGGTGTCGTCAGCATAGCTATGGTAAGAAATTGAGTTGTTAGTGATAATCTGACCAAGTGGGAGCATATAGGTTGAATAGTAAGGGTCCAAGTACAGACCCCTGGGGGACTCCACAGGTCAGGGGCATTGGTGTTGAGGTATGGGTGCCCATGGCGACAAGGAAGCTTCTATCTTCTAAGTAGGATTTTAGCCACTTAATCACTATACCAGTAAACCCAACCGAATGTTCCAGCCAGTGTAGAAGTATGCCATGATCAACAGTGTCGAAGGCAGCACTGAGATCCAGTAGCACCAGAACAGATGTTTTTCCTGCATCAGTATTAAGACGGATGTAATTTACAATCTTAAAGGGATAGTTTGGTTTTTAACACATTGAGCCCCTTTCACAGGTTGTCTAAAATGCAATAAAGTGGTTGACATTGAAATTTTGACACTTGCTTCTGTCTCGGCTATTTGGGAAATGTAGAATCGCCTCAGCCTGCCTTCAAAATGGGTTGCAATGGGCATGTGTTGTTTCTATCCTTAAAACACTGGTTTTAAAAAAGTGCTACTCACCAAGTGGTTAGTGGTGCTCAATGATGTTCCAAAACATGTATCGTAGTGAAATAAAGCTTCCGTCCATGTTTTATTTGGCACTTTATTTATATGAAGGAGCAAATAGACCCCTATGGGACTTACAAAATGGCAAATAAAACATGACAGAAACTGAATTTTGCTACGATACTTGGGTTGGAACATCAGCAAACGCCACTAATCACTCCATGAGTAGCACTTTTTTAAAACCAGTGTTTTAAGGATAGAAACAACACATGCCCATTGCTAGCCATTTTAAAGGCAGGCAGAGGCGATTCTATATTTCCCAAATACCCGAAACGGGAGCAATCATCAAGATTTTGGTGTGAACCACTTTATTTCATTTTAGACAACCTGTGAAAGGGGCTCAATGTGTTAAAAACCGAACTATCCCTTTAATAAGGGCAGTCTCAGTACTGTGACAGGCTCTAAAGCCAGACTGAAATATATCAAAACAATTATTTGAGGACAAAAACTTTTTGTTTCAGCATTTAATTGATTGAAACCTATTTTTTCAATGATCTTCCCAACAAATGGCAGATTGGATATTGGCCTATAGTTATTAAGAACTGAGTGGTCCAGGTTATTCTTTTTCAGTAGTGGTTTTACAACTGCTAGCTTTAGTAACTTGGGGAAAATGCCATTCTCCAAAGAGGAGTTTATAATCTGGAGCAGATCTGGTGCTACAAGGTGGAGAACAGATTTCAAGAAGCTGGTCGGCAAAATGTCCAGTTCACATGTGGAAGAGCTGAGGTCTTGGATAGTAAATAAAATAAAATGTTATAAATAATAATTGCAGGCTTATCTGTTACTGCGTGTCAACAACTATTTGATTAGATTAGATTATTGGGACCATGTGTGAGTATGTGTGACAGCATGTCTCCCTGCATGCAGAAATAAAGTCATACCAAGTTTTCCTCCATCCCTACCCTTGGAACTCCTTTTCGTGGTGATCCTACACACTGCTGGCTTCAGTTTCTCATGTTATGGAACAGTTTCTCTTCTCTATGGCCTCCAGTGTTCATGGCTCTGTCAAAAATAGATTTGACAAAATCTATGGATGGAATTGTATACCTCTGTGTGGGTCACTAATGACTTCCTTCAGATCATATGTTGGTATACATCACCACCGTCCAGCCCACTGTGTGAGAGAGATGGGATATCTGTGTAAAGAGAGCTAAAGGGGAGATGGCATTACGACATGTGATGATACACACCCATCTTCATGTGACTGAGGAAGAGGAGTGGGCCAGCATTGATCACAAACGCTTATTTGTCCTCAGAATCTACTGAAGAAACTGCAGTGGTAAGTACGGCTGTTCTCTTGTTAATGTTTTATTTGTTTATGTTATTCCATTGATAAAAAGAAAGTATAAATCAAGCTTTTACAGTTTAATCTTTGAATAATAAAAAGCAGTTGATGTTTGGCCATCATACGATCGATCTAAGTAAGTTTTATAATATTCCAATTAGAACTGAAATGAAAACTGAAAACATTTATGTGTACTTTTATTTTGTTGGTATATGTTTCATAAAAACTGCCAGAACAGCAGATCCTTAGTACACTGTCAGGGCTCTGCTAAAGGGCCACATCCTGTTGGCTAAATGATTCATGAGAGCACCTCCTGAGAATCTGTTTTCATGATGTAACTTAAAATGAAGCATTTTCTGGAATGTTTGTTAAATTGCATGGAAGTTTCCAGCTCAGGTCATTAGACTGATTTACATGCTAATTCACTTGGTCATTATCCCTATCTGTATCCCATGATGTAAGGCTTCCTCTGCGCACAGAGGGAAACACAAGGGCTATTTTTAGCTCACAAGTCTGGATTGTGGTAGATTATATTCTGCCCTGAATCCTCCACCCCCCTTCACAAATACTGTAATAATCTGTTGATGGAGCTTAAAAAAACAAATAACGTGACGTTATCAATGGAATGCAGAAGAATATTTATTCTCACTATGCTTTTAGATGGTTTGTAATTTTAAACATTTAAACAAATATGGCAGATGTACAAAATGGAGATAAAAATAAACAATACAATAATTTAAACTAAATTATCCCTGATCACTGCCATTAAGATGCTATAACCTTTATGATTTTTTACTATGTCTGTGTATGTTGATACTATTCTATCTGTCTCAATGATTCCAGGCACACATGTGTGGCGTGTAGAGTAAAATCATATGATGCAGACGATCCAGACAATTGAAACCCAGCTTCCTGTGCTCAGGGAGAGCTTCATCACTACTCCCTTCAGGCACACTGCGAGGAGGAAGAGCAGCTTAACAAACCTCATCCGGAGACAGCTGCAGCAACAGCAGCAACAACTCACATCAAAACAGCAGGGCCAACAGCACATTTCGCAGAATGAAAAGCATGCCACAGAGCATGCTCGACTCCAGCGCTCAGCGAGCAGCCCGTCATGTGAGTCGACAGAGAGAGCAGATGGGCAAGCGAGCGAGAGGGACCAAGGGGGAGAGAGTGGGAGGGAGAGGGCGCATGCCAGTCTCTCTGCTGCAGCGTCAGAGACAGAGGCAGCGTCGGTGACGGCAACGTCACAGCAGCTCCAGTCAACACCAGAGCCAGTGAGCGCGAGTGAGGGGAGAAGATTAGAGCAAGCCAGCGGGAGCAGCACAGCACAAATTCCACTAGCACAGCATCCTCAGCCACCGCTAAAGCCAGAGCTTCACCCGCTCCCACAGCATGGCTTGATCACACAGGGGGTCTGGCTGCTGAAAAACATGGGCAACCAGGAGGCCAAGCAGAAGAAGGCAGGCACTGGGGGGGCAGAGGGCACAGGCAACGGGGTCAGGGTTGAGGATGGGGAGCAGAATGAATCCAAGAAGGGAGGCTTCCACAGCAAAAAATCGCAGAATAAATCCAGCAAATTGGGAGACTCTGGCAAGAAGAAAAACAAAGCAGAGTCCGCCAAATCCTCCGTCTTTTCCAACCTCAAGAAAGGTCTTTCTCGAGCAAAGGGGGCATCCAGGGAGAACATTCTTGATGCCGGAGCTTCCCAGGCATCTCATCTCGACAACGTGGGGATTAAAGCTGCCGACGCTAGCCTCTCTGGGGATGAGTTGGGGGGATTGACCGACAGTGAGCCTGAGCGCGGACAGCCCCCTCTGGGCAGCAGGCAGTCAACTGTGGATGGTGAGGAAGGGAGGAGCACTGAGTCGGGGTCAGACACGGACATCTACAGCTTCCACTCTGCCACCGACCATCAGGACCTGCTTGCGGACATCCAGCTTGCCATACAGAAACAGCATGGCGACAGCGTCCCTGACGAGATGCTTAAAGACACAGACAAGAGCACTGCAAACTTGCCCCGTGACCCCACAATCCCAGATGCCCTTTGTGACCTTCCCCTTGATTCAGAGGGCGGTGGTGGAGAAGGCCTGGCAGAGGAGAATGTGGCCAAGGAAAAGATGACAAGGGATGATACTGTAATTGAATTAAATGTGAGTGAAAGAATTGCAGCTCCAGAGATAGAGGAACTGGATCAGCTTGGAGAAAGCGACCTGGTCTCTTTGTCTGAAGTTCCCCAGCTGACCATAACCAAGACACCCAGCACTCACAGCTTTCCAGACACCAATACAACGACCAACACAACCACCAACACGTCCTACGAGAGTGCAGAAGAGCCAGCAGATGAGGAAGTAGGAGACTCAGCCTTCACCTCTTACTGTGACGAGAGCCTGGATGGTCATCGTGACCTTTCCAAGATCCTACCTGTTGGGCTGGAGTCTGTTTTAGAACTACCTGACCCTAGGCCCAGCCTAGAGACAGGAGTCCCAATCTCAGTAGGTTCACATAAAAGTATAAGCAGCGTGGACCTAAATGTGGTGAGAGATGAGAGTGAAGTGGGTGGTCTGAGCGCTGACGATCTAGGGTTCCTCTCTCCCCAGCGGAGGACCAGCAGCAGCATCACCTTTACCCAGTGGGCTTCTGACAGTCCGCAGGGATGTAGAGGCCACTTGGCTTCCCCTGCCAGCCCAATCGTGAAGCCTTACCCCACCATCCATCCCGCATACGTGAAGACTACCACCAGACAGCTGACCTCCCCCACACACTCTCCAGTTGGTTCCCCTTCGCCAAGTCCTCTAGTCAGTCGCAGGGACTCTAGCTCTGGCCTAGGGCCTGGGAGCTCCAGAGCGGAGAGGTGGAGGGCACAGAGGCAGAGGTCCAGCAGCATTGCAGGACCCATCAGCTACCCGTCAGATTGGGCTGGACGGCTCGCTGGCCTGCGCTCTGGATCAGAGGACGGACAAGATCAAATACAGGAAAAGGGCTCTGAACAGAAGCTGGGTGCGAGACGCACCTCCTCATGTCTACAAACATGTGGTGGAGGCTTTTCTCTGGATGTCTTCTCTGGTGAGGCTGCAGCTTCTAGTTCATTATTGGCTAATATTAAGGCTTTATACTGTATAAATGTGAATTCTGCAGAATAGCTTCAAATGGATTTTATCATTCATCAAATTGTGCTGCTTAAATGGCTCATAAAAGTTAGTTAATGAAAAACAATGAATTTAATGAAGATCGTTAAAAATAATTTAACACATGGCTAATAGTTCAGTAATCATAATGATACGATTCTAATCTGAACTGCAGAAAGCCACACGTGTTGAGAACGTGACCCTGCCCCAGGTGTTTCCCTCTCTGCTGTACACCACATCCCCTCCCCCAACTCTCACTCTCCCCCTCTGTCTTCTCTCCTGTGATGAGTGCTGGAATGTCAGGCCACTCGGCGGCCGCCGGCTAAGAGGTCTGGGTTTCTGCATGGCTGCCCCTCTATGCTATGGGAAGGCTCTTTTTGACACGCACATGCTTATTCTCCTGTCCACACACACAGATTTGCTCTCAGCTCAGCGAGACAGCCCACACACATGCACACACCAAACCCCTCACAGGTCACACAGGAACCTTAGGAGGGGTCACATGAGGACCACAGCGAGAGGTTGGGGGGAGAGGGCTTTGCTCTTAGCTGGGCTGTGCAGTAAGTGTGTACCTAAACTTAGAATTTAACTGGTTAAAGTAACTTAAGTTATTTGAATGTCACAGTTGACACATTTCATTTTATTAATTAAAATTATAAAAATAGTATTCATAATATGGGGCTAGGTCAAACCTTCCTACGTTAATGCAGATAAATTACCCCAGCCTATTATAAGAAATTACAAAGCTCTGTTCCTGGAAACTGGGCAGTGCTGTCATCACCCCTATAAAAGTCTTTCAATCGGTTTTAACTTTGGAGTCAATGAAGAATTTAAGATTAGAATGCTTGAGAAATCGATTAACCAGCATGTGCGAGGTTAAACAAGGCTGTGATCTGGCAAACACAAACTTACCTACTGTATAAACGTTATATCATCTGATTGTTCATAAGAGATGTTCTCTAGGTTGTATTTATTTTTTTTACAAGTAACCTAGCCTAAAAGATGAAATGCTCCACAAACAGCCATCCTGCTAACGTTACATACAAAATTGTAAGATCAGGCACTAAGCTATGTAGCCAAACAACCAGGTTAAACTGCATCACCTGACAGCTCCACATTAAAGGACCAACTTCCCAGGATTCAGCACTGAGCTTGATCAGCTTGATCAGAGACCAAAGGTCTTCCAGGTCAAATCAATCACATACCAGTGATTAAACAGTTCACGTAGGCTAACGTGTAAGCCTGGAATTCGTTCCAGGTATTCCAAGTATTTGTCGATATGGAGCATTGACTATATATAATAACGCCATAGGTCAACAGGGGTAGGCCTACGATGTAACGTTAGGCTACTTTCAAATTTTAACTTGCCTTAATTTCTTTAGCCTACTAAAAAAAGTGGCGTTGTAGGCTAGACTACATCTGCTTGCGAGCCACTACTAAATTAACGCCAAAGACGTGAAATTTTGGTCTATTCTGACCTTTCTAGCTAATGTTATGTTTTGCTTAGATGTACAGCTAGAAAACGTTCTGTTCGTTAAATTAATGTTGTGGAAAAAAAATAGCCTATAAATTGCGCATCGTTTTCTCTGAGGCGGCATTTTCATCGGTTATAGTTACCCTGTGACATGCGTTATTGTTACACCAAGATGCCATCGAAATCATTAGGTTTACTGAACATGACCGGCTATTATGAATTTAATTTCGTTTTACTTCACTTGAGCAGTAGGCTATGAGTAGACGTCGGGCAGACAAAATTGAAGCCATGGAGTCCTCAATGAAGGTTCAGCCAATGGCAGAATCTGTTTGGTCAGAAATATTAATCTCTTAGATTATCAGATTTGTATTAATCCCAGCCCACTGCTTGTCTCATTGGCCTACATTATTCTTGGCAATATGGCAGATTTATTTGGCACAGCTGTTTCATTTCTACTTTATTTTTGCAGTGGCTATGGCTTGCGCTTTTGGATATGTTTTTTTTTTTTTTTTATTCAGTGTGTCATACAGTGCAGTTACCACTATGTGTGGTTGACCTTATTTTTAGCTACTGCTGAACCCAATGAGATATTGAGTTTGTTCTCAACTAATAGCCAAGTGATATTTTTATAGACACTCCAGAACTGCCCACTCATGTGCTTCTCTGTGCCTTTGGAAATAATGATGCTGTTCTGGATGAATGATTGCAACGTGCCTTAGCTTTTTAATCAAGACCCATCACTGCTCTCTTAGGCAGAGCCTGTGGGAGTGAGGTGTATTCCATACCAAAACCTCTAAGCATTTTTTACTTGGTGCATTTTACCAGACCTAGACTATTTTGAAATATCAGGATAAATGTTTTCAGACAATCAGACAATGACTCTTAAATGTTCTCTCTGTTTCTCCAGGTCGTACTCTGCTGGAGCGTTGTCTGGCTGGGGGTAAGGTGCCTCCTGAGGAGGTTGAGACGCTGTGCTCCCGCTTCTTGGCCCTGGGCATTCTCCAGCCTTTTAGCCACTGCATCTGGGAGCAGCTCCAAGGAGGGGACATGCCAGATATGCTTACCTTTAACGTAAGAACTGTACTAACAGCCAAAGAGGGTCTGTTTGTTTATAATATCTGACCAGATGCATTTGTTTCAGTTTGTCTCAATCATTATGGTAGTGATGCATAGTGCTCTCTGCTGCTAAGCAAATAGTTTATGCTAGGATCAGATCACTATCTGCTATGCCTATTAGAAATGAAGTTAGTTCTTGCCAATAATGAGCTCATGCATATGTAGCCCTGAAAAAAAGTTTTCACTCCACATCACACTTCATTAAACACCTTTCCACATCCAGCCCCTCTTTCACCAGGATGCAGCATACTGATTGTACAGTATGCTCTCATGGAGCTGCAGGGGATGACAAAGATAAAGATGGGAAGGAAGAAAGGAAGGAAGAAAGAAAGAAAGAAAATGTATGTGTTTGTTCTGCTCTTGTGTCTTCTCAAACTCATTGCAGCAGAAGATTTATTCATCTGATAGTAGGGGTAGAAAGAGGGAGATGAGAGTAGATAGAGAAAAGGATGAGAGTGAGTGGAGGAGGGAATGCTTGATTGTTTTTGTTGAGTAACATCCTATTGTCAACGAGCTTAATGGTTGATTTTAATGTTATGCTGAGGGGCACTGTGCTGTTTTTATCTCTAAATGATTTGTAACATTTTAATGAGACACTGTTGTGCTACAAAACATTATGTTTCCAGTCAGTGGTAGAAGTTGCTATGGTGACTGGTTATTTTCAGGGTTGTCATTAAGATGACCCATTAGAAAAACATAGCCTGACGAGTTGAGACCCCTATCATCAGCAAGATCGAGCTCATTTGGATTTGAATAGATGAGTTT
>JAGFZM010000087.1:139655-154192 GCA_017657215.1 Limnothrissa miodon | reverse complement strand
ACACACACACACACACACACACACACACACACACACCGCTGAATTATGAGGACATGTGAAATCTTGTGCAAACGGTTTGAAAGGCTAAGGCCAGTGTTCCTGAGGCCACTATAAATGGCCACTGAAGAATGCCGTTAATCTCGGTAGCCGTCAGCAGCAGGCCGGCGTATTTCTCATCCCTGAGCCCCGCACTGACACCCAGCGCCTCTCCTCCACAGCACGTCTGCATGATAAGGGCCTGCACAACCTAAGGGAAACAATACTGGAAACTGCACTGCACTTCACTTGCATTCCTAATGGCCCCTGTCCTACCCGTCGACAATACCCAGTGCTGTGTTTGTTTTTGTTTTCTATATCTTACCTCACACTGATTTTGCTTCTTAGGTGTAGTCTTAAATTAGGTCTTTAAGTTGAAATCTAAGCAGAAGGCTGTTGGCTTCATTTATACCGTGTAGAGTGAATTCCTTTCTCTTTCTCTTTCAGCTAAAAACGACTTGGAGGCCCAAGAATCGCAGCTGGCCACAACGCACAAAGTGTGAGTAGTGGGTGCTGCCTGTCCCGGGCTTGGGTGGCGGCATGGGGGTTGGGTGACATGTTTTGCTGCGGAGGCTGACAGGTGAGCGGCTAGTCCAGGTTGTTTTGGGGATCCCATGGGAATGTTTGTCTTGCTCAGGTCCGATTGAATTTGCTCGGGCTGGCATGCTTTGACGAACAGTGTGGGTCTCCAGTGCTTTTTCATGCATGTTTGGTAAAGGTGTGTGTGTGTGAGTGTGAGAGAGAAAGAGAGTAGGAGAGAGAGAGAGAGAGAGAGGCGGAGAGAGCAAGCATGTTGGTGTGTGAGCGTATGTGTGCAAGGGAGAGTGTGTGTAAGTGTTTATCCAGACAGCAGTGGCTCCAGAGGTCTGTGCTGGGGAATGTGTTCAGCGCTCGCTGGAAACTCCAAACAACCTCCGTTCTGGATCGATCGTGGGCCTCATGATAACACGCCGACCCCCCCCACCCCCTCACCCTCTTTCATGTCCCGCTCACCAGCACTGCTCCCCTTACTGCTCCAGTCCTCAGTGGGGGAATTCAAAGACCTCTGGAGGAACACAAGAGCTCTCACTTTAAAAGGCCTTTTTTCTGCGGACGACTTGATCTGTGTTTGCGCATTAATGAACAATGTCACTGGCATAGGCCCGTGTATTTCAATATTGGCCCTTGTTTTTGTTCTAGCCTACGCACATGCTTTTGGTCAGCTCTGCTTTGCATTCCTGCCATCACTGCCAGTAACACTATCAGGGCCGAGTTATCCATCACCAGATTGACACGATGCTTCGTATTTTGATAAGATGAACTCACAATGCATTTCACATATTAGAAGCTGATCGCTTTCACAGTTCCACAGCGCAGCTTCCAGCCGCCTTGTTTTAACAGTATTTAGCGCATGATGGCATGTTGTTCCTTCCTCAACGTTCTCAGGTTCCTGGAGCTGAGCGTTTTCTTCTCCGTCAAGCCGAAGGCGGGCGAGAAGGAGGTCTCCCCCAACACGCTCTTCTCCGTATGGCACGAGTTTTCCGGCGACTTCAAGGACCAGTGGAAGAAGGAGAACAAGCTGCTCCTCAAGGAGAGGTGAGGAGATGCTCCCTGTCTGTGTAATCCCAGTGTGTGTTTGAATAATCCCAATGTTTGTTTGAATAATCCCATTGTGTGTATGAATAATCCCAATGTTTGAATAATCCCAGTGTTCCCCTTTATTTGAAACCCTGCACCATCAAAGGCTTACCTGCCATGGAACAACCAATCATGGATCAGTCTTTAAGAGTGCAGTGTTTAGTGTACATGTTGGGATTCAGTCCTTGTCTCCTTTGTGTCTTTCTCCTTTGTTTCAGTTCTTTCTTCACTGATTGCCCAGAGGCTGAAAACACCTCTTGAGTCTGCTCGCTTGTGCTTTAAACATAAACATAAACAAAAACAAAACAAAATACATGGTGGTAGAGAGAGGGTTTAGCTCCGTTGCATGAGTCTGTGAACTGTGCTTTTTTTGGGTGGTCTGGAAAAACTTTTCACTGCTTGATCTTTAGATTTATTCATCTTTAAAAATGACAGCTGTTGCGTGAACATTCCAATTCTTTTTGGATTTTTTTTTTTACACCACACTGTTCTGGGTAAACCCT
Source organism: Limnothrissa miodon (assembly GCA_017657215.1). Classification (NCBI taxonomy): domain Eukaryota; kingdom Metazoa; phylum Chordata; class Actinopteri; order Clupeiformes; family Clupeidae; genus Limnothrissa; species Limnothrissa miodon. Next base: position 152,036 of record JAGFZM010000087.1, on the reverse strand, counting down.
CAGGGCATGCCCACGAAACAAACACACACACACACACACACACACTCCTGCGCTATGCCTCTCTCCTCTCTCTCTCTCTTTCTTTCTCTCTCTCTCTCTCTCTCTCTCTCTCTTTCTTTCTCTCTCTCTCTCTCTCTCTCTCTCTTTCTTTCTTTCTTTCTTTCTCTTTCTCTTTCTCTCTCACACACACACACACTCTCAGTCATTCTCTTTCTTTTTCACACACAAACACACAGAAACACACCGTGCACACACACACACACACATACATGTACACACACACTCCTTTTCATGCCCTAATCCATATATCCCAGCCTACTGGCAGCAGATCAGTCAGCCTGAGGGTTGTATAAAGAGCTTTGGCCAGGGTCACATTTGTCACCATAAGCCGTTCCTCTGCCTACCCCCCAGGCACCCACACACAGGGGCCTTTGTTGTGGCAACCGAGGGCACCATAGCAACCGAGCCCCTGACGACAGAATCTTGACTCCAGAGAGACGGCATAGATCACTAAGTTTCGAAAAGGCCACGCAATAATTTGTGCATGTTCACTTAAATCCTGAAACTAGTGACCCAGTGATGTTAACTTGCCCCCCTCTTTCCAAGTCAGCCTTGGTCAGTCATGATCCGTGACAGAGGGGAATGACAATGTACGTTTTGATTTATCAAGCTGTATTAGACACTGCTCTGTTAGGCACATACTGGAGCAGGGATCACCCACCCACACTCTCTCACACACACACACACACACACACTCACTCACACATGCTCGCACAAACACACCCATGTGCGAACACACACACACACACACACACACACACACACACACATATCGATAGAAGCACATGATTGTAATAAGAACCTATCACAGTCGTGTATTGCACAGAAGGAGAACGTTTCAAAGGGGCTGCCAACACCTCAAACAGAACCATACCATATTTGGACCCTCTGATCTGGCTCCAGAGACTTTGAAGCCCTTCTGTCATGTCTGAGAAAGATATATGGAGGGAAAAAAAGTCTGTGTGTGTGTGTTAGTAAGTGTGTATCTGTGTGTGTGTGTGCATACATGCTGAGACTGAACTCGCTGTGTGTCTGAGTGTATGCATGTATGATCATGCACACATGCTTCAGTCTCCCCTTGTGAGTATCTGTGTGGGAAGTGTGTGTGTGCATTTGTGTGTGTGTGTGTGTGTGTGTGTGTGTGTGTATTTTTTAAGGCAGTGAGTGAGAGAGAGGCAGGAAGAGGGGGGTGATATTCTGTGTGTGTGTGTGTGTGTGTGTTATTTTACCCTGTGAGGTGTTAGGAGCCTCGAGCCGCAAAAGGAGCTGCACTGCACCTTATTGTAGCGTGATGTGGCCTGCCGACCCTGACACTGTTTTATTGGCGTCTCATAACTCTCCCCTGAGTAAACATGGCGGGCTGGAGCATGACCCCGGGAGAGGGAGAGCTTTTCCAGAAGCATCCATCTCTCATGCAGACCCAACCGCCCCCGCGCCAAAGAGAGAGAGAGAGCACGAGGCGGGGGTGAAACCAACATCCCATCCTCCCAAATCACTACCGGCTCTCCATGGAGACACGCTTAGGAATTACCTTTACGGAGAAGCCAGATAAATCTCTGTGTGGAGCCGGAGGGGGTCTGGGAAGCATAAGGAGAGCGGTGGCGGTTTCAGGAGGCCTTAGGAGTCCAAAGACGTTTTTCCGCAAACGTGTGATGAGCCTGGCTTGTGCTTCCAGACAGCAGCGGGGAAGTGGAGAGCTAATGACGGGGTGACTGGGAGCCCTGTGGAGTTCACGGGCGGTTTTGCTGTGGGCTGTCATCCCCGGGGAGGTGAGCAGACATCTGTTTACAGTAGACCTGGAGGCACAACATGGCCATGCAGCAACCAAACACTTATCAGAGAGCGGCGGCGCATCGCCGGCTAGCTCCATAACCCCGGCGACCAGGCAGCAATGCGGCGGTTGAGTGAGCCGGTGTCATTTCTCGGTTTGTTTTGTCATGCTGAGAGCTCTTGGTGAATGTGTTCCATATGGGCGGCCGGGGCTGGTATGTGGCGCGGAGGGCTGGGTTGCGGAGCGCGTGGCGGCAGTGCGGACAGCTCCTGTTACCTGGGCCACATGCTGCCGATGACGGAGGGAACCACGCTGTCACAAGGCCATTACAGTGATGAATAAGACACGCTCGGCCACCAGTCTTGGGCTCCATCTTTTTTTCTTTTTTCTTTTTTCCTTTTTCCGTGCTCACACCCCCCTTCCCCCTCTTTCTTCTCTCTTTCCCCCTGCAGATTAAAAGTGGCAGAGGAGGGTTTTAAGCAAGCGCGAGAGAAAGCCTCCTACAGTGTCAAACCCAAACATGCCTCTGGGATTGTGAGTGCTCTTTTACATCCCACTCACACGCTTCACCTCCACCCCTGATCTCTCTCTCTCTCTCTCTCTCTCTCTCTATCTCACTCTGTGTCTCTGTGTCTGGACACTCTTCTACCACACCTCTCTCCATCTTTGACTTTCTTGTCGTCCTGTGTGTCTCTACCATCTAATCAATTGCAATAGAAATGTTTCCTGCAGATGTTAGTGTGTTTGTGCTGATAAAATGGCTAACACATTGCCTTTGTTTGCCTTTTCTGTTTCCCAGAAAGCCAAACTCGGACAGAAGATTTGACAGGCAGCCACAAGGATGGCTTGGGCTGTTATTTTATTTTTTTTTATGAAAGGCATGGTGGTGACTTCTGCCGCGGGCTAAAAAAAAAGAAAGAAAAAGAAAGGAATTGTAGCCATTGACCCCCCTCCATGATAACCAGCACTTTTGTTTGTTTTTTTTTTTTTTCTCTCTCTCTCTCATGTTGTAATCAAAGAGCATTTTCTGTCTGTAAGCCCCTCAGTCACACATACACACACAGACACGGCTCATTTGTCAGTGGTCTCTCGGGTCCACTCAGGGCACGAGCATCTGTCCCGGGCCCATAGTGATGTAGCCACAGGGGGACTGGTCCTCACCCCGAAGCACACAGCAGGAGACCCAGCAGGTGAGAGACTCCCGTTCATCTTCATGGGGAAAGCTGGAAGTGCCTTACCTCGAGCACACTCATTTACCCGTGCCCATAGCTGCCATCATCACCGCTGCCAGGTGAGGTCATGGAGAGGTCGGCGAGAGGGGAGAAGAGCACAGACACGAGTCCTGGAAATTTGGCCCTGGTGACATTTGGGCTGGGCAAAGAAAGGCCTCTCCATTAATGAGAAGAAGCATATCTTACTGGCAGACCTACAGTAACCTCCTCCCTAAACATAGACATCAACGGAGCTGTTGAATGGTTTATCAGAATCCAGAATGCATCTCTCACTCTCTCTCTCTCTCTCGGTGTGTGTGTGTGTGTGTGTGTGCGTGTGTGTGTTTGACAGTTCTCTCTCTCTCTCTCTCTCTCTCTATGTGAACTTTGTAACAGTCCTAACATTGAGTGAATAAAAATCTGTTCCAGAGAAGCTAATTGTGGACCTACCTGATCTGACCTCTTCAGTCAAATAACTCTTTTGCAACCCTGTAAGCCATAGGCCTTGAGCGGACCATTACAACACCTGTCTCAGTCCTGCCTCAAACACCTGGATTGATGTTCATCTGCCACCTGTTGATCCTCATTGTACAATAATGTTTAACTTGTTGAGCTTGTTTATTTAGAATAAATTAGTCATAAAATGAACTGTAATCTTTATTTGCAGTGTTATCTTAATGGGCAATATTGTGAAAGAACAAAAAAGTCCTCATGAGCTTATTGTAGAATAGATTTAATATATAACAATACTTTAAACTTTGAACATAATATATTTAAAATTATTCAGTACCTTTATTATATATAAATTCCTTTATCTATAAGGATACTCTTGTTAAATATTTCTGTGGTACGAAAAAAAAAACAGAAGGTACATGTGGTGAAGAAATACTTTTGTAGTGGCTTTCAGCGGACATCTAGACTGTGCTCTGTGACTGAAACCTACCAATTTACTGGCTACAAACACACACACACACACACACACATTCACACAACGCACTGAAAGTCATTAGTGGCGTGATTTGAGTTCTGTAGCTTTCTTGGCAGTCTCTGAAGTTCTATTGCTCAGTTGTTCATCTTCCTGGGTCGTGGTAATGGCTCATGGTGAAGTCTTGTCTCTGAGCACTAGAGGGGATAGGGGGTGGGGGGGGGGGGGGGGACACCAAGGATCCCTCTTATCTGCTCTGGCCTTGAAAGAGTGTTTGGACTCAGGCCAGAGAAGGGAGGGGGTGGGTGAAGGTTCAAGAGACAGTTGACCTCCGGTCAAGACGAGGTCAGAGTTGAGAGCTCTCCCCTGAGCATTCTGTCCCCTAGAGGCGAAGTTCAAAACAATGAAAACATTTGTCCAAAACAAAGGTCCCAACCCAAGCTGGGGTGGGTTTGGCAACAGCAGATTCAACCGGCAGGACGAGGGGAAGTGATGTGATCAGCACAGATCAACCTAGGGTGACAAGGCTAGGAACAGTTCTGTGAGGGAGTTCTGCTCATGCTCAGTAATGCCCGTCCTGTATGTAGCAAGCTCCGAAAGAAACAGGAAATGAGTCCATACAGTACTTCCTGTGGCATCAGCATCAAATTCCCCCGTGAAAGAGGAATACCCCTTGATAAGTTCCACAGAGGTTTTCCACTGAGCACCAGGGTTGTTGTACCTAAACCCCAACCCCCCTCCCCATACACACACTCACTGTGTGTTCTCCCTACACGTGCACACACACACACACACACACAAACTCACTGTGTGTCCTTCCTACACACACACACACACACACACACTCACTCGCTCATTGTGTGTCGTTGACGCTGACTGACACGCACCGGCACTGTTTAACGCGCTGCACCTTGCGGTGACGGAACGGCGGGTCCAGCCCCGGGCAGTGCAGGCGCAGCGTTACCGTGGTTACCCGGTGCGGCCTGCAGAAGGCGCAGGACTGGAAGGAGGCTCCGTGTGCAGGCTGCTTGCGCCGCTGGCGGTGCTGCCGTGAGCCAGAGGAGGACGATGATGTGGAAGAGGAGGAGGGCGTGTGGATGTGGCGCGGGATGTAGAAGGAGTTGCACTGGCCGTAGCAGAAGCGGTTGACCACTGTGCGGCTCACGCAGCCCTCCTCGCTGACTGTCTGGCGCAGGGGCTGCGTCTTGCACCAGTCACTGCGCAGGTACTTGCGCTCGGTCACCACCAGCGCCTCGCGGCTGGACGCCAGCACCTCAGGCTTGCCCATGGGCTGCAGGAGCGCCGGAGTCTGGGCCACCGCCAGGCTGTTGTCCTTCAGCTTGTACGGCGATGGGATGGCACCCTGGGGCCCCCTGGACTTCTTGGAGTGGGCTGTTGAGCACAGGCTCCATGCCAGCAGCATGGGTAAGGCCAGCTTCCAGAACATTCTGTGAAGGGAGAAGGGAGAGGAAAAAGAGAGTTAACATTCACCAGACTTCTTCGTGTTATGTCAGCGTAGTCAAGGCGATTACTGTGGCTCGCCGTAGACATTGCCTCAGGCACCCAGTGTCGGGCGAATCGGCGGCGCAGGTTCGGAGCTAACGAGCTGATGGGCATCAGTCTAGTCTCCCAGGCGAGAGCTGGCGCTCTCTCATGTTTATGATGGATCTGTTTTCCACTGCGCAGAGGCCAGTGGAGCTCCAGCAAAGCCCTTTGGCTGCAGCCCTTCTGGGTCGAAGGCACTTGGCCTCTTCCCTCTTTGAAAAGCCAGCCAGACCAACCAAGAGAGACTTTGTGCCTACGATAAAGTTAATGCTGCGTTTAGTCCCAGTCTGCTCCTTCATTTTAAAAGCCCCAAAATGGCGCCCCCTCTAAAGGCTTCTGTCTGCAGGCAGATAACCTCTGAACTGTTGTTCACATTCTCAGACCTGTGGCTCGGCCCTCTCTTTGTCTGTCTGTCTCTTTCTTTGTGTGTGTGTGTGTGTCTGTGTGTGTCGCTGAAATGACAGGCGCTAGGGGTCATTTTAGTATGGCACCACAGAGACAGCTGAAGGGCCTGGTTAGCCATACAGTGGTTGTAAAGCCGAATGGATCCATCTCCCGTGTTTCCATTCATCAGTCCCTCAATCATTCCTTTTATTTGCTTTTTTTGTCAGGTTTGCAGAATTCCCTGAAAAAACAAACATGGCTGTCCTTCAAAGGGAACACTTAAAAAGCCATAAGGCCCAGAGGAAGTGGATTTTACTGCTCTCGGTGCGGCCTAAAATGATTAGCCATTTGCTTACTTTAGACATGAAGCATGCTACAGATATGTAAACAGGCTGTATGTTACTTGGCCATGTGAATGTTATTAAGTGGAAGATGGAAAGTTTTTTGTAAGTGTGTGTGTGTGTGTGTGTGTGTGCGCTCACTGGCCACAACCTGACCAAGCAACGACCCAGAAAAGACCAGAGAGCCAGACGGACAGCAGAGACAAACCCATGAAACACACACGCACAGCAGATTCAGTTGGACCTCTCTTTCCTCCCGTTTATTTTGCTATTCACACTTGTTAAACTAATGATTGCTATGGACACCACACACACACACACACTAACACACCAGCATGCCCACTCTGGCTGGATAAGATCCAGTGAGATGAACTTCCTGCTTCTGCTCTCTATGTCTCCTTCCATTAGTGAAAGATGCATCAACCACATGACTTACAACTCCTAACTCACAAGGGGATGAGTGTCACAGATGACAGATGGACACTCAAATTTCCGTTTGAATTCATAAGTCTGATCGAACTCTGGCTTAGACTATAAATCTGGGAATAATACATTTCTCAGTCTCTTGCAGGCAGACATACAAACCCGAATAGACCCGCAAAAAAACACACAAACACAAAAAGAGAGTGAGTGAGCGACGGAGAGAGGGAGAGCTGACAGTATCTTACACATGTAATTTCTTGAATGTCTAGTAGACAAATTGTAGTTTGAGTGTAATGATAGTGTGCTCTCTGCTCACACAGAGAAAAATAAACAAGATGTCTACTCTCCCTCCCTCTTTCTTCTGTCTCTTCCCCCTCTTCTCCTTTTTTCTCCTGTTCACTGTCGTTAATTCCAAGGTTTAAAAAAAATGTGCACAAATAGACAGTACGCAGAGAGAAGCAGGATTTACAAATGAGCAACATAATGAGTCAGATGTTTTGAAGAGTTGTTGAGGTTATGTCCATAATCTCCACTATATGGAACTACAGGCCTCAACAGAGCAAGTCATTTGTCTAAACCCATGAACATGTTTGTCATGCAACATGCCTGCCACAGCAAATACAACGGCGAGACATAGACACTGCCCTTGTGTTTGTATTCTTTTGTTTGCAAACAATAACATGAACTAGCAGTAATCCTAATTATACTACTAATTATAAGTTCCTCAGCATAACACACAATTTTCTATGATGTCGTAAATGATCAAATCCCGAACTTAACCTGAGTGAGGTTGAGATTTCAGCTTGAGCAAGAAAAATAAAAAACAGACACTTCAGTGCACCTCCATCTAAGCACCCCCACCACCCCCATGCCTCCAGTACCAGCATCTCAGCTCCAGCACCAACATGGAGCGCGGCTGCCAAACTCAACAAACACGGAGGGCAGAAATTCCTGCCTCCCCCAGCTACCAGCATGCTTGTGATGGGCCCATAACAAGGCGAGCGGGCGCGGGACCACAGGGCACAGCTCCACATCTCGCCCCTCTCGCCCCCTCCTGGCGCCAGCCACTCTGTCATGTGACAGCCGACTTCCCCTCGGAACTCATCACAGCAATTATGACATTTACAGCTAAATCTCCCCACAGCTCCACTGGGCAGAGTGTGTTATTATGGACAAATCTGCCAAAATTACCTGCACGTCTCTCCCTCTCACTCACTCTCTCACTCACACACACACACACACACACGCACACACACATAGGAGGCAGGGAGACAGAGATCCACACATTCTCACCACACACAGACTCTCTGATGATGTTTCGCAGTTGAATGCAAACCATGCAATTAAAGCCTATTATGGTAAATGCTGGTGGTTTAATCTCCTCAGGCTTGCGGGGTAAGCTTGTGTGACAGGCGAGCAGGCAGGATGTGTGGGGGCACTGATCTGTCAGGACCTGGAGCCTCACAGCCCCCTCGCAAAAACACCCACTGATCCAGCACACGCCTCTGTCTCTCTCTCTCTCTCACACACACAAACACACACACACACACACTCTCAAGGAACACACACATCTCAGACAGTCTGTCTAGCATCTATCTGTCACTCTGTGGTTGCTCCGTTTCAATTGTCCGCATTTGTCTGTCAGTGGTATTAAAAGACAATAGACATTTGTTTCTAATTCTCTGGAAAGGTTGTGAGAATTTGCCTTTGGTTGTGAGAAATTGTCCTGCTCTATTAGAGTCATGTTTTACACTCTTACTCTCAGCTCCTGCCCTCAGTTTGCTAGCTGTGATTTCCATTAACGTGGACCAGACTGAGCATCAGAGAGCGCTGGCCAGTGGCTGAGGCGTTGGTATGCCACAGGTTTCACAACATGTCTTGGTGGAAAGCACGGAGCGATGCAAAAGCCTCCCTTCTTTCATGCGCCCTGAAATCCTCTTTACCCAAAACACAGTGCACAGGCACATTTTCCCTCCCAGGAGCAAATCACTTGGACATTTTTCTTGACCTTACACATGCTGTGACACACACACTCTCATCAGGCAATGCTGTATTAACAAATGATCCCAAAACTAGAATGCTGTTAACAATCTCCTCCTGTAAACTACTTCATATTTGCCTGGCTTCTACACTTCCCTGACCAACTAAGAGACCAAACCAAAGGCTACTTCTGAATGTTGAAGGTAAGATAAGAAATTGTCATCATATTCAAATCTGAATGTTAAACAATACACATCTATTACAGAAAAAAAAACATTTCTCCAAGTCTTTAGACAAATATTTCTGGCTCCTAGTAACCCACAGTAACACTGAGTCAGACAATAGAAGGACAGAAAGGGAGAGCTTACACTACCTGTTGAGTCTGTGTCCCAGGTGAGAGTCCGTCTGAGAGCTCTGGAGTTGGGGAGTAGGTGAGAGGTTACTCAGAGGTTAAAGGTGAGAGGGCAGGCTGTTCCGGTGGCTGGCTCCTGGAGAGGGGCAGATATTGGCTGCCATGGGGGCAGCTGGGTCAGAAGGGAGAAGAGGAGGATGAAGAACAGACAGAGAGAGAGGGAGAGAGTGAACTGAGAGATGAGAGGAGAGGAGATGAGAGAGGCCAACAGTCCCACTGGGTCCTCCCCCTTTTGGCCGCAGGTCCTCAATTTGTTCCCCTGTCACTTTGTGTTTAATTTCCAGATGGATGAGCTGTCATGTCGGCAGCGGACGCCACTCAGAGCCGCTTCGCTGGTGTTCGCAGTCTGTGCGTGCATGTGTGTGTGCGTGTATGTGTGTGGGAGGATCACTCAGCTTTTGGTGTCACCTCCACATCCACTGAAGGCTTCAGCGACATCACCACAGGGGAATTCCTTTAGCCACAGAGCCAAAGCGCCAGCACGACACACTTTCACTCTCTCTCTGTCTTTCTCTCTCTGTGTCTCTTTCTCTCTCTCTCTCTCTGTCAGTCTCCTGCTGCTGTGTGTTCCACTCTGTGCGCCTCTGTGCTCTCCTGTCTGCACCCCTGCCTCCTTCTCTCTCTTTCTCTCTCTCCTTCTTCTTACAGTACCTCTGGTCCACCCTTTCCTCCTCCTCCTCCTGTGTTGGTTTCAAGACCTCCTTCAACCCTCCCTCTCTCTGGCACCACTCAGCCTAATGCTCTTTCAAACTCACTAAACCTTGCTCATTTTTACACACTTTATTCACACACACCCTCCTCACACACACACACACACACACACAAACACATGTGGACTAACGGGGGTTGCTTTACCTGTCTTTTCTTTCTGAGTGTCTCTCATTAGCATTTGTTTAGTCATACATCTAAACTGAGCACCACATTGTTAATTCCTTGTGTTTTCTTGATGTTACCTATTTAAGTCATTGTGTCTGGCTTTTTTCTTTGCACATACACACACAGGCACACACACATTTATTCTCGCATAGTGACACAAGTTTCGAGACTGAGAGAAATTCCATTGTTTTTTATTCTGGTCTTTGTGTCACCTTTTCTCAAACACTGGCAAACACACACACACACATACACACACACACACATGAATAAAAGAGTGTAGAAAGTAGACAGGACAAGCCCAAGGACAGACGGATGGATAGACAGACAGACATCTACTCATAGCACACTCATGGCTTCACAGCCCAAAATGAGAGCCATACATCCATTAATCATATTTCCGAGGGGGAACATTCCTGTCTCGCTCTGTTGTTGCATTCTGTTGCTCTTATGAAGTTCATTCTTTCATCCTTGTGGTTTTCGCCTCACACTCGTCTGACCACTACAACAACAACAATGTCTGTCACTCACCATATGACAAAACACACTAAAGCCCCCGCACACACACAGAAAAATACACACATCAGTGTGGGCGTGCGCGCGCACACACACACACACACAAACACACACACACACATTCCTTTGCCTCCACAGACCATTACTGGAGCTTTGGCACAGTGCTGTGCGTGTCTGTAACTGTAACGAATGTCTCCATCTTTTTTAATCAGCCTGCTGATCTGGGCTCAGCGATCCCAAACACACCCCCACCACCACACCCAAAGGCACGACGAGGCCAGGCCAGGCCAGACAGGCTAGGGTAGGGTAGGTCCCCCACTGCGCTCGCCCTTTTCAAAGAGACCCTAGCGATGCTGGGCCTGCTCCTCTGTCACTGTTTGTTCTTATCACAGAGAGCAGGCCGTGAAAACAGCCACAGGACCAGATGAGCTTTAAAGAGCCTTTTTGCCTGTCGTGGGTTTTCTCCCTCCTCTGGCAAGAGTCTTTTATCCCCTCATGAGAACAACAGCATGTGTGCCTAAATAGCATCTGACATCAAGCAGGCGAGGGACGCCCATGCACTGGCACAGGCACCGCAAAGCATTTCTCTTTAAGATTAACTCCTCAAAAGCCTTAAGTGACGTCCAACTAGGAGTCATCTTCCTCTACCTGATAACCCATTTACATACAGGAACTTCCCCCACCTCACCTTGCCTGCCCTGATTTCCTTTAGTCAGCTAAATATTTAATTCCTTTGATTAATTAATGCTGGGAGTATATGGGTCATGTCAAGCAAGAGGTCAATATAGCAGTAATGGCTGCAGCCTTTGCCAGAGAAGGGCTGAGTTATGGAGTTGGTTTGGAGGAACTTAAGAGAATCACTTAATACCATCCAGTGGTTTCTGGAGGAACTGCAAGGACTACGAGAGGCTCGCCAATCACATGATGCGCACCACTATACCAGCGTCTCTTGGTCTCTCTGCCCCAGTTCTGCTTGTAGCTGATGTAAATACACATCTGCTCGCTGACAGACAGATTACTGATGCACCCTGGGCCAGGGCTTACATTACAACACACTACATGCCAATACTACACTGAGCCCAGCTAAAACAACAATAACAGTCAGCATCTCAAAAGTGAATGTTGAAAAAAAGAAAACACTGTCCACTAGTGGTTTTCAGATAAAGGGCTGACTTTAATACGTTTTAATTAAAAGTGTCTTTAAATATGGTATAAAAATAAATGAAGAAGAGAGTAACAAAGAATTAACGACTACATAAGACAAGACACAGCCTGTTGGTGGGATCATTTCCATTACATTTTCAATGTGACTTCACAAGTGTGATGGAAAACTGTGCTAAGTTGTGTGTGTGTGTGTGTGTGTGTGTTTCATTTTCCTTAGTGCAACAAACGTAATGCAGATGAAAACAGGTGTCATCTTATGCGTGCCTCGTTAACACCTCCTCTAGTGTGACTATTTTCGTTAATTAATAGTTGTTTATCTAGGCGGATTTTTCTTGACTATGATTTTTTTGCCTTTTTTCCTCTATCTTAAGTTAAGAATGGATAAAGCTGATGTCAAATCCATCTGATATACATGGAAGGGACTGAACATCAGACTGCTTCAAAAGGCATTATATCCAAGTTTCAAAATGTCTCCGCAAGTCCAAACAAACAAACAAACAAAAAAAAAACGGTTGTCTTCAGGTTACTGAAACAAAACCAGAATAAGGGATGTAGAAAATCAGTCCCTTGGACATGCAACATCTGGTTTGGAGTCCATGGTCTGCAGCTATGGAGCAGCCAGATGAGATGGAGAAAAAAGACTGTCCTTGTCCAGTGGCTTCAGAGTCTCTGGGTTTCAGCTTGACCACACAAGAGCAGTTCACCTTTTTGAGGTGAGAGATTTCCCCTGAGAGAGAGAGAGAGAGAGAGAGAGAGAGAGAGAGAGAGAGAGAGAG
>JAGFZM010000087.1:126834-137105 GCA_017657215.1 Limnothrissa miodon | reverse complement strand
ACTGATAACAGGAGGCTTGATTGCAGTGTGCGGTGTGTGTGTGTGTGTGTGTGTGAGTCCGGCTTACAATTGATAACAGGAGGCTTGCTTGCAGTGTGCGGTGTGTGTGTGTGTGTGAGTCCGGATTACAATTGATAACAGGAGGCTTGCTTGCAGTGAGAGGTGTGTTTGTGTGGAGGTTGTAATGAGCGCAGTGAAAGATGGACTAGTACTGAGTCTGTTATCAGTTGCAACAGAGCGTAGCCCGGAGAAGAGCACTTTAAAAGGATGCAAATGAACTTGAAACAGAAAAAGGCTAAAGTGTGATCAACATAACACATTAGGAAATGAGTCGGCCCGACCCCATCCCAGTGTCTTTGAGCTAGAGACTAAACACCACATTGCTCCCGGTGTGCAGGTTGGCACCTTACATGGCAGTGGCTGCCACCACTGTGAGAATGTGCGTGTGAATGTGCGTGTGAAGGTGAGGCATGCATTGTGAAGCACTTTAAGTGCTCGCAGGAGCAGAAAAGCACTGTTTAAATGCAGTGGGTTATACCATTTCCCACAACCCCCTGCGGCTGTTCTTCATCCCCATGTGAGTCAGCCACAGAGACGAGCCCAACTTAGTTAACAAATCACACTCATCCGGATGAGGAATGAGCACATTTACATTTACTTTCTACTGTATATTATGCTTCTAACTCTGTTCCCCCAACTCATTAGCGTTTACACAGGACAGAAATGGAAAACAAGGCAGGTACCTCAGTCTCAGTCCCAGTTTGTCCCCACATTCAAACTAAAAAAACAATGGCCTCCATTCTAACATAAAGTAAATGGCACATGTCAAAGTGCTGTGCTTTGCACTGAGGCTGGTTCACGTCCGGCCCCTATGGCAGGATTCAAGTGTGTTTGGAGTCAGAGGTTAGATGCCCCTCTGGGCCACGTCAGATGTTGCCGGTGCGGAGCCGGTCCTAGGGCTCAGGTGTGAAGGCCACGGGTCCCGTGCGGGCCGCAGGCAGACTGCTGGAGTTAGATACAGTGCACTTTGGGACTGGCGGCCATTACCTTTTTCTTGGCCTGCAGAAGCTCCTGGTAGGCACTGGATCGGATGAAGCGGCTATAGGAGTCACTTTTCATCAGCTTGTATATGTGCTCCTGGGGACAACACACACACATACACACACGTTTGACAAGATCAGTTTTGAAACAAAGTGAATAAATAAATGAATGAATGAATGATGCTTGTCTTTTGAAAACATCATGAATGCTTTGCAAGCAATTTATAACAGCTGACATAAATGCGTTATGTCATGATCCATCAAGCAAAATGTTATCTAAAGGCCTCAGGTGTCTATATTGTAAAATATATAAACTCAATTGCACTTTTATGTTTTTTTCTTTTCAGTTTTTTTGTGAGCAAGACAGGAATCAGCTCCAATCATTCTTTGCACCTGTGCATCCTCGAAGGCGTAGCGACCGGGGTCTTTGACATTCTGAGTGGTCTTGTCGTAGCTCTTGGAATCCACGTTGATGGCGCTGGGTGCCCCTGACGCCAGGAACTCCTGCCAGATCTCCTGCACCCTCGTTGGCACCTCCCGAATTGGCCTCCTCTTCAGCTCCTGCACTGCCAACCAGAACCTGAACCACACACACACACACACACACACACACACACGTCAGTTGTGGCACTGGGTCTGAGCCATGTTGCTCTATGGTATTGGGTCACTGTAGCCTGATTTGGTGTTGTAATGGTATGACTGCATTCCCTCTGGTACAGATAAAAGGCAAATGAAAGACACGGTTGTGCTTGTGACTCAATACTGATGATGACCACTGGGGGGAGTTAGAGTAATAAAGATGAAAGTCGCCTCCTGTTTTTCTGTGTGCTGCAAATTATTTGTGTGTGCATGAGTGTGTTTGTGGGTGAGCATATGTATGCCTCTGTGTATGTGTGTTTGTGGGTGAGCGTGTGTGTGTGTGTGTGAGTGTGTGGGTGGGTGTGCATGTTCTATGCTTTAGACGTGTCGTATTTACCTCAGGTTTTCCGAGCTGAACTCTGATTCCAGGAACTTGAGGAACTGCTCTCGTCCGGCAGGGTCCTTTAGGACCTCATCAATACCAAAGCCCCAACGCCTCACTCGCTGCTGGGTAGGCTCCTTACTGTAATGCCACACACACACACACACACACACACACACACACACACACACACACAGAAACAAACGCACATCCTAACATAAAAAGACTGCCAACCCGTATATGGGACACCTCTACTATGAAGTCCTATAGGCCTACCTGATGCATCCCTGTATATTTGATTTGATTTCCTCACAGACTGACACACAAACACAGTTCAACTCCACTCTCAAGCATGTCTGAAAATGGACATTTAATAATGCTCACTTGGATTATCCCCGAAGGCACGATTCATAATTAATTCATTTCTTTCATACATTATTTAGCGTCTTGTTTATATATAACCTGTATACATCTCCACACTGCTAATGCTGGCTGTATGGATCAGGGAGTCACAGCAGCAGATGCACGGAATTGGTTGTGGCTCAGTGCCAGCCAACCACTTCTCAGGATCCTTCACTCATCAATAGGATTAGAGCTTACCATTGCAAATCAGCCACCATGCAAAATATCACACACGCACACACACACACACACATGCACGTGCACACGCACGCACACACACACACACACACACACACACACATACACACAGACACCCCCCCCCCCCACACACACACACACACACACTGCATTCACTCCAGATTAACTTTGGGGTGATCATGTAGCCTGTGCTGAATTTTGCATGATGAAAAACTGAGTCATGGGTGGTGAGTGCACAGCTGGAAGCCTGTGAAAAGCAGACGCTTGAGGCTGAACAGCCCTCGAATGAGCACCATTCCTGAGCCTCTTCAAGCACAGCCCTCCTATGTTGACAAATACCACATTCTTAAACATGGGCAATCTGTCTTTTTTCTCTCACTGTGTGTGTGTGTGTGTGTGTGTGTGTGTGTGTGTGTGTATGTATGTGTGTGTGTGCAAGTGTATGTGTGTGCGTATGCATGTGTATGTGTGTGTGCATGTGCATGTGTGTGTGAGGAACAGAATCCCACCTGGCCTCCAGCTCCCAGAATGTGGTATCATCTGAGATCCAGGGGTTGGAGGGGTCTGGAGTGGTGAGGAAGGGGTCGTACTCCACATACTGCTCCGTGTAGCCCAGTAAACTGGAGGAAGAGCACATGTTCATAAACACATACACACACACACACACACATCCAACCTGTCTGCTGGAGGACACCTGCACGAGAGCCATGCCTCGCATCCTCATCTCAGCGCAGGAAGAGCATGCTGCATCACGCTGCTGCTGCTGCAGTTGTGCACCAGTCTTGCAAAATGGAGCCAAGCTTCCACAGCGGCCTTGTGGGGCCATTAACAATAGTGTTTAAATGCATCAGCAAGTACAGCGAGGCTGGTGCAATCTTGCTGAGGTCAACACTGGATAAATATGTCAAATAAAAACAAGCTTCATCACATAAGCACATTTCAAAGCTTGTTTTTCTGGAAATTCCGGTTAACAGGTCAAACAGGTAGCGCTGTAAAAATGCAATATTGTCAAATGCAAATGACAAGAGGCTAATCCAGAAATCAATAATAAACAAAACATTTTAACATCATTAAGTAATTAAAGTCGGACTGAGCGATCGATCAACAAACAAAGGAGCTCGACTCACCTCTCTGCCACTTTGGACATCTTCAATCGATGCCGGTCTAATTGCGCTTGCCAAAATTTGATCTGAAAAGGCAACGTTAGGGCAACAGTCAAACAGCATGATCGTCCGACTGGCAATAAACACTTTGTATTAGCACTACTATGCATCTGTGTAAAAAGTGTGTAAGATGTAAGGTGTGTGTGTGTGTGTGTATATGTATAATATAAATATATGTGGGTATGGCGTCGCCCAGGGGCAAGATGAGGAAATGTAGTTAAGTGCTTTGGAAGCGATTAGTGGGTAATTGATCAAAGTGCTTATTAAGGGTTTCTGTGCGGACAGTGACTCAGCTCAGTTGGCCGACTGGGGCCCAGCTGCAGGCGCTGTGGATGGGCCGATGGAGAGAGCCGAGTGGCCACACGTACCTGTTCCTGCAGCTCCTCCACGGTCGGCTGCTTGGCCTCAGGGACAGGTGTGTGAGTGGGGCTGTGGCTGCGGATGTCATTCTGAAGACCATATACAGACTAAAAGCAGATGCACACCGAACAGACACACACACACACACACACATACACACACACAGGCAAGCATAAACACATACATCTGAGGGGAGCATACAGTGAAGTACTGTAGCAAATAAACTGAATATTTGCGGTAATAATAAAAACACAATTATTTTTCCAGTAGTGGGGTTGTTGCCATGTTAACAGACCCCTCTGCTGATTCTTATGGCTGGGTTGTTAGAGCTGCACCCATGGATGTTGTGTGACCTTGTGTGCTGCATACTGTATCTGTACCTTTCGTGTTTTGTGTGGATTCTTCATTCTGGAGGATTTCTTTATGTCCACCTCTGTCGTATTAACACACCCCGGCTGGAAATCACAAAGCAGACTCAGCTTACTGTTCTAGGATCAGAATGTGGCAAGTTTTGCCGGTGCTATTTCACTGACTGGGGACTAATGGGGGAAAGAGACACTGATCCATTACACTCATTAAACCCTCTACAGTCTTTTCTTGTGGATGTTCTATTCTCACAAACACCTTATAAAAAAAGCACATATTCTGCGGCAGGCCCAGTAGTTTGCCTGATGGCTATAAACAATATAGCATGTAAATCAGAGCAACAATGCCAATCATCCAATCACACCTTCTCTTGTAATCTGGAACATTCTCCGCCAGAAAGGATAAATTAGCACTGAAGGATGAAGCTGCAGTCATGCTGAAAATTAACCAGACATTTTCCTTTTAACACCCTTCAAGCAAAGAATTCCATTTCAACACCCTTCAGGCAAAGACACGTAATCAAACGGCTGTGAAACTACATTTACCATGATGCCTCGGTGGCTATGACAAAGAGCTGGGAAGAGCGTAGCAGAGAGAAGAGGAGAGCAGTCGACAGGCTGAACGAGCCCGGAGAACCCTTGAGAGGGTCTTTGGTCTCTCTGGCGAAACTCCACTAATATATTTCATTGACTATGATGCCTCTCTCGGCAGTGAACTCTAAAGAGCACAATTGGCTGACTGGACTCTGGAGGACGGTGCTCAGTGAAGAACTTTAATAGCCTTCAGTAAGCTCTCTGTTAACATAGCGCCGGGTCCCAAACGCCTGTGACACGGGGCTAACGCTCTCTCACTACTAAGAGCATGCTAATGAGGATGCTAGCTAATATCCACTAGGCCTATGCACTGGGAATACTTTCCTGATTGTTTGAATGCCATATTTCTATTATTTGAATGCTATTTCTGCATCTGCATTTCTGATAGCTGATGCCAGACAATGACTTTAGCCTAGAGGTCCTGCTATCTTATAGTCTGGCCCAGTTTAAGAAGGGAAGGGGGAATGTTTTGTTTGCTTTATCTCTTTCCTTCTTCAGACAATACTTTCATCTGTGAACTAGAAATACAGCCTCAATAATGCAAAGCCAAAAGACTTCATGGAGGGAGCTGATTTGCACCAGTTTCACATCATATCTTTTTAAATGATAAATGCAAAAAATGGGAGCCAAATAAATTCAGGTCTGAAAATTGGACAGGCTGCGAAATAGTCATATCTCACCTGGCACCGTGGCAGCTATTTATTTTGTACCCTGACAGAACTATGTCAGCTGGCGAACAGCCTCTATCTCAGTAAGTCCACAGTGGGATTGAGGAAATGGATTTGGGTGACAACATCCTCCCACGCAACAACAACAGGAACAAAGCAGGTGCAGCCAGACGAGCGAGCAAGCAGCAGCAAAGAGAAACATACCACTGGTCTGTGCACGTCCCAGAAGGCTCTTTCTTGACTGTCAAGAATTTTCCTCTCAATTTTGTCTCGCTTCTTATCCACTCTAAATGCAACAGAGGAGAGAGAAGGAGGGAGAAGATCAGCTGTTTGGTTCCTTCCCCTTCCACCGACAGGCATAGGAATAGCGGTTCGATATTAATGAAAGTGTTGTAATTAGAGAGGGAGAAAATGCGTGTGTCTGGTCTGAGAGACTAAGCCGAGAGCTTTGGCAGCCTTCATCTCTGCAGGGCCAAAGTACTCACTTCGCTTGTGCTTCTGCTTGCATAAAAATAAACTCCCATTTCCTGGCAAAGGCTCGCTGTAACCTGGCTAAGCTCTCCTGTAAAAAAAAAGTGGAGTGAGAAATTCACAAGCCAGAACTCATGCTTAGCACAATTCACATAGCAGAACAGATTCATTAATGCACAAGAGTTGGTGCCCATGCTTTTATCTGTACTGGAACCATGTTGCAAAGCCCCTCAGCTGTGTGGGCCACCCCAGGAGAAAAAGCTACACGTGCAGCTCCAGCTCCACTGTAAACTCCAACATGCTTGATGAACTTAATGGATTTGTTGACACTAATTGCATCAACATTTAAATTTTTCAATTAAAGTAACTAAACCAAAATGCAACTTCAATTTATAATACTCTTCAATTTGTAATGCTCAGTGCACTGATATATAAGTTTATACAGTATATAATATATAAATTATTCACAGAGATGAAAAGTAAAAAGTGAATCAAGTTAGTAACATTGTCAAGTATACTTTACTTGGGTACTAGTTGTGACTATATTTTAACAAAAATGTCTGTACTTTCTGCACCTTACATTACCTTACACACACCTTAAAGGCTACTAAACTCCCTTAGGAGTTTACAAATGTTTTGTAGTTTAAAATATAGCACAGCATATAGCACAATATTGCTACAACAACATTAAAGCGGCACTAAAGGCTTTTTAAAACCTTAAAATTATGTTTTCAAAATCATTTCGGTCGTCCATCAACTCATAACAACGTGAATGATACTTGCTGCATTTGCTCAGAGGCCCTCTATCGGCTTTAACGGCACTAGACAAGTTTCCCCATTTGGGTAGCGATCTGTAGTTCAAGTAAAACTACAATTGACTTGCCTTATGGCAAGCTTCCGTTCAGATCTGTAGAGGGTGCGATTTTCAAAACTCCTTGGTGCTGCTTTAAACAATTCTGTACTTTTATCCATTAAGTATATTTCAAAGCTCATACTTTTCATTTTTTACTTGACAAACAAAGTCAATTCAATACTTGCATTTTTAACCATGCTATGGGGCTGAAAATCAATCCAATTGTTCTTTGTTGAAACATACAATAGCAACATTTCAAAGAAAGCCCTTTTGGGTTAATTAAAGACAGGTTAATTGCATGTCCATAATTAATATTGGATATTACACTATAATTTATCAGTTTGCAGTTTTGCCATGTGATCGTAAATAAATCACATGTTTTTTATTATTTAAAAAAACAATAATAATTCTTGACCCCTGTCTCTGATTGTGCTATGTTTTCAATGTACACTAGATTTCATGTTCTGGTGACATTGCATGACACTGAAATCACAGTTGATCAAACTTCCAAACTGTTTCTTATGCATTCTGTGATGTTAATATAATCAACTCACTCTGGAGAAGACTAGTTGTAATGGTGTCATTCACATCATTTTGTTAAAACGGCATTTCAAATAATTTAGTATCTGACTAGCACTGAAATCTAGCAATTATCCATCCTCTATCTATCAATCAATAATCATTATTAGCTCAGAAGTACTAAAACTTCTATCTTTTTAAATCTTTTTAAAAGTTGAAAATTTTAAATGTTGTGGCAATCAGTCTCCACAAATATTCACTGTTCACTGTACAGTTGGGGTTTACAGTGCATGTGTATCACTCTGACAAGGAGTTTCAGGAAAGGGAGAAGAAAATGGATTGAAGTAATGATACTCAGAGAGAGAGAGGGAGAGAAGGGGAGTCTGCAAGTCTGCAGAAGTAACAGTGATAGTGGGATAGAGGCAGAGGAATGAAGGAGTGAAGAAGAAGGGGAAAGTCTAAGTGGTCTTACAGCCTCATAATCAGCCAGCTCCAGACGCGCCTTATTTTGCATTGTTCTCTTGCACAGGTAAACAGCTGTGAGGGAGACAGAACCAAGGAGAGAAATAGGGAAGGGGAGAAACAGAGAGAGAGAGAGAGAGAGAGAGAGAGAGAGAGAAAGGGTGAGAAACAGGGAGGAAAGGAGGGATTCTTCAATTCTCACATCTAAAGTGCATGTGATGGCTTTCACACATGCTGCCTCTAAAAACAGACAGGGTCAAACAAGCTTCTATGAAAGTCATTTACCGCAGGTAGACGCTTTCTCGGGAAGCCCTTAAAGCTGAATATGTGTCTGTGTTGAGTATTATAACCTATGACAATATTTCTCAAAGCCAACCTGACCTGAACTGCTCCTCTAGATGTGGGCTTGACAATGGCTGAGTGCGAGAAACCCAGACCTCCAGCACTCTGAGCTTTTCTCTCCACACTCATTCACAAAACACACCCATTGACATGGGCCTGGTGCACGCTTACTGTGTGTTTGTGCATGCACCTCAACACACATACATACACACACACACACACACCTCCTCTGGCCAATCTCCAACCATCTGGAAGGATTTCATTAAGCCTGGTTCATGTTCTCATTACAGGGTGTCATTCTGTGGTGTCACGCCCATAATCTGAGGCAATTAAGGGGCCGTCGTCGTCACTCGGGCTTCCTCGCACTCGTCTCGTTCATTAAAGCCACGCCGCCGACAGACACAGGGAGACCAGAGGCAGCGCCAAACGTGCCTAATTATCTTCATTTCGTCTAGGTCTCATTGTTCATTAGAGACGTCATGGCCATTTTCAACCTAAATGCTATTAGGACACTGTCATACTGGCAACATATACAGGATACACACTCACAATAACACTGGACCCAACACTAGAGAAACTCTATTCACAAGCAGATGGGTGCCATTTTGGGCCAGTAGTATGGCTGCTGGAGTTAAATGCACAAGGGTGGAAGTATCGATTATTGAACCAACTGTCAATTAGTCAATGCACTGATAAAGTCATTTGGTATATGACAAATGAATGTACAATAAATGTAAATTGTGCTATAAGTGAATACAAATCAATATGGCTGTACTCACCATAGTCAGTGTTCTCTGGTTCCCAGCAATTTGAAGGCCAGAAGTATGGTGTCTGGAAAGGGACAAAAGAGATTGTAGAATGGTGGTGCAATAATTCGAATTTACATGAGTTTCAATTTTTTTAGCCAATTGCAAATGCTTTTAAAACAAACAAACACAAGCCTTCTGATTATATATGAGAAACGGCACCATGCATTTGAGACAAATTTCCATTAATTACAATTTCTCACATGTGCAACGCAGCCCACCCACCCCTGTTATGAGAACTGAAAGACCAGTAAATATGAATGGCTTTGTTGCAAATGCTTCTTGTCTATGAGAGAGCTACTTGAGGCATTTTTCACAGGCCCTGACTGATTCTGGCATGATTTCACACAGAACAGATTCTACTATGCCTGAAAGCACAACACAGAGGTGTACTTCGGCCTCAGTAAACACTAATGAGGGGTCCAGAATGAGACAGAGGGACTAGAGGCTAGTGTGGATGCCAAGTGAGCACATGGCATTTATGCACCCTGGGCCTCCCTCAGTCACTGTCATGCACCTGAAATCTGTAGAATGTGTTGTCGTCTTTGAGTGTGAGGACGTGGTCTGAGATGGGGAAGAAGTAGCCGTGTGCGGCCATCAGAGTACCCAGATGCAGCGCTTCAACTGGAGGAGAGACAGAAAGAGAGAGAGAGAGAGACAGACAGGGAGAAAGAGAGAGAGAGAGAGAGACAGAGAGAGACAGGGAGAGACAGGGAGAGAGAGCGAAAGGAGGGAAAAAACGTGACAGCATTGACTTGAACAACAGGAGTTTAATTTTTAATAAGGTCACTTTCCCCTTTCCGTTTCCTCACAACACCAGTGCCACCACCACCTAGTGCATCCACAGACACATACGCACACACACACACACACACACACACACAACACACACAAACACATAAATAACATACTCTATTTTTATCCTACTTAAACCACGTAAACCCTCCTACCCCCCAACTCTGTTTGGAACGTACATCAGAGAGCTTAGAATGAATAAATAAAGACATAAATGAATATTTCAGTATATTTACCAGACACCCTGTGATAAAGATTGTGGAGGGCCAAAC
>JAGFZM010000087.1:113672-126734 GCA_017657215.1 Limnothrissa miodon | reverse complement strand
TGTGTGTGTGTGTGTGTGTGTTAATGTGTTAGTGTATGTGTGTGTGTATGTGTGTTTGTGGCTGATGCCATAAAGAGCACGCTGAAGTGCCGACCGACACCTCTGAAGTCAGCTTGGAGTGACACATCCTGCAGGTGGCCAATCAGGCTCTGTGCGGAGGCGGGCTTTATAAACTGTCTGAACACAGGGAGCAGCCCTGGTGTGAGGAGCCACCCCGTGCCACCCCTCTTGTCGTCCAACTCTTCTCTTCCTCTACTCATAGTCCATCTTTATCTCTCACTCTCTCTCTCTCTCTCTCCACACTGCTTAGTCTAACATCCTTTTTAACATGAGAACAGATTTGGCAGGTGAGGCTTAGACGCTGGGAGATGTCATTTGTCCAAGACAGACACCGACGGAGGAGTGATAGAGTGAGAGAGAGGGAGCGGTAAAGCGAAAGAGAGATAGAAAGCGAGTGGGGTTCAGAGAAGAAGAAGAAGAAGAAGAAGAAGAAGAGGAAGAAGAAGAAGCGGGGAGCTCCAGAGCGAAGACATACAGTAATACAGATACATGTGCCCTCCGCAAAGTGTTCTCCATCATCTATAGGAGAAGAGCTTAGCCCCTGACAATCCCTTCAGACCTGCTTAATAATTCAGCTATTTAGCCCAGCGTCTACCACACACACACACACACACACACACTGCACCGCCTCCACATAGGCTAGTGCAGACATTGCTTCACACAATCCAACAACATGCAAAAAGCTACTGAAATGCAGAACTCACATAAAAAACCTTTCCCCTCTTAATTAATTGTGTTAATTGTCATGTTGTTTGCCATCACCTGCTTTTGCGAAAGGTGACATAAAACCCACCAAGGTGTTCCGACACAAACACATCCATCCGCTCAACACTCGGGTGCTTAGCCGCCAACTCACTAATTACTGTTGCATAACATCTCAATTCTCTTCCCTTAATTGCATGACAATAACACATGGGAAAAAAAAAAAACAAATAAAATCTTGATTGGGTAAGATCTTTATAAGATTATGTCATTCCAGACTTGCACCTGCTGCTGCTTCCACTATTGTTACAAAATTGTGCACTTGAGAATAATGCTGTGACATTTATTGGAAATGGGATGAATTGCAGGGCAGCCCAGAATCTATGTAGTACCCTGCTCTTTGCAGTGGAAATTGTACAGCTCTGTATAGCTGTACATGTACTCACTGCAATATTGCTTAGAAGAATGTATTGGTTCCCTATTCAATCATTTTTCATTAATGGGACACTAAGGTTGTTACAGTCGGCTATTAGCAACACAGAGATGATGGGTGTGATACTGCTCAGAATTAGCAAGCGTAGGAAACAAAGAGTACATGCTACATGCTCACCTCCCAGCCAGAGTCTACCTGTAAATATGTGGCGTGTGTGTGTGTGTGTGTGTGTGTGTATGAGCCTCTCCCCCAAGGGTCAGCTGGAGAGCCCTAAGGTCAAACGCCGCTGATAAATTGAATTTCACTCAATTTCATTTCCTCCCAACACTCATTTATTTCACCTGCCAACGCCTTGTCTGGAGCCCAGTGAAGCTCAGGCTCACTCAAAGCCTGCCATTAAATGATAGAGCTGGCCTAGATATAAACCCAGCCATTTCTCCAGTAGCACTGCTAATATTCGCAGCCCCCATGCAAACCAATGCTGTGCAGCAGGCTAAAATAGAATGGGCCCACGGCTTGGGCTAATCCAGTCAGTCTGAGATGGAGAGACTTGCCGTGCTGCGCAGAGATGCAGACCAAAGAAAGCAAGTCTCCACTCTCACTCTCTCTCCCTCTCCCTCCCTCTCTCTCTGTCTGTCTCTCTCTCTCTCTCTATCTCTCTCTCCAGGTGCTCTTTTAATGGCACTGATGAAACAGAGGCTTGTCCTTGTCAGTGATAGCACAACAGGGACAGGAAATCACTCTTCCCTTCCACTCCGTCCTTGAGAAACCTGACCTCATTCACTGCCTGAGAGAGGAGGGTCTTTCAAAGAAACATAATTGTGCGCGCTTGTGTGTGTGTGTGTGTGTGTGTGTGTGCGTGTGTGTGTGTGTGTGTGTGTGTGTGTGCGTGATGAAGACAGTGAGTGAGAAGGAGGAGAGAGAGAGAAAGGAGAGAGGCTGATGAGAAAAAGAGAAAGAGAGACAAATAAACAGGCACAAAGAGATTGTGTGGGAACATGTTGAGTCAGCTCTGTGCAGGAGAAACTTGCCACCGAATCACAAGACACACACACAAACACACACGCACACACACACACACACAATCAAACACACACTAGCTCCTCCACCAACCACCCACACACTGGCAAACACACTCAAAGACACTCAAACAGAAACACCCACACAAAACTGTGCCATAAACACCCCCACAGACATATAGTACTGTGCCATAAACACACCCAAAGACATATAGTACTGTGCCATAAACACACACAAAGACTTACAGTACTGTGCCATAAACACCTCCACAGACATATAGTACTGTGCCATAAACACACCCAAAGACATATAGTACTGTGCCATAAACACCCCCATAGACATAGTACTGTGCCATAAACCCACCCAAAGACATATAGTACTGTGCTATAAACACACCCAAAGACTTACAGTACTGTGCCATAAACACCTCCACAGACATATAGTATTGTGCCATAAACACCCCCACAGACATACAGCACTGTGCCATAAACACACAGGCCAACATAGGGGTGGGCAATATAGACGATATATACCGTATGCAATATGAATTTGGCCAATGATAGAGATTTTGGGTCATATCACCATACCGTGATAGGCTCATTGCGTCTCCACAACCATGTGAAAAAATGTTGACCTGTAGCTTCACCTTATTGATAGTACCTTTTCATTCTTACAACGAAACTGTGTAAGAGCCTATAAATTGAACAGCTACTGCCTGACACAAATGCAGCTTACCAGTTTACTTCTGTGTGAGAGTCCAATATAAACACCTCCGAACGATGACTAAACAACTGTTGTACATATTGACTTTATGCTATGGTAACCATTAAGAAACTGTTATGCTGTAAGTTACATACCAAAGTATACCGTGATATATATCATCTACCGTCTATGGTTCAAAATATATCGCAATATAAATTTTAGACTATATCGCCCACCCCTAGGCCAACAAGTACTGTGCCATAAACACACCCAAAGACATACAGTACTGTGCCATAAACACCCCCACAGACATAGTACTGTGCCCTAAACACACCCACCAACATATAGTACTCTGCCATAAAGACCTCTACAGACAGACACTACTGTACTATAAATTCCCACAGGCATACAGTATAGTAATATCCTATAAACACCTCCACAGACGTACACTACAGTGCTAAAAACACCTCTATAGATGTACAATACTGTGTCATACACACCCTTACAGAATAGTACTGTGCTATTAACACCTCTACAGAAATATAGTACTGTACGATAAACACCTTAACAGACATACAGTAGAGTGCAATAAACACATCTACAGACACATAGTACTGTGCAATAAATACCTCTACAGATGTACACTACAGGGCCTTAAACACCTCTACAGAAGTAAAGTACAGTGCCATAAACACACAATTTGGAGATGCACAATATGTCCATGCTAATGTATGCACTCTTATTCCAAGGTAGATCACTCACACAAAATCACAAAATAGCCCCAGTGTGTTCTTCTCTGCAGGCTACAGCCACCTAAAATGCTCTCAGTTACGTAACCCGAATCAATGCATCGCTCCATCTCCACATCTCACAGCACCTGTCCAAATAGCACCTTTCCCATGCTCATGCAGTCTAAAGACATGGCCTCCGCAAGTCCGCTTAAACTAGCATTAACCTGACGAATTGACATCTGTGTGAGGTTTACACACACACACACACACACACACACACACACGTACACACCGTGTGCAGGGTTTGATGCTTTATCATGGATTGTTTTGTTTTTTTCTGCCAGTCGTCTACCACCCCCCCCCCCCCTCCCCCACCCCTGTTCATTTATGCCAGCGGG
Organism: Limnothrissa miodon; assembly: GCA_017657215.1. Lineage (NCBI taxonomy): Eukaryota > Metazoa > Chordata > Actinopteri > Clupeiformes > Clupeidae > Limnothrissa > Limnothrissa miodon. The sequence continues at coordinate 122,688 of JAGFZM010000087.1, read as the reverse complement.
GAGAGTGGGAGGCGAACTCTCAGTTTGGAAATGAGTGCAGGCCCCCCTAGGCCTTTGTCAAGTGATTGTGTGTCTTTAACAGCGCTCTGTGAAATCCTGAAGAGATGAGCTTTCTCATGCAGACATGTCTGTCACCTGCATTACCATTTGGGGAGGCTGCAGGGACGGTAGGGGGAGTGAGCGGAGCAGAGAGAGAGTGTGTGTGTGTGTGTGTGTGTGTGTGTGTGTGAGCATGTATGCGTGTGTGTGTGTGTGTGAGAGAGAGAGAGCGCATGCCGAGAGGAGCACCATTTGCATTACCTTGATCTTCAATGCTGAGGTTCTTCAGCATCCACTGGACGATATCGGAACCTGGCGGGAGTGGAGAAATCACACACAGAGAAAAGCGAGTCAACTCCTCAGCCGTGTGAACTGGCGACTGGTGTACGTTGGCTCAAAGGATCACAGGTTTGATAAATAAATGATAATGACTGATGATGGTCTGTCAGCACCACCCTCCTCTCTGACACACACAGCTGCTTTTCAAGTGGAGGCGTGGGTGTTCAAATGCCAGTCCTGACAAATTATATGGATCACAATCTATTCCCAGCCACCTACCTCTCCCCCATTAGCTCCGATTATATGTTAACAGCCTCTGACTGCAAACACTCTGCAGCATAACATGACACACTCTCCTACACAGAACTCGGCATTCACACACACACACACACACACACACACACTCATATTTTATTTTCTCACACACTTTCCTTTCTCTCTCACACACAGAGACAAGCTTAATCTCTCTCACATACACACACACACACATACACTCAAATACACACACAGAGGGAGAGAGAGAACCTTTGCCTTAAGTACCATGACAGTACCAGTGCTCACAATATTTTGGTTGCTATGGGATGACTCATGAATATTAGAATTACAGAAGCATATTATTTGGCCCCTCCCCCCACTCTATAGGGTGACATTCACCCATGGATGGGGAGAGGGGGGCATTCACCTAGTCTCTAGATGGATGGAGAGAATGGGACATTTTCCCACTGTCCAGACAGATGAAGAGTGAGAACATTCTTTCAAGCACAAACTGGGACTCCACTGACTATAATCTACACTGTGATGAGATACTGGAGAAAAAACAATCCAAACAAATAATAAATACAACCGAATAAAATATTAAAACACCCTTTCTGCAGGAACTCTGTTTCACTACTAAGTGCTGTGACATTTTAAAATAAATGTAGATTAATTAAACATCCACATCTAAATTAGAAGACCTGCCCTTTGTCCCCAAATTAATTCAAACAAATCCCTAATTTTAATTTAAATGATTGTCTCGTTCCTTCCTATGATTTGAACTAGATAAATTGCCAGATATTTTATAGAACCACTATCAACATACACGGCTGGTCTAATCCCCTAGCTGTTCTCTTTTATGGATCTGCACCTTTAGAAGCCCCGCTAAGCGGCTCTAGCTACAGAGGGCTTAGCCGCAGCTTTGACGGCTCTCCTGCTAGACTCCAATCTTCAGTGGTGGGGCCGAGGGAGAGGGACGAGAATGGCTGGCCATGTTTTAGGAGGGATTGTTACTGCCGCACGTTCTAATCTGCCTGTGTCTGTCACAGAGCTGGAAACCATTAGCAACGTCTTTCTCAGATGAGACTACCAGTCCTCCTCTCCACGCATGTACACAGACGCCTCTATTCAGATGCACACACACACACACAAACACCTCTTCACTCTCGAATAGGGAGTTGGAGGCTCTACTCTAGGAACTGAATGACATGAGCTTCAATCCACACGCTTGGATTCAAGAATATTTAAATGCTGTCACTGCTCTGGCAAAGAGTGATGCTGCAGCAGATGGCTTGACAGAGAGGAATCTACACCACTGTGTGCAGGCAGCTGAGGAGCTGTTAAGGGTGCTGGCCCTGTTTTCCACCTGTAACCTGCTGCTCCAGACAGGAGGGCCCTGGGAGGGGAGAGAGTTTGTAGCACACGTCCAAAGACTCCTGGCCATGTCTGGATCGGAGAGACCTAGTTAGGTGATTCCCCAAAGCCACACTAAAGATGGTAGTAGCCTCTTCCCGAGGTAGCCAGACCTGCTTTCAGATGCACACTTGGCCTTTCTCTAAAAAGACCTTGGTAAAAGATACTGTTCCTTCTCATAGAACCCACCCCCTAACAGACCTTGCTAAAAGACCCTGTTCTCCTTCAAACAACCCCCCCCCCCCCACACACACACATACACACTAACAGAGCTTGGGAAAAGACTCTGTTCTCTTTCAAAGAAGAGCCCTCTAGTCTCCAGAGACATACATCTTGCATGGAACTCTCTTCAGTCTCAGTGTGTCACAGGGGAACTAATTTCCAGAGTATCACTTTGGCAATCAGAGACATGGCTGGAATGACAACTGGAGCAGGGATCTGACTCTTTTCAGCTCTGTGAGGATACTTAAACTTTGGTTCTCTCAAACACCAGACATCAGGAGCGGTACACACTTAGAAAGAGTGATGCAACTTAAATTGACATGAAAGAACTTAAAAAAGCTCTTGGGTGATGCTGTTTCCATACATGCATTTCATCCAGTAAGCAAAATGGCGCAAAAGCAAGTGGGGTAGATGACACAAAAGCAGTAGATGAAAGTCATTCCAATCATGGCCTGTTGTATGAACTTATCAAGTGCTGTCAACAGGAAGAAGAAAGGGAGAATATTGTGCAACACTGCTTACACTTGAACGGTGTCATAAGGTTGCTTCACTGTTGCTACTCATTCCACCATTAGCTGCCAATTTGCTATTTGGGCCATGATGCTTAAAATTCTGCCATTTTTCTTCTTAGACTTACATGTAAGGTCTAACACGCTTTCAGCACAATTTAACTATGAGCTTGAGTGACTAGCTGGAAAATAACTGTAATGCTATCTGACCTTCTACAGAGTATCTAAGACAGGAAATTATGTCATACCTGAAAAGACACTTGGAATCTTGGTTAGAAAGCTCTTGACCGTGCGTATGGGAATTCCATTCTTCTCGTCCTGCATGCGGGCTATCACATCCTCCATCTGGAAAGGACATACGGGAGGAAATAATGGATATTTGAATGAAAAATGAAAGAAATAAATTAAATATTCAATGTGACAGACATGTGACACAATCAAATATTTAATACACGGAAGAAAACATGATTTGGCACTTTAAATCACACCCTACATAATTGAGTATACTTCTAAGAGTAAATGATGTATTGTGCAATAATGTGCATCACAATAAAGCAGTCAATTCAATTATCTACACCTATGTACACATATACGTAGATAGTGTATTTAATAATACCTTCGGTATTTGCAATTCAACTTTGCATTAACATGTGAAAACATGTGAAATGGGAAGAATAGAGAACCAACCAGCCCCACTGACTGAATAGGTCACAGTAACTTACTTTCATTTATATAATTTCTCTATGCACATTCAGTTAACCTTAGTTATTGGTTAGTTATTGTTATTCGCTCTATGTTGCAGGATTTTTTCAGCTTCTTTTTCTACAGGCAGCATTTAGTAACAGCAGGCTTATTCCCATCGGATTTCTCCTTTAAATGTGTCACTTGTCATTTAAAACCATTTGGCTGCCTAAACTGTCTGTCACAGGTGTGTATATACACAAAAGCACAAGATGCATTAATGTGCTGGAAAAAAAAAAAGTGACACTTTACCAAACCAGCTACATAGATAGATAGATAGATAGATAGATACTTTATTGATCCCCAAGGGGAAATTCAAGGTCCCAGCAGCTCACACACAACATATACTACAGTGTACACAGGATGATAAGAAGCAGATCAACAAAACAACATGACTAGATCAACATTACTAAAAATAAGAATAGAATGCAAAAACTATGGGTAGAGATGTGCATGAGTGTACTGTGGTACAGTATGGTACATCACACACGCATAGCCTATTTAACTAAAAGAGAAGGGAAAACATTGGCATTTTCTTATTCACGGAAAGCGAAAAACAATCAATGGCCTGTGGCTGTGCTTTATGCAAGTCGATCGGCTAATCTTACCTATACAATTACGCCATGGCATCAATGTACACATTCATTAGTTTTACTTCATCAGATTTCCTGGACCTCATAACATGCTGAAGATGCACAATAAAGTAATGCAAAACAACAACAGTTTTGTAAGCACACTGTACAGACTACATTCACACCTCCAGTAGGATCCAATCACAATGTCAGCAAGCTCTAGGGATTTCCAGACCTTTTTGTTGCATCACCCATGTATTCCATGTCTACACTATGTTTCTAATACTGTCCTCTAAAGGAGGCACTGGAATGTTTCTTTACCCTGCAGAGTTATCCTGTCTCTCCAGTGTAAAGACCCTCAAATCCATATTTCACTTATGTTCGGGGACAGTTCTGACTGAGATGGTGAGCTTTTGTAGTAGGAACTGACATGAATTCCATACTGACCCCGTTAAAAACAACCCCCGGTGAAAAGAACATAATGTAGGGTTGTCTGTGTGCATCTCGGCAGGACTGGATCTGTGAATCATCTGTCTCGTCCCATGAGGCAGGACAGTGTTTCCAGGAACACAACATACTTCACGCTTGAGTGCCAAGTGTGATATTAAATAATTTCCTCTACCATGAACACACACCGAGAGGGGAAAAAAAATAAATGACTCCACTGCCTGTCCCAGCTGTTGTCTAAATATGAATCCATTTTCTATCAACCCATAACCCTGCACAGACAGAAAAAAAGAATGAAATGACAGCTGATCTGCCCTGTTCGATCTTAGAAAACATGGGAAGGGGCGGGGGAAGAGGGGTGGGGGGGCTATTTTGAAACACGGGCCTCTACAGCTTTTGCTTGGAGGGATTGTTGAGCAGGTCCAGTGGTAAGAGCAGAAATGCACAGAGATGGCTGGTGAAGGAGGCAACAGAAAGAGGGCTGAGCTGTGAGGCTTTCACTGGCATCTATCAGACTAGAATAGAAGAGTGAGTCAGAAGACAAGCAAACCCAGATCATGTCATCCTCACACTGCACAACTCATTTCACTCTCCCTCGCTCTCCCTCCTCTTCCATCAAATACTTGGATACAACTTGTTCTCCCTAACTGCAAACCCCACATTTTAGAGGTGTAGGAGACTGATGATAAGATAATGAAGGGTAGAAGTTTTCTTTTCGGATTAGCTCAGTACATTAATATTGCAATGGGAGTTCACTTGAGTCTAAATGGTTTTGTTGTTGCTGTGGTATTGAGGAGGTGTTACAGAGAGGGGGATAGAGAGAGAGAGAGAGAGAGAGAGAGAGAGAGAGAGAGAGATGTGATCCAAAGTGAAGGACAAAAAGGCTCCCAGTAGTGGGGACATCTGAGGGCTTTAGTGACCCAAATACAGAGGACAAAAAGGTGAAGAAACAGTTGCCAGAATGAGCTGTGACGTGAGTGGCTCCCAAAAACCTCAAACCACATTCACATCAGAGATCCTAAAAATATGAGAAACAAACAAATGCTTTTTTGGGATAAGACTACATAAAAAAACACATAATACAAGCTCAACAACCAAATAGTAATAATAATAATAATAATAATAATAATACCAGATCAAGCACCAGTTCTGCACACAGGAATATATTTCTGCATTAGCTATGTTCTTATCAGGCCTACCAAGAGTCATGTGGGTGCCTTGGGGCCAAACACAACTCTGTCTGGGGAAGTAAACGAAGCAACCTTTCCATTTCTCATCTAGAGACCGTGCGCTCCACACGCTTGCAGCTGCTGGCTGATTACTGACGAGACAGACAGACTCCCACCAGTTACTTGCACAGTTCCAATTCTTCACTCTTTGCTGATGGCGTTCACTGGATGTCTGGGCGAGGCACACTGAACCTTACCTAACAACTGCCATATTAGCATCTTGCAGGCTGTGCTCATTAGCAAATATTCATATTCACATTGTTGCTCGTACTATTCACTTTCTCCTTGCTATGAGAGTGTAGCTACACACCAAGTACTAAATGTAGTTGTAGAAAAGGAATATGAGCAACAGTGCTATTTACAGAAATGCTCTTTACTCAATCCCCCCTCCTCTCCTCTCCTGCAAGTGTGAATTTCACTGCTTTACAGTTCCCACAGAACTAGAATGTTCCATCATTTGCAGCAGACGGACAAGCGTTGTTTGTGTTACACAGTCTTGCAGTGCGTAAACACACCCCCCCCCACCCCAGCAAGCCAATGCAGCAAACTAATAGTGAGGCTAATGGTGGTGCATGGGGCCATTAACATCAAACAAACACCACCCAAACACAGTATTTAAAGTGCCAACCTGCAGGGAGGGAGTGTAATTGCCGGACACATCACACAGCCGACCACAGCAATGCTGAGGGAGAAAGATCTATCAAGCCAAGGGTGAAAACAAATCACTTGAGTTCACACTGCACCTCTGTCTCATGCATAAGGGTTATTTATCACTGTATGTTGGGTTGTAAAAGGACCGTTTACCAACAAAATGCAACAGCCAAGATAAAAAACATCTACTTTCATCTTCACGGTACCTCACATTGTATTATTTCAGACATGGAGGAGATCAAATAACTAAGCAGAGCAGAAAACCATGGCATAAATAATGTATAGGGACTCCGGACGCAATGTTTTCATCAAACTGTCTTTGATTCCTCCATCTGACAATTTCTTGACCATATATTTCTGGACAACTGACAGCTGGAAAAGAACCCCCTATGCTTTCTCAGGACACGTGAAGCCTGTTCTAGATCAAACCAATCTGTCCTCTCGTCACAGTGACAGGGAGGAGAACAGAACAAACAGAAATACACAAAACAGAGTAAACTTTAATCTCAGGGGTGACTGGGAAACTGATATTTGATATGTCAGACAGGGTTATGGAAACAGACATGTCTGTGCAATTGTGTTTGGTTCAGTTTTAGTTGGCAAAGTTTCCTTTTTATGATTAATTTATAAAGAAAACACTATGAAAAATCAATTCCCAATCATTCTCAGCTTGAAGGCAACATCTCACTCAGGAAAACACGCAATTATGATTATTCTGTTACTACACATCTCATTTGCATCAAATTTTACATCTGACACTCCTAACCTGTGATAAAGGCACTCTTCCATGAAAGCGATGAAAACCAGTAACCTCAAGTGACCAACAAGTACAAATATTTCCACAAGAAAAAGACTTTGACCAATTTGAATAATTCTACCTAATTTGTACTCAGCTCAGTTTGTAGTTGATGTGATCTAAGTTTTACAATACCACTATGGTCATTATTGGGTTAACCATCAAAAAACGACAGCCCAAAACAATTTTACACACTGCCCCTGTTCCCTCTGTTACTATGGCAACCAGTGGAGATAGTGATGACGCCACTGCTCACATCTCTATGTCACCCTTAAGGACACAGAAACAAGGAGAGATGAGCAGAGTGAGTGAGAGGGGGAGGGGGGGGGGCACGCTGGAGAAAGTTATATTGTGAAGGACAAATGTCGTAGCAGAAAAGAAAAAGATGGCTGAATCATCTTTATTCATGTGGCCTCCTTTGCACAATACGGTGTGCTCCATGCACATGGTCTGAACTGCCGAAACTCCTCAAAACTTCCACCTCGTTCTCTCAAAGCCTTTCTGATGCAGACAAACACTCTGCCCTTCAACTGGAGGCCGTGATTCATTCCAGATGCCTCCGGACGACTTGCAAAGACTATTTCCAGCTTGACTGGCACAATACATACTCTCACAAAGACAGACATCACAAACGGCCGCGTTTACGTCCCCAAGTACCTACTGTACGCCACGCAGGATTTACAGTCCCTCGGCTCCCAGTCACCGTCTCTGTCTTTAAACTCCTGCGGGAGCCTGACAGCAATCTCTCTCTCAGCCAGCGAAGCGTCGTGATTAGCTCCATGCTAGGGTGGCAGGTTCAGAGAATGCAGAGCGGTTGTCAGACGTAATCAGATTGGTTAACTGAAGCAGGGTTTCAAATCACTGGCAGACTCTTTAAGTCTGTTTAAAGGCTGTTTAAGTGCCGACTTATTGAATGGGTTGAACAAAAATATTGCATGAAAAAAGAACTAGATATTTTTTACACACAACCCCCTCATTTTAGAGGCTCAACAGTAAATGGAAAATGAATATAACTGAAAAATATATAGTTTATTTATCTAACCTGGGTGAAAACCCTTCTGCCTGAAAATCCCTGGCTGAAGTCTTGAACCTATACACATCACCAGGCACTGGGTATCCTCTAGCTCTGCCAGGCCTTAACTGCAGTGGATTTCAGTTGCTGCTGTCTGCTTGTGGGCGTGCTTCTGTTCTGAAAGGCATGCTCGATTGGGTTGGGGCCAGCAGATGGTGCGTCTCTGAACACCTCCAAATTCATCCGCTACCGCCCTGTGTCACATCGTCAATAAACACTAGTGCCCCAGTGCCATCGGCAGCCATACACAGCCAAGCCATCACACTGCCTCACACACAGCACGTGTTACAGATGGTATAGTATGCTCTGGAGCATGGCCTCTCCAATGCCTTCTCAATATTTAACCTATGCCATCCTTTTTGATAGAGGTTGATTTTCGTTTAATATGTCCAAAGAAGTTGTTTCCAACCTGTGCTGACTTTTCAGGTGTTTTAGCCCAAGTCCAATCTAGATCTTTTATTTTTTAGGTTTATGAGTGGACTGCACTGTGCAGTGAACCCTGCTTTATTTCAAAATAATGGCACATCTACCACTTACACATGGTTCTTTAAATACATTGCGAGCTGAACTCATTTGTCAGAGATTATTTTATAAACATACTGTGAAATGGGATAGCTTTCAAAGCTTAAGGCATTTGTCTATTAGAAATGACACAACATATAATTAAGGAAAATGATTGCTGTTTGGCTGTTAAAAAAGTGTTGCATCTAGTCCTCATGTTTACACATTAGCTGCCTGCACATGACACACACACACACACACACACACACACACACACACACACACACACA
>JAGFZM010000087.1:40304-113662 GCA_017657215.1 Limnothrissa miodon | reverse complement strand
ACACACACACACACACACACACACACACACACACACACACACACACAGCGGTAGCTCCTCTTAGGTGGGGTTAGCAGATGGCTGCTGCCTTTCTGTGTGTTGGATGCAAGAGGTGTTTTTTCCACATGATCGGAGGTGATGACAAAACCCACACACCCATCACTCTTTATGCTTTGAAGTCTCCCACGGCACTTGTGATCTGTCCCCAGCTTAGCTGATATCATCTGCCTTATTGGGCTGGCCTTTCTCAGGCTCGCCACAAAGCAGTTGTTGGTATGAAACCATTTTAGATCTTATTTTAGATGGAGGAGCTAGAGGAACTTAAGAGCCCATTTGCCTTTGTTGTCTGTGGTTCTGACGTCTGTTGTCAGGACACGTGGCTCCTTATTCATAGAAATACTCAATAAACACAGCCTCTTCATTCAAGAGGAAGAACACAGCGTCACTATTAGAAAGGTCCAGGCTGATTCAAACACACACACAAGCAATTCACACCTGCTTGTGGGCCTGTAAATCTTAACACTGGTCAAAAGCAAAGACAATAAATATCATTACAGTTTCATAGAAGAAGCTCCAAGCACCATTAGCGTTGAAAATAAAAGGAAATGCTAAAGTAGCAGAAGGAAAGGAAAAAGCTCTTTTCTCTCTCTCCATCTCCCTGTCTAATCCTCCAACCGCCTATGTGCAGGGTATTGGCAGCATCTTGGCACACAGGCATATGGACGTGGGCACTTCCTGGTACCCACAGCAGCACAGTTATGGACAGCTTCAGGGATTTCATAACATAGACTGTTCTAGCCTAACACCTTCATGACATAGCCTACTATTCTAGCCTAACAGCTTCATGACATAGCCTACTATTCTAGCCTAACACATTCATGACATAGCCTACTATTCTAGCCTAACAGCTTCATGACATAGCCTGCTATTCTAGTCTAACAGCTTCAAAACATAGACTATTCTAGCCTAACATGACATAGCCTTCTATTCAAGCCTAACAGCTTCATAACATAGCCTACTATTCTAGCCTAACACCTTCATGACATAGCCTACTATTCTAGCCTAACAGCTTCATAACATAGCCTACTATTCTAGCCTGACAGCTTCATAACATAGCCTGGCTTTCTAGCCTGAGTTTCAACATAGCCTACCTTTCTACCCTGACAGTCTCACAACAACATAGTACAGTATATGACTTTGTAAAGGGTTTAAACAGGAAATTCAATTCAATCAAGTTATCTAATCTTTTTTAGATGATCACAATTTATTTTAAGCAGTTTAGTGGTCCCTGGAGAAGTGGGTATACCCTCGGTTTTCACCTTAAAAACAAAAAACAAAAAAAGCCCTGTTTTCGAAACAGTGACATGCACGACTATGATTTAGTTTACCCAAAAATCTGTCATTCTACTTGCTCACTATTATAAAGTGATCATAACTTGATTAGGAGCCGTTCATAGTTACCACTGGTCACACAAGCAGCCTGGATGAATGTAAAATGTATTTATCATGAGGCAAACATGGTGTTTCGATTATTTTCTACACATTTATTTAGAAATCGGAAGTTGACAATGCATTCTTGTTCATATTTCATCTTAACTAAAACACAAATCATTCTCTTCCAAACATAAAAAACAATCAGATAAACCCACCCTAAAAGTGCACTGTCATAAAATTGAAATAAATTATTTGGTTTTTCACTAGCTGAACACTACTTTTATAGCACACTTTGTTAGATATATATAAATACTGTGTGCGTGGCACGGTTCGACGGTTCATGGCATGCGCAAGCCTTTTGCCTGTATGTGACCTCGTGCTCCTATATGTATTTTTTGTTATGCACGATTTTAAATAGGCTGAGTTGTGGAGTGTATGTGTTGCAGGTCACGTCACGTGTAGAAATGTCAAGTGGGAGAGAAATGGATGACTGCTCAGGAGTTGGAGGATGCGCATATGATGCCAGGTAACATAAAAATAGACTGAACTGCGATTATATGCAAGCATTAAGCAACACGCATTCTAGCTACCCTACGCTAATGGCAACACTTCCAATTTATAAATTCATAGAAGAAGACGTAATCCCAATGTTTCTGTAGATAGCATATGGAGGGAGTCTGTTAGGAACAACTACTACTCGCCGCCGCATTTAAAGCAAGATGCCACCGATTTTCAATATTGAAATATCCTTACCCTAACTAAGTTGATCCATACTGTCTCGTCTCCGTGCACCGAATTGCTCTGGCATGCGATGCTACTTTGTTGTGATTTAGCTTAGCCTTGTAGTTTTTTTTTGACAAGGGCTAGCACTAATCCCAATAAGGAGTAATTATAATTTATGAAAACCACCATTGGATGGACTCCATTGTAGACCTGTAATTCCAAGCTCAATTTGAAGCGAGCTCCAAGTCATATCATCTCCTCCTTAATTCTAGCAGTGTATTGTATAAACAAACAATCCACATTCTCTGAACAAACCCTAATTTTAGAACCAATGCTCATCCAAAAATAGAAGCACTTTCAGACTCAAGCACCACTCTAATGCAAAGGTTTAGTCATCATTTAGGTTCAAATGGCTAGGTCTGTGCATTAAACCTCAGGTAAAAGGGCCTCACTATCAATAGCAGCCATTAGCACATGGCCAGATGCCCATTCACTAAAGTCTTCACTACTTCAAATGGAGAGGACATGAGATAACTAGTGCGTCACATGGAGACAGGGTTTCAGGTAAACACTCTGTTGTTCCCACACACAAGACCTCTCATTCCACTCATCATTCTATTCATGATGCAAACAAGAGCTGTTTTTGTCACCTGTGTCAGGAGGTCTGGACATGTTTATGGGTATGCAGATGACTGACAGACACAAAGAGACCTTGAACAAGAAACAACCTGCTTCTTGGTTCTGGGTGCCCCACCACACATTGGATTCTGAGGTTTAGTGGTTTCTGGAATGTTAGCTTTTGTCCCATAAAGAAAAGTCCGCTTTCACTGTAAAGCGGAGACAAATGATAAGGGGGTAGCTGTGAGCAGGTATGACTTCTTAGTGTATTGATATCAGTGGTCTTGTTCTTCAACTGTCACAGCAAGGCTCGATACGGAGATTAGGGAATGCCTGACTAGAGCCCTAATTCCTCACCTCTCTACATTACGTCAGGGACATAATAAAAAAGTAAACATGATCAGAGGGGATTATTCGATTATGTCTGAAAATATTTTGTCGGATTAACTTTGCCTGTAAGTTGAGACATTGCACACTTAGGAAACAAACCACTGAAACCAAGTATCATTAATAGCAGACATACAGAGCACTCACAGACTGAATGTACACCATCATGCATGTGCGCTCTTGTGCCCTTACATAATTGTTGAACACTTAACAAGTTTGAATAAGGTAGGGTGAACACTATCTCAAATTTAGTTGATTCAACACAATAAGGAAAGCCTAAAATCAAATGTGATTTTTAAAATTCATCAACCAATCCTTTCCATTTCCTCTTTTTAGTGCAGCAGATTAAAGCCCAGGGGTCTGAGTGCCATATAGTGGCCATCAATGGAGTAATAAATAGCTTACATAAAATTAACAATCCACATATTTGTTTAGTGCAACTATATGCATGTAGCACAGCCGTTAAAAAAAGGCCAGACAAACATCTCACTCTGCACATGCTCCTATGGATCCCCTTTGCTCCACTGGGCAGGTAGTCGGCCCTGCGCTGCCAAAAATTACAACATCAAATTGCTGCTGTGCCCTTGACGCTTTAGCACCTTGAAAACACAGCACATTCTATGTACACACACAAACACACACACACACACACACACACACACACACATACACATCTTATGTGTTCACAGCATGCAGTCTTGCCAGAAAGGGTATTGCTGTATAATTGTACATCCCTGCTCTCCCACTCCTGAATCCTGCCTGTACCTCAAGGCATCTCCTGTCTCTCATTTCTCTCAGTTTCTCTCCCCCCCCCCCCCCCCCCCCCCCTCCCTCTCTCTCCCTCTCTCTGTCTCTCTCTTCTTCTCTCTCGCTGTGTGTCCCCTGACACCATCTCAGACCCTGAGGAGAGGCTTGTCCAAATAGCTTCACATATCCTCATCTGACCCATCAAGGATTAACGAAGTTCACCATTGCATGAAAGGAAGCAGGTTTAGATCTTGACTGTTAATGCCCGTTTTTCCTTTTTTGCACTTCACCGCTCAGTTTGTACGATTTTGGACAACTTTTGCCAGTTTAACTTTAAAACTCCACATCCCACTGCTTTTTCGGGTCAAGTAAAGAAAGACAGCCCATGGCTCACAACAAGGTACTATAGAGCCCAGCACCTACACAATGACTCACATACTTGTGCATTCAGGACATAAGGCGCTACATGAGCCTAAGCGCTCCATTTTAATACGCTGGCCTGAGAGGAATCAGCCCAAGGAGAATGGCCCGCCGTCAGTAGCGCTCCTCTCTCCTTTCACCCACCTTAAAAGCGGCCGACTGCTTGTTGCCTGCCAGAGCTTTTCAACAGAAGCTCTCCACTAGCTGTACACATTTAGAAGTGTAGAAGTATTTGAATATTTAAGTTGACACCGTCTCCCTCTCAGTTTCTTTTCACTTATGTCTCTCTCTTTCTCTCTCTCTTTATCTCTTTCTGTCTGTGTCTGTGTGGGCGGCATGTGAGAAATCTACAGTGAGGGAGAATCACTGCCCACCTGCTATGCTGAGGCCCCATTTCTAAATAAAAAAATTACATAAAAACACACAAAAATGCGGCATAATCACACCAGCAAAAGGACATTTTGTGGAGTGATGGATTAAATATGAACATTACACCCACAACATGGACATGAAGTTCAGCACTCACTGTTACGTAAGGTTACCACTAATGCATGATTGCTTCACCGCTAGCAAGGTCGCGGTGAGTTAAATGGTAATACCTCAGACGTTCCTTTCTACTCCTCTGGAAGTGGTTGCCAATGGACTGTGTGGCTACCTATGAAGGACCCTCTCAAAAACTCTTTCATTCCCATCTACAGGAGGAGTAATCAATCAATCAAATCTATGGTCAACACGGGAAACATCATCATTCCCATCCACATCGAGATTGATCAATATCACGTCTATGGTTAACACTGGAAGCGTCAGCATTGTTAATTTCTCTTTCTCTTTTTGTTTTTTTCCTGGTGAAAGTATTCCTGCTTGGCAAGGGCATTCACATACTTCAGACTTGATTCTACTGGGTCTCATGTGCTCAGAGGGGACAAACTAGCCTCGCCCTTGCCACTTTCATTTCATTTCGTACAGTTGGTATTAGACCGCTGTATTGACAATCGTTCTTTCATTAGATATGTGGTTTCTGCTGAAGTTTAAACTGATTGGATCTGCCTTTACCCAATTGCTAACGCCTGGTTGTGACGTATGCAACGCAACGGCTTGTGAAGGATAATCGCTTCCCTACCATTTAGACTAGCCACTTCCTTGGAAATGAACGGAGCAAGCTGGAAAATCAAACTTTTCCCAAAACCTGTGTGTAGTAGGGCCACGACATCTTTTCCGCAGATAAAAGTAAAAAAACATTGTTCTTGTTCAGACTTCAGTTCCTGTATGTTCCGAAGCGTTCCCACAACAGACTGAATAGCCTCCTGTACTACGTTTGCTGCCGCCATTGTTATTGTGCACAATGCGCAGCCGAGCAGCCAGACAACGTAACACACAAAACCGACGTCACCGTTCACTATAACACTCCCACTTTTCGCTGATTGGGTAGGCAGAATGCTGTCCTGGAGAGAACGATTGTCAATGCAGCGGTCCCAGACCAACTGTACAAAATGAAATGAAAGGGCGAGGGCGAGGCTGGCGAGGGCGAGGCTAGGGACAAACAGGGCTGTTCGTGATCTCGAAGAAACCACCTTTCTGACTGTTATCTGAATTTGACAGTTATGTTTGCCTATGTAGGCACGCAAGCAATATGAGACAGACATAAAGAAGGAAAAGGGGAAAAACAGACACGTTAAAGAAGAGGAGGGGTGAGCCGGCTATTTTTAGCCTCTGATCAGAAAGACAGTGGGGGAGAGAGAGAGAGGGGGGGGGGGTGGCGAGACAGCCAGAGAGAGTTTGAAAAAGGAAGGAGAGATAATGTTACACATGCCCAACAACAGGGGACTGGGTGTGAGCGGAATAGTGATGTGGTCCCACCAGCTGGTGGTGTTCACCGTCACCAGCTTCCACAGCGTCGTCTGCAGAAAGTGCGTCAGACAGCCCAGTCAGACGGCCTCTAAGGTCACTCTAGACGAACACAGACGCCACAAATGTCCCACAGCTGTCCCATGACAAAAAACATTTTATAGCACCCTTAGCAGTTACATAATTCCACCCTCTCCAAATGAAACACTCCAACGTGTTCCACCACAGCAGGCCTGTGTGATCTGTAATTATCAGGTGCGACTGACCAACAGACAGACGGATAGACAGACGCAGTGCAGTCTAGTCTCAGTGCAGTCGGGCAGGGCTTTCTAATCAACACCTCCATACCTGTGATGGTGCCCTGTGCCAGAAGGTCACAACTCAAATGAGCTGCATGATGTTGGCGATAAACATCTTTAACCCTCAACTCTTGATCAAAGACAATTTTACTATGGAGTGCTCCACTAGATAACTGTGAACACTTAGCAGGTGTATAGAAAGGAGTTCATTAAGGTAGTAGGTGTTTAAGCAGATATATGCAAGGGTAGTAAGGTTTGGTGTCATAAAGGTAGTAGGTGTTTAGAAATGTGTTCATAAAGGTAGTATGTGTCATAAAGGAATTCATAAAGATAGCATAGTTGGTGTAAAAAAGGTGTTTAGAGAGGTAGGAGGTGTCATAAAGATGTTCATAAAGGTAGTAGGTGTCATAAAGTTGTCACACTTACACTTCTCTTTTTACCACTAAAAGATCAGCAAAATCAACTCCACTGTTAACTGAAGAGACAATGGGAAAACATACGCTCTAAAATAGAATATTAAAGGACACTTTCCATCTATAGGCTTGCTCTTAGCATGATCCCCATCTGGAGAGGAAGTAGAGGTGAAGCAGTGGCATGATGGGTAGGCAGTGAGACGCAGCAGCACTAACTGAAGTCTTGCGGCACCATAAAAATAATAATCGTAAGCAGACATAAAACAAGATAATCCACAGGACTCTGATTTCACACTCTGCAGATTTGTCAGGGAACTGTCTTGCAGTGGCGGAGAGCAGGTGATCCCTGGGGGGAGGTGGGGGAGGGGTGTAGAGGGAGGGGGTGGAGAGGACTGAGAGGTTTCATATAAACCCAGTCATGAGGAAGCAAGTGAAGCAAAATCTAACAAACTTTATGGTAAATCGTTTTTCTTCGGGGAGCAGAAAATGGATTTGTTTAAAGAGTTTAACAGTTAAACAGTTAATTAGTTGCAACACATAGCGATTAGTTGACCGCAGAGTACCAGTTTAAGCTTTGAAACACAAATAAAAAGTGAATTAAATGTACAGATGATGTGATTTAGTAAGCTTCTCCAGCACAGCTGAGAGTGAGGGTGAAGGTGAGGTCCTCCGTAGTGACATGGGGGCCATGAAGAAATTATTTCATATCGAGTCCCATCATTTTATGGATTCAAGGATTCAATGAATTTGTTCTCACATACTTTTTTTAAAAAAGGTGTAAAATGAGGCAAAATAAAGTAATGGAGAGTGTGGGGGTTGTGATGGAGATGGAGATGACTATACAGTATGATGGTAATAAAATGGTAATAAATTGTACTCCTTTGGATTAATTCATCTTACTTCTTCATCTGAACCAATAATGACTTGTGAGTCATATGCACTCTACATGTAGAGTTTTATCAAAATACTTTTTTGGTAAATAAAGGCCGTGCATTTACTGATTGGCCGTGTCAGCTTGAGTTTGTGTGAAGAATGACTCATGTGGGAATCAACAATTTACATGAACATAGAAATAAATAAATAATGGTGATGAACCACTTAGTTCCAAATCTATTTATTCTCCCAGATAAAAAAATGGCCTGATTGGAAAGGGCACAGGCAGGATGAGAGGAGAACTTCAAAGAGATGAGAGAGAGCGAGAGAGAGACACAGAGAGAGCAGCAGAAAGTGAGACGAAAAAGGAAGAAGAGCGAGCGAGGGAGCAGCGTGTGAACGACTAAGAAAGAGGGAGAGTGAGAGGGTGAGCGGATGAGAGGTTCGTCATTGGCAGAGTAGCAGGGCATCAGGCAGGCACAGGGTGAGAGATGAGTGTGGAAAGTGCGAGAAATAACGAGAGAGAGCTAGACCACGGCCTGGCAGAGAGAATCAGACCCAGCCCACAGAAATACAGGGAGAGGACAACAATAAAAGAGGGCTTGTCAGTTTGCTAGCTAGCTATCGCAGACTTGTTATTAAAGCCTGATATTCTATTAATTAGTCACCAGAAACCCATCGCAGACAAACCAACACACACACACACACACTCACACACGTACCCACAGATATACTCATAGGCACACACTGTACCAACATCTACTGCCTGGAAACCATGACAACCTTTCAATCCAGACAGGCTAGTGTTTGATTTGTGTCCTCCTCCTAAAAAAGACTTGACAAAAGGAAAGGAGAAGAAAGCCTCAGTGCCCACACACACAATTGTTTCTGATTTTAATGCTTTACCAGCCAAATACATAGCCACAGGCACAAATCTCTAACTAAGATCTTCACCTAAGCTTTCTGCATCCTCTCTGGAAAATATCTCTATTTGAAAAAAAAAAACCATGACATTTGAGATTATGCAGAGAATTTCTGTATAGTAATGCATACCACACAATGCATGCTATACAAGGAACAATGTAATACAAGCTACCTCTCAGTGGAGTACATATTAGGATATTCAAACAGATAATATTACACCTAAAACATTAGGTTACTGCCATCCTTCCGCAAGGCAGGAAGTGTGTGGTATATTGGTGCAGAAAATAACACAACGTCCAGAAACTTGTCTCCTAAACAACTAAAAGGCCATTCTATCCTTAGGTCATCGAGTGAGATAAAATGTTCCATGTGTCCTTTGGCTGATATTGCAATGACCAGACAGCTACCCTGGAGAATTATGGCTCCTAGATGTGAGTCTGATATCTAGCCAGGCCAGCTTTTTTCAATTAGCCCTGAAAAACACTGCGCAACCATAGAATGAAAGCAAGATACTTTAGGGCAGGCAAATCCCATTCTACCACCCCTCATTATAGCAGAACAGAAAATCACGGGCAAGTATGGCGACTCACGGGATCTCCCACTTTGAATGTTAATCAGAAGCAAACAGATGACCATGGACTTCTGCTAACACACAGAATGGTGAATGTTTAGAGCATAAAGGGAAAAGGATAGAACTTCTGCATGAGGATAATTTGGCCTAATACGCAGCATACAATCTTTAATTAGCCACCTATGTCAGTCACCTCATCTCACCATAGAGCCAGTGCTTCCTGAGGGACCAATTAACCTAACATATATTGACATCTTTGAAGGGTGTGATCTTTGTGAGTGTGTATGTGTGCATGACTGTGTGTGTGTGTGTGTATGTTTGCTTGCCTAAGACCTAACTATAAACAAGGAAAATAGTCCTTTGGTTATCAAAGCAAATTCATGTTGGCATGTAATTTTAACTCTGATTTCCATACGGCACCACCAGCCTATGAACACTATGCTATCAAAGGGAATGGTTGAAGGCAGCTTTACTGTAAGTGCCGACACAACCATTTAGAGCCAAGACAAACTCTACAACATGTTATATGGAGAACTGCTACCTAGACGATAGGCAGGATTCTGCTACCCAGACAATGGGCGAGATTTACACTGGAATTATAGACAAACTGAAGATCTATTTTCTGCACATGATTCATCTGTCCTTAGTTTTCTTTAAAATCCATTATTGCACCATAGCTCACATAAGTCAAGACTGGGATTCAGCATTAGTCCACCCATTGTGCACTGAGCTCTGATCATAAAGATTCACTGTTGCACAACTGCATGGAGATTTTGCAGTTCCCTCATGGCCAATCCATAACTAAGGTTTGAGCACCTCTCTTCAAAGGCTCCTTAGAGTTGTGAAGCATGAGCGTACGTGTGTTCCCTACTTCTCTCAGCATCTTTCTCAATGGATGTTCACAAAGACATCTCAACAACACAAGGCATCTGAAGGTCCTTTGCTGGCAAATGATTTTTGCTTCTGTATTCTTGAATAAAATGAGTCCAAAATGTATTTTAGTTCTATCACAGCTGTTATTTGGGTGCTTCCCTAAACACGGAGGACTAAGATTTTTTGTTTCCTTGTTTGTGTGTCACACCTACAAGGCTTTGGTCAAATAGTCAGTCCTGTAGAGGGCATGAGTCATGCTGACTGACCACTAAATAGAACCGTGATACCAAACCACCCCAGAGTGTGGATCAGTCCACACAGTTATTCAAGGTCATTAATTACTGAATGAAGAAATAATTAATGCAACATAGACCAAATAAGGAATCAATAACTACTGTCAACTGAATGGGGCGTAAAAGTGTTGCTGTGCTCCATTCACTTAATGTTAGTTGCCAGGATCATTATTCTATGTTTGTGCATTTTCTTCTTCTTCTTTTCTACAGCCAGAACTTAGTGAGCTCAAACAACAGGCCTATGGATTGATTCACACCGGTTTCTCCTAACACTGGAACACTGGCCTGTACTTTTGTTTGTAGACAGTCTGGATTATTGACATCTCTAGGCTCTGTTGGTATTTCTGAGCCAATCTCACTGCACAGGAGGGTGAATGTGTGGGGAAATGAACTGAGTCTTCCATGCAAATGAGACTGTGCCAAAGCCAGCTTGATATTTTGTGCAAATTAAGCCCTTTTGCCGCCTGCGCCATGTCATATCGAAAGTCACTGTAAGGGCCGTTCCACAGAAGACACTGGTGCTTTAGAGCCGGTGGCTGTAACTAAAGGAGAATGTGATTCCCTTATCAAATCAAATGTGTGTTATAAAAGCACTGCACTCTGCTGTGCCTTGTTTTATATTCTCATTTTAAATGTTATTCAAACAACATGACTGACTGACCATATCATCCTGATTGTACTGCACTTCAGATGATTGCATCTCACATTGCAAGAATGAAAAACAGCACACTAAATTCTTCAATAAGTGTGTGTGTGTGTGTGTCAGTGTTATGTAAATGGAATATCCGAGATAACTGCTACCAGTACACTGCTACAATGCAAGACAAGTTCTTTGTGAGCATGACAAAATGACACAAAACAAGGGCACCAATCAGAAAATGTCTAGACAAAAGTATCAGTGCTTAGGAGTTCTTAGGAATATAACTTAACCCAGTTCATAGCAAAAACAGTAGCAAAGGTCTTGAATAAATACATTTAGGACAAGGACAATTGGCCACAAACCCATCCAAAACACACTGTAAAATATAGCCACCATAAACCTCATTCAGTCTCCGTTCAATATTTATCCATTTCTCAAACCTTACAGATTTTTTTTAGTAGCAGGTGAGTTGCAGTTCACAGTCTAGGCCAGCGGTCTGAAAATAACATTTAAACTGCTAACCGCACCCTGTCAGGAGCGCACAGGGAGGCCAAAGCCAGTGAACGCACAGATCAACAGACATCTGTCATTTGATAATTTTTTTCCACACAGATTTGTCTTTTTTTCCACACTCTAAATCTCCTCTTCCCTTTATCAAAACCATCTTGCCTACACTACACTGTCGCTGGAAGTCTAGTGTGATCCTGAACTGTAGATGCAAGAACCCTAATCCTACTCTTGTCTAGCACCCAAACACACAAACATAGAACGTACATTCTAGGGCTGCACGATTTTGAGAAAAAACCTAATTGCTTTTTTTTCTGACACATATAGCGATTGCGATGCAATTTTTGCGTTCGATACTTTTAAGTGCATAAAACCTAAAATTATGAGTAAAATATGTTGTTACTTTTACGACACAGAGGGTTAAAATGTAATTGGCCAAGGACATGGTATGGTGCGGCAAAGACCCGGTGCGGGAACAGTGCAGCCACTATACACAGTAACTAGGGCCCTATGAAATCCGTTTTATTTTTTCCCAAATTCTGTTTTATTTTTTCCTAAATTCCACTTTTTCCATTTTTATTTTTCTGAATTCTGTGTTTTACGTTATAATCATATTTAGTTATCTTAATAATTTTGGAGTGCATGGGGAAAAAAAGCAAAAATTTACAATTTTAATCAATACAAAAGTCATTTCTCCAACCGGAGAGCAAGTACCAAACTAGCCATAGCGTTGTAATTGGCCTAACGCAATAGCAGATTCTGCCAACCGGCAACAAATAAAGGCCTGCGTAAAATTAATAAGGGCTGGGCTTTGGGTAGCCTATTCTAAGTAAATAAAAGCCGGTCCATATAATTTCAGGAAATACGGTAGGCAAGCTATTTCTGAGATTCACTCACTTCAATCTTGGACATATGAGATAAATTGACATGCAAACAAATACATGGAAACAATATTAGCATAGGCTAAAGACACTAAACTAAAGACACTACTTGTCTTGTCTACTTGTACTTGCCTACTTGTTACAGGAGAAGGGCTGATACAAGACCGCTGCATCCATTCCAACAACTTCTAACACGGTTGCATTTTACATTACTTGACTCGGTCACATAAAGGTTACTCTCGTGTTATGCATTTTGGGCGGGTTTTCTTTTTCATTTTTGGTACAGCTTATAATCAATTATTGCGGCTCATTGGAATTGCCTATGGGTTATGTGGCCATGCCATACCCCCCCCCCCCCCCCCCCAAAAAAAAGATGGATTTGCATGATTCACGAGGGTCGCATTTTTATGCCTGAAAAACCGGAAGAATCACATCCCTGGCGAGATTCGACCATTTTGATTTGGCTAATAGGTTTGTCACTCAAATGTCAGAGGCGGGGGAAAAAAACTCAGACTCCTGAGGTTAGGTTATTGCAGGACTTAAAACCTCAATATCGATGCGATAAAGGTTAATTGTGCAGCCCTAGTACATTCATTGCTGACCAGAATGAATTGTGTTCTACTGTACGGAGGTGGATTTGGGTCATGTTTAGAAATATTTAAGAGTGAGGAAGGGTAATTATGAGAAAAAATACAGGCAAATTTGCTCATAATGAACTAGCACATTTATGACATAACAAATTAAAGTCACAAATTTAGGAGAAATAAACACAGTCACAACAACTGCAGGTGGATACTACACTCAGCCTTGCTCAAGAGGCCACCTTGTTCCTTCTGACCTAATTTGGTCAGAGGCTTCGCTTTGTTTGTGTGAATGCAGGTGGTTGTGCTGATGTGTGGATGTAGCCTATTAGCCCACAAACACATCTGTCTGCATGAGGCCAGTAGGGCGTTCATACTGTACCTCCTGAGTGCCCCAATGGGAATGTTCAAACGACAGGCTCAGGCTATATCTTTCATAGCGACACCAAGGATTTCAGATTTAGTAAAGCCAAACTTAACACTAACGAAACTTTTTGTAACCCGTTCCAAGGCTCTGTCAAGAATGCCTGATGTAGCAGGAGTTTTAATCTAGCATTTTTTATCTTACAAATTTGTGACTTTAAAGTCATACATATTCGCTTTTTTTCACAAATTTCACAGAAATTCAGATAATCAATTTTCCAATAATCTTTTTTTCTCATATTTTTTTTTTTTTAGAATATAGCCCCCTTTGGTAAAAACACGTGCTAAACATGGCCCTAATAGACTTCAGTAATACTGAGCCAAGTCAGACAGAAATGTCTTTTCCACATCCTTCTCCAACTACTTCAGTTCCATGCGGACAGGCATAAGGCAAGACTAGATGTTAAAACCATGGGAAAGTAATTTCTGATTATTTGCTTTGGAGGAAATTAAATCACAGATGGGCTCCTCTAAAAGGCAAGGCAGTAGAATTCAGGCTCTCAAACCAGCTCAGTGTCACCTTCCATTAAATGAAAAACAAGGGGAGAGGCTGTGCAACAACAATTTAAAGTCAAAATGCTCAAAAAGATTACAATTGCCATTGTAACTGTCTTTAAAAATTACTGTCTGAGCCAATGATGGTGGTCCAATTGCTCATTGCACTTTCTGTGTTGATGTTGATGTTGAGTGACAAAATCCGTATGTCTCCAGAGTTGTGAACATCGCTGCTTTATGCTGGCAATTTTGTCACAAAGAATAGATCCTTTTTGGATGCAGTTTTTTCTTACACAGTAACAATGGTCACAACGTCAAGATATTTTAGCCCCCAACAACTTTATCCATTTCTCTCTTATTAACTAGTGTATTTAGATGCTTATGGCTTCTTATGGAACATCATTCAGTCCCTAAGAATTGTAGCTTGCTAGTAGGTTCCTATTCATGCCTACTTGCCCTTTTGTTTGACTTTTCAAATGAATACTAGTAAGACAGAGATTGTAAATTTAACAGTTCAACACTATCCTCTAAGGAATACTCTGATCCCCCACCAAATGAATGCCACATTATTGCCTTGCACAATGTATACCCCATTATTCTTACAGAAAGTCATTGTAATTATCACTCAATTGAAATTAAATTCACCAGCAAAGGACCACGACCCAACAATTTCCAACTGAAATTGCTGTTTTGTTGCCACTATTGGGCAAGCAGGGAGACAGCAGAGCAGCTTATCCAGTAATAAATGCTTCAACAATTAGACTCCCTGCATGCTCGAAACTAAATTGAATCGGAAACAACATTTATATCTCTGCCACTGCACAGTTGGCCTTTGCTCTGCAGCACATTTCTTCAGTAGACTAAGAGCCAGATGGAGAGCAGGTTCGGACAGCCCTCTGTAGCCTAAGGGCCATTGCACTGACATGGGTCACATAGAGATGACATCAAGTAGAGTACTCTAGTAGTTACTTAGATACCACCCTCCCATGAAGTGGCTTTGGTTAAAGTGCATGTTAAGCCTATTTCAACCAATTGATTGAGTGAAGACAGAGAATTTGTCAGGGAGATGCCAGGAGGCATAATTAACCACTTGGGGCTTACCTTCCTGTAGACTAACATGTTGGGTGAGTCATCTGCTTCCCCATTGCTGTTCTGCAGATTGTTGGTCTGTGCCATGGTCCAGTATTAGGCTACCGCACAACAGCAAGTCCAACAAATTACAGAAACTGCACAAAAGAGAGAGAGGGTGGGGTCAGTTTAACTTTAACAACACTCTGCCACAGTGATCATTATGAAATATGACTATTGTGTGATAATAACTTTCCAACTAAACAAACATTTCTTTCAATGCATTGTATGGCAATAAGCTGCTTTGGAATTATCATAAACAATCACTTGTGGTAACCAACTCACCTAATTACTATAAATGCACGATGGATTTCAAACTAATTTACCTGTGAATATTAGTCTATTTACAAAATGTTCTTTTTTTGACTATTTTACACTTGAAAAGCTGCTGCATGTAGCCTCTTGGTATCTAAGGTCAGTACCTATTCCGTAAAACGTGGAGCACACTAGATAGCCAACTGAATTCAGAATGTAGGCTACCGTGATTTAAAGAAGATGTTCCACGACGACAGAATGGTTGTCGTGAAAAGGTGAGGGATATCATCCAGCTAAGGTCAACACCTGTTTAGAATACCTGGTAGCATGTAAAGCTAGCCTCCTTAACGTTAATTTCCCAAATTATCCTTTTCACATTAACCTTTTTTTGGAAATACTGAGCAGATAGAGACAAGAGTGAATAATGCTGATCACACATATGATCGAGAAAATGTTTGCAATGCTATTGTCATCGGGGGAAAACGCTGGCATGAAATTCGCATATTCGATTACCAGACCAGAGAAAATGCACAGGCACATTGGTAAGCGAGGTGTAATAACCATGAAAAAAAAACTGCACCATACACCATAGCCAGCCAGATTAACAAACAGGTATCAACAACGACACCCTATCACTACACAATTTCAATAATGTTCTCATTCAAATTTCAGGACCACAGACAGCTCCCGCGAAAGCACCCTCTCCGTAATCAATCATTTGCGTCTTCAGAAGCAACGACAGTGAATGTAAATAAACCATCGTTTCTATTGTACTCAGCCTACCTTAAACACACCCAGTTGACAAATCAAGCGAATCCCGTTTCTAAGCGTAGAATATACTTCACAGATTGTCAGCTGGCAGTCATAGGAATGCGATGATAATTCATTTGAAATGTGAAGAATGACACTAGCTGTAGCTCTTCTCGTCGCGAGAATGATGCTGTTCAGAAAGAACGCGCAGCGGCCACAGCTCTGCGGGAGCGCGCATCGACCTATGACCAAATCACGTGCGGGGAATCCAAACAACAGTAGTCGACTTGATAGGTTTCAATAAATAATGACAGAGGGGAAAAAACTAACACTCAAACAAACAAACAAACAAACAATAAAAGACCCTCTGCATGAATAATGAGTAGCAAGATTACTGGCGGCTCAGTGTTCAGTGATCACAATTGGCCTATTTCACAGCAGCTATTTTTCCCAAAACTGTCAGAGTCTAAGCACAGGTCAAGTCAAGTCAAGTGTTGCTTATTGTATATAAACAGGTTTGCTTATGGTATTTAAGCAGATTTATTACAGGTGTTATTAATGACAGACACTATAGAGCTTATTAGAATCAGAATTCAAATTGAATCCTTATTGGATGTAATCATTAACAGTTGCTTACCCCAAAAAATTGTGAAATAGGCCCATTTGGCATCCTCACTGTGCCAAAAATGTCACAATATAATTTTAAGGTCTGAAGGTTAAGATAAACTATTTCTTCCTAACATAATGATAAACTGTCTTTAAAAAGAATATTACTTTCTATATCTGAGCCAATTGATAATTAATTGGCTGCTTGATTGACACAAAACAGTTTAATTAAGTAGTCTATATCAGTCAACCTAGAAAATAATATCAAATTCTAAATAGTCTATTAGCTTAATGACAAACCACAATTTACAGTTTTAGGCCCTAGATGTTGCCTAAATATGTTCCAAATACCAAACCAGCTGAATTTGTCATCTTCTGTGACAACACAAATTAAAACAAATGACAAAATTAACATGCCCTAATTTAAAAAGTTTGATTGTAACATTCATATAAAAATATAGGTTTAAAATTCTTTTCGTTCAACAGTACCATCATGTGGCCAAAAAAGGTACATCCAACAGGCTTTGCATGATGATCAGTGTGTGAAGGAGAAGGCAGCTGTTATCTTCATCAAGGGTCTTCACTATTTTCATGCACTTACACATTGGTTTTGACTGTCCTTGACTGTACAATCATCTTAGCATTCTATGACCTCTTATCATCCCAAAGACATGTGAGACAGAGGGGGTTGCAGCCAGAGATGTGGAGGAATATGAAACTATAGTTAAATGTTATGCCTAAAAAATGTAAAATCAGTGTTATTCAGATATAACTATAAATCATCTTGCATTTTGGACTTATATCTAAATTCTTGTGTACTGGTTGCATCAAAGAATAACAATGGTCTAGTCCTGATCTACAAGATTGTTGTTTTTTTTTAACATTCATCCAAATTGCCCAGGTATGTTTCATTAATTGTTTTTCTAGGACCTCAAGTTTACATGTATAAATCATAATTGTTCAATTTGAGCCCCATTAATGGTCATTGATAGTCATTCTGTAAGCTATTCAATATTGAATTATTACATTAGAAAAATATGCATATTCAATGGATTATAGATAATTGGGACATGTCTTAAAATGCTAGACTACATGTTACACTGTTTAACCCTTTTTAACCACTGGTTCATTCTTGATTTACAAACTTTTAACATAGGCCCTGTGCATTTTTGCCATACCCTTCAGGGACACTCGGCAACATGGCAACAACGTAACATTTTCTATCTAGCTTATACCCTGTACATGTGATTTAACATACAAGACTGTCACAAAGTTCTTCCATCTGATATACTAGGCATAGTTTTCTTGCTGTTTTTAATTTAGGCTATTTAAATGTAATTAAAATGATTTAATTGGTATTATTTGAAAGACAATATTTATCAATGGAAATGCATTCATGAAGCTGAATTAAATGACCCAAATCTAACGTTATCATTCAGAAATGTAGAGGTCTTAAGAATGCTAATAACGTCAATAAAATTCTCACTGTGGTTCAGATAAATTCTGCCAGGTTTTGTTGCAGGCTGCAGATTTGACAGCCTGTTCCCGTGGTGCTTTGCTGTCTGCTTTCTACAATCAGCCAATAAAATTACGGCTCGCCTCAAACGCTTCATTCATTGGCTGCTTTCGATTTGGGGGGAATTTGAAGCAGAAATTGTTAACCCTTCTGTTATTAGCACCGAGCGGGTTCAACTAGCTTTTTGATATTGTACATTATCTGTAGTAAACGTTATGTTTTAGATGGAAATTACTCAACGACGGTAATCATACAAGAGCAACGGAGAATCGAGAGAACTTTTGAATCAACAGTGTAGGTAAAGCGGTGTAATAGTAAATTAGCTGTTAACTAACGTTAATTACCAATAGCTTTTACAATCGTTGATGTAACGTCGATAGCCTATATATGTCCGCAAAGGTAAACGGCAGTATCAACTAATTAAGTATTATTGCTGGATTATTGTGTGCTATTCAGTGTTTCTGTAATGCCAATGCTTGCTACGTGAACTTTTTAGCTAAGCTAGCTACCTACTCTAGCGGTTTTTGTCTGTTAGCTAATGTATTACCTAACTGGCTAACATTAGATTGGCCCACGATAGTTGGGTCATCACGTTTAATGAACTGTTTATGTGAAAGGGTTATTATAGAGTTATTAATGTTAAATTAACCTTATTTTTGTAGCTCTGCGGCACAAGGACGGATAAATCGGCTAGGGTCTCTTGCTGGTTTAGAAAACGGTAACGTTCTCAAAACGTTATCGTAATGTCATCCCAATACATTTTGGCCGGTGGCAGAAAGGAGGAGAAAGGGAAAAATATCCAAGTGGTTGTACGATGCAGGTAACGCAATCATTTCAATCGATTACTGATGGGGAGTTGTTTAACGTGCATATTTAAAGGTGACGTTAAACCCACTATTTTGGCTTGTTCTTTGGCAACATGCAGGCCGTTCAACGCAGTGGAGCGCAAATCCGCATCCTTTGGAGTCCTGGATTGCGACCAAAATCGCAAAGAGGTCACCGTGAAAACTGGCGGTGTTACTGACAAACTAGCAAGGAAAACGTACACATTTGACATGGTTAGTGCATTTCGTGTTTAACCTGAAATTTACCTGACTATATGGGTCTCCACCAGTTGTTTTTCTGTTTTGTTTGTTGATCGATGACTAATGCTCTGTTGTGTATGTTTACTTATGTTAACTGCATCTAATTCAGGTATTTGGACCATCTGCCAAGCAAATCGAAGTATACAGGAGTGTATTGTGTCCCATTTTAGATGAAGTT
Organism: Limnothrissa miodon; assembly: GCA_017657215.1. Classification (NCBI taxonomy): domain Eukaryota; kingdom Metazoa; phylum Chordata; class Actinopteri; order Clupeiformes; family Clupeidae; genus Limnothrissa; species Limnothrissa miodon. Next base: position 94,197 of record JAGFZM010000087.1, on the reverse strand, counting down.
ATGATGGGATACAACTGCACAGTATTTGCGTAAGCAGACAAAATCTTGAGCTGACCATATCTGTAATTGCATGGTGATTGAATTGTGTTGATTCTTCTCTGTGAAACATTTGAATGGGTAACATGTGTCTTGCAGATCATAGTGCAATATTTGTAACAACAACAAACAAACACATGTTTTTAGGTATGGTCAAACAGGGACTGGGAAAACCTTCACAATGGAAGGCGAAAGGTCTACCGATGGAGATTACACATGGGAAGAGGTACCAGAAATCCGATGTGATTTGTTTTTACTCTTGCGCTGCTGTTTCTGTAAAAAGATAGCCGTGTGTATGCCATTCTTACTGTAGGGTTGAAAGATGAACATTTCTCTCCCCAAATGTTTAATTTCCCTGTGTCTGTTAGGATCCCTTGGCTGGCATCATTCCTCGCACACTACATCAGATTTTTGACAAGTTGTCAGATAACAACGCAGAATTCTCAGTCAAGGTGTCTCTATTGGAAATTTATAACGAGGAGCTGTTTGACCTTCTCAGCCCTTCTCCGGATGTCACAGAACGGCTGCAAATGTTTGATGACCCAAGAAATAAGGTAAGCATTGAAATTAATCAGAAAACTCAATTCAACATCATTAACTCCTTAAACAACTGCAGATGGCAAGTGGTCTTATTGCCTTCCCCCCCCCCCTTCAGCGTGGCGTTGTTATCAAAGGCCTAGAAGAAATTACTGTTCATAATAAAGATGAAGTCTATCAGATTTTGGAAAGAGGCGCTGCCAAAAGGAAGACTGCTTCCACTTTAATGAATGCATACTCCAGGTAAAAGCCAAAAGTAGGCTACTTGATGTCATATCCTGTCTTTTTTGTCAACATGAGCTACTTGATGACTCACTAAGCAAATAAAAACAAGCATGGCTAAAGATGATGTTCAAAATGAGTGAAGGATGGAGGCTAACTCCTATTGGTGGTAGGGATTAAGATTTGGGCTTTAGGATTAGTGTTTGTGTTTGCATGACTCTTTAGACATGACGGATTTCATATGGTTACAAAGATAGCGATAAATGGTTCTGTCTTCATTATGAGTTATTATTGAAGCTACCATCATTTGTTGATTGCCCATCTCCACCTTCTGACTACTGTTTAAATAGTTAAATCATTATGGTTCATGGTTACTGCTTAACGCTTGATGCATGTCTATGTTCTCTTCCAGCCGCTCCCACTCCGTATTCTCTGTGACTATTCACATGAAAGAAGTCAACTTGGAGGGGGAAGAGCTGGTCAAAATTGGAAAGCTCAATTTGGTCAGTTCCTTTGATAAGCTTTCACACTCTTTTGAAGATCATGTAATCATATGCTACTACCTTTGCTTGTTAGGCTACTAAGCTTTTATGCAATTTAAGTCTGTTGTTAGAACACCAAGTGTGATTAGTACTAGTTAAAAGCACAAACACATTCTTTACCCCTGATTGTTTTGCATGTGAAACATACTGTACATGCTGTACATGTACATGTATATGCACAAACTAAGCCAGCAGTTGCCAGCAACCACGGTTTCATAATTTTTGAAAGGGAATGCACTTTTAAGTACATTATCTGTCAGTCATAAAAGAAATGCTGAACTCAGCCAGACTTTATAAATATTTCTCTAAGTGCATGTATAATATTTCTCTAAATGTAGTGTACACTGCTTACATACATTTCCTCTGGGACTAATCGAGTCTATGTCTTCCTCCTAGGTGGATCTTGCTGGCAGTGAGAACATTGGTCGCTCAGGTGCGGTTGATAAGCGTGCACGGGAGGCAGGTAACATCAACCAGTCTCTGTTGACGTTGGGCCGCGTCATCACTGCTCTGGTGGAGCGCCGGCCTCATGTGCCCTACAGGGAGTCCAAACTCACCCGCATCCTGCAGGACTCACTCGGCGGCCGCACTAAAACCTCCATCATTGCCACCGTCTCTCCCGCCTCCATCAATCTGGAGGTCTGTCCCTGGACTGCCTACTGCTTTTCTCTGATGTCTCTGTACTTTTAGTCTACAGGGCAGATAAAGTAACCTTTCAAAAGTTGTCCATCATGCATATCTCCATTTACTCATAGACTGTTTCTGATCCTTTGCTTTTAGCAACCATAGAATTCTCTGCTGCTTTATTGTGAAAGATGCAGTTCCTTACACATGCCATTTATTCTCCTTTGACAGGAAACAATGAGCACTCTGGATTATGCCAACAGAGCTAAAAACATTATGAACAAGCCTGAGGTCAATCAGAAACTCACGAAGAGGACCCTCATTAAGGTACTGTATATTATTTAATTAAATATGGAAAGAATTCCTTGTTCACTTTTTTATTAGCACAAACAGATGTTGTGTGCGGTCTTTAAATATTAACGGTGCTCTGGTGTTCCACTCCTCAGGAATACACTGAGGAGATTGAGCGTCTGAAGCGTGACCTTGCTGCTACTCGAGACAAGCATGGAGTATATCTGTCAGCAGAGAACTATGAGTAAGACATTACTCTAACCTTACTGCTCATCTCAAAGGTGACACTGGACGTAACAACATGATTCACGGCTGTTTTTGTTTCAATTTTTAGGAGCATGAACGGCAAAATAATGTCTCAAGAGCTCCAGATTACTGAATACATGGACAAGTTGGCTGTTATTGAAGATGAACTGAAAAAGGTCAGTGTTTGTCACCCCCCACTGTAAATGCATTCAGGGACAGAATGCACTTATTTCTGTCTATATGTCTGTTCTAAACTAGTGTCGGTTCTAATGAGTTATGTGATGTGTTAGGCGCTGGACCTGTTCTCGGACAGTAAGGAGCAGGCGGAGCAGTTGAGTGGGGAGCTGGAGGAAGCACGGCTGCAGCTGCAGGCGGCGCATAGGGACGTGCAGGAGACGCAGCTCAAGCTCAGCCAGGAGGCATTCATCACATCCAAGCTCATGAGCACGGAGGAAGAACTGTACAGCACTGCGGACAAGGTAACACACACACACACACACACACACACACACACACACAAGGTTGTCACACATCTTCATTCAATCACAATGATTCGGTTTAAAATGTTTATCTGTTTAGAATTATGGCCTGCCAAAGCAATAGCAATAGATTCCAATATGTTTTCACTGCGGAGAGCAAAATGTTAGAGGACTGCGTGGCAATCTGTCTCACAGATGTGGGTATCTGAAGATGTAATTTACTGTCCCCCCCCTTAGCTGCTGTCCACTGCGGATGTGAGCACCAGGGATGTGTCTGGCCTGCACGCCAAGCTGGAGCGCAAGCGTCGAGTGGAGCAGCACAACAACAGCGTGCAGCAGAGTTTTGCCCAGCACATGGAGGCCAGCTACAGCCAGATGCAGCACTCGCTCCAGCAGCAGAGCAGCACCCAGCGCAGCTTTATGACCTTCCTCTCCAGCGCTGTCTGTAAGTGGCTCTGCGGGTTGGACTGGAGGGCTCTAAGAGGCCGTTTCAACAAGATGGCGCTGCCTTGTGTGAGATTCTTTGCTTTTGGTCAGTGTATGTTGTTGTCTTCCTCCATTCGCCAACAGCAAATCTTCAGAGAGTGAACGGCAGAGCCCTGGAAGAAGCGGTTTCCACGGTGACTTCCTACAAGGCCGGAGTGAAGGCCGTTCTGGATGAGAACGTGGGCCAGTGTGTGGCCAAGCTGGAGCAGCAGGGGAGCTTAACAGAGGAGTCCAAACAGAGCCTAATGCACATACTGGTAAACACAGATCTGCTTCTCCCTACCTCCAGCCCACGGCTTCAAAACCAATTCCACTGCACAAATAAATGCCTTCACACCAAAAGCCACCAAAGCGGTAAAATCGTTGGGATTCGAACGTTCATTTTGCTTACCTATTTAAAGGAGCCGTTGTACAAACAGTACAAAAACGCATGGTTGAACACCGGCTATAGGAGGGCTTCGCTTGTAACTAGGGTCTCGACGTAATTGAAATTACAACCAAGAGCAAAATCACGTCAAGTGTTAAAGATATTGGTATTGTTAAATGGCATTTAGTGATCTGAAAATCGTAATGTGCACTCATTCTACTTTGAATGTAAAACAAAAAGCATTGCAAGTGCAGGGAAAGGGATTTCAATTGGGCTACTATGTTGGATGCCACATAGGCTACAGATCATAGCCTTTTTGTGGCGATCTCGAAAAGTGTTGGGTCATACAACACTGGCTGAACAAAAGTGCAGTAGGAACAAAGTTTCACAGTATGTTCCCTGAGAGCCAAACAAGCGAAGAGCGTCTACATTCCGATTGGTCGCCAGTGTTTTTCAGCCGAAACGTGTCAGCTAATTTACATAAAGTTAAGCTGAACTTTTTTATTCGCTCTAGTCGCTCAACTTTTGCAGCTGGTCGCTTTTGATGCTTATTGTCCATACAAAGTCCAATTACTTCCAACGATTTTGCAGCTTTGGTCGCTTTTGGTGTGAACGCACAGTTAAGGCGCAAGAGCCGGTGCCGGTGATGTTAGAATTATCAGTTGGATCAGTGTTCAGATTTGTCTGCATGTGTTTATGCACGTGTAAACTGGCTTTTATTTAAAGGCCCAATATGCAACATTTTTCATTTAATTAATCTGTTTCATACTGTTTAGGATGCTAAAATGAGTTATTATACGGCAAACGAACGGTGTAGAATGCGCCACCGTGGCCTATTGCGGTAGATACAGCGCTTGCAATGTTCAGCAGTGCGGACCGCCTCCAATACAATGCAGTGCAATACAATGCAATACAGCGGTCTTTAGAGAGAGCTCGTTAGACAAAAAAACAGAACGTTGCTTAGCCCCTCTTTAAAGTACTGTGCAAAAGTTAAAAGGCACCCCACAATTGTCCTAATACTTTTTAAGATTTGCCATCTAATTGACTATATTATAAAAATATATGAAATAGTTTTTCAGGGGCACATGGAAATGTACAGTTCAGGGACACTAAATGCAGTTCTGGTTCTGGACTCGGTCCACTGGAAGCAGATGGCTCAGTCACTGTTCCACACTCAGATAGAGAACGGATAATGTCCTGATAATTTCAGATTGGCAGATCCAGATCGGGATCTTATCATGGGCTGTGTCCAATGCAATGCTTTGTCTCCGTCTTTTTTTTTTTTTTTTTTTTTTTGTCATCCTAACCCCCCGCCGTCCTCACTTTACTTTCCTACACACACCCCCATCCCAAGGTTTATTGTCTTGTCACCCACCCAGCCAGAAACATGTGGTTTGTTGTTGTCTTTGGTACATGCCTGCTAAAGGAGCACAAGGATGGCATCCTTACCTTTTCATTGTCCCCACAGGAGGAGCACCAGATGCACCTGGAGGAGGCCCTGATGGCCCAGGCACTGCCCACCGTCAACACACTCGTATCCATCATGGGCAACCTGACTGAGACTGTGGCTTCCCAGCGGGCTCTCACTCAGAGAGTAAGATTTGGGGTTTTTATCAAAAGTTAGCATTCTCTTTTATCCTCTTGTTTGGCATTATGTCATTTCTCTCCCATTCTTCCCGGCGTTCCAGATGGAAGTCATGAAGCGTGAGATGAGCCAGCACCTGGAGCAGCAGGCCCAGGCGCTCTCAGAGCTGCGGTTGGCAGCCTTGGAGGGGTTCGGCTGTCTGCGGCAAGAGATCGCTGAGCTGAAGGAGAAGCTGGGGGAAGCAGACCAGACGCATAAGACTGTGAGTCTATCCACACAGCCCCAGACACGGTTCTTTCCCCACTCATCACAAGCTATTGCCTCCCTCCTTGCCTTTGTCCCATGCGTGTGTACTAACAGTCATGGCTGTGTGTTTGCTGGCCTTCCCAGAGCCTGTCCCAGCTGCTTGATTGTCTGCAGGGTCAGTTGAGCCTGCTGTCTGAGAACACCCAGAGCAGCTTCCAGGGGCTCAGGAAGAGGACGGAGGCTCTGGACACTCCACTGGACACCCTGCAGCAGGCTCTGCACACGTAAGTCCCACCAGTGGCCCCAGGTTAACCTCAGTTTAACACCAGGATGGGGCATGTGCAGGGCCCAGTCGTTCAAAATGGTTAAATCCAGATTGGGAAATCCAGTGGTTTGCTGTGCGTAATCAAGAATCACTTTTAAACAACTGGTCCCTGATCACAGATAGAAAAAGATGGGATTTTCAAATCCAGATCGTTTTTATTCTGATTACGTTGTTTAGAACATCTGGGTCTAGGTGTCTAGATTAGTCTTCTAATCCAGTTTAACCCAGAATCCACTTGATTAGCTGGCCTTATCTGAACATTTTTAAATAAAAATAGCTGGTGTATATAAAAAGGAAAAATATGTGGTACTAGTACTTTTACTTTTAAATAGACTTCCACAGAGCATCGGTATGAGTTTTGTATGAAGGGCTACCATCCAATTTCTTTGGCAAACAAGAAATCTTTATTTGGAAACACCTGGAAATTTGCACCAATTGCCTATACATTTGATTTGCTTGAGCAAATACAATTTTGCATTATGCAAACTCTTGAGAGGCCTTACAGACTTTGCCGAACAGGAAAGCAGAGGGACAAAACTGATCCAGGTTCAGATTTGGTGTTAGCACAGTGTCCTTTGTTTAGGTCTGCTGAAGGGTGATTGTTTCCGTACAGTTTTAATAGTGACCATGAGACATATTTTACTCTTCCAATGATGCTGCTGATGGGGCTGGTAAACACACAGGGGCATAGATCACCTGTATATCCAATATACTGCTCTATATAACACCAACACAGAGGGTTGATGGCGCATGCAAGAACTGCAAAACGGTGTGCTTTTTCACACAAGCAATATCAACAGGGGAAAAAAATCAGTGCTGACAAAAGTAGTGGATAAATTAGTTTTGTTATTAGCATCTGAATCATTTTACTGACATCTAGTGGTTGGACATGGAAAAGGAAAGACTCCTAAGCCTACTTACTGGAAAATATTGCAGTTAGAGGTGGTCGAGAGAGCATTAATTCACACAGTAATGAGCCATTTAACTGAAGAGAATAAATAATAATAAAAATGTAATTCATTTTTTCAAATCATTGCCTTAATGATTAATAACTCCCTTTGTTATGTCATTGTAGGGGGTGCACCGAGACTGAGAAACAGGAGCGGTCCAGACTGCTGAGTTTTGAGACCACTGTTGACGGGTTGGTTTCGGAGACGAGTAGAGTGACAGATGATCTGGCCGTGACTTTGGAAGAGTCGGCAGGGTACCGTAGCAACCTCCAGACCTCTCTCCAGACACTGGGAGAGACAGCAAGCAACTGGTGCCACAAAGCCACAGAGCGGGTAGAGGCTGCTGCCCGAGCCCAAGTGGAGTTCACGCGTGCCAACAGAGATGCCCTGCTGAGTCTGGCCCAGGTGAAAACCCACTGGGTTCACAGCACTAATGCTGCTTAGCGTCCTCTATTAGCACTAATGCACTAGGCTAGAGGACAAATATAAGTGAATAACCTATAAAGGATACTGAAAAAATGTTCAAAAGTCGTGTGTGTGTGTGTGTGTGTGTCTTAGCCAGTGGAATTGCGGGGAGAGGCGTTTCTCCAGGAATCAACAGACCGTTTTAGGCGGCATCAAACCGAGGCCAGCGAGATCCTTACAAATGTCCAGGATCAAGCAGGCAAAGATATGGCAGCCATTCAGCTCTTCAGGGAGAACCTTTCAATGCAGGCAACCCATGCGCTTAATAAGGTCCACAACTTCCTGCGGGACGAACTACATGAAGATGTCCCCACTGGTATGTCCTCTCACCTCCTTATTATTGTTGTTGTTGTTATTATTATTATTATTATTATTATTATTATTATTATTATTATTATTATTATTATTATTACTTGGTGTGGGTGTGTGTTTTGGTGTCAGCCAAATGGAGGGATGCTAATGGCTAATTTCTGTATTGTAAGGCACTACCCCACAGCGTAAAGAGTACTCGTACCCCCGTGTGCTGGTGAGGTCTCGTGGTCGTGAGGAGCTGATGGAGGAGTTCCACTCCCAGATGGAGGAGCTGCAGGATGAGTGTGACTCCCAGGAGGAGCCTGAGGAGAACAAAACTGTTGATCAGGTACGGGTCTTCTAGAACAGTGGTTCCCAACCTTTTTTTCTTGAAGCCCCCACCCCCCCCATATCCACCCCCTCCCCAAATAAAGTCACTAAAAGATTAAAGTAATTTAAGGCAAACTTTTATTTACAAAAAAAATGTTGATGTCTCTAACACACATACTGTACACCTGCTGACACACAGAAGAAAAGAAAACTGTGTGTGCCTAAGATATACAATTTTCTTGATTGTCCTATTGGGTGTGGTATTTGGATTCCAACATTATTAATGTGCACATCATTTTGGTGACATCACAAGCTCAACTCAGACAATTGGGCGCACCCCCTGCCTGATGAACGTGGACAAAAATGCCCCTCTAAGTGTGCTAAAGAGTTCATGCAGTGTTCCTGTGTCCTCTGCCCTCTGTGGGGTCAGTCTAATACGGTTGTTCCTATTTGCCTTACAGGGCTCTCTAGAGGAAGACACTGCAGCATCTGATGTCAGTTCAGTAACAGAACCCGTATTTGTTGACATAAACATCATGTGTGATGAGAACAGCAGGGGGCCATTTTTCAAGGTAAAAACTCAGTTCTCCAGTGTTGACAATGTAGGCCTAGCCTTTGTTCCAATGTCATTTACATTTCACTTGAAAGTCAAGTATCAGATAACTAGGATTTGACTTCTGAGTTTATTTATTTATTATGTTTTAGAAGAAGAGAAATGGGAAGAAGAAGGACCGTAAAACTCCAATTGTCTCTAAACAGACTGAAGTTGAAGTAGCGAATCCTCCCCGGTCCAAACTTCCTCTCAGATGTCAGAACTGAAAGCACAATGACCCATTTGTGGCATTTTCATTTCAAGGTTCTGGGTATTGTTTTTAGATGCAAGTTTACGTGTATATTTTTATATGAGCTTGTTTTTCATCTCTCCCTATCCCTGGGATGTCTGCCTTCTGTAATTAGCTTTCTTCTGTTTTTTTTTTTCTCTATTTGTGTTTTGTTTATGGTGTCTTTACCATATGTTTGAGGTCTTTTGTCATGCTGTAGACAGATACCCACAATGTATAGGGATTATGTTCAGGGTGAGTGTTTGTTAGCATAGTAGCACAGCTCGTTAGGCCTTTACGTCACCGTATAACAGTGTGTGAATGGGAATGAAAGGTAAGCTTGAAGACAAAAAAAGGAGTAGTCCAATGGCCATTTGTTTTTATTTCAGGAACATAATACATTTCTGATCAATTGAAATGCATGAACCCAATGGTATTTGTATTTTATATATATATATATATTTGTTGTTTTACTTAATAGATTTACGCCACTAAATAAATAAGCTATATAATCTCAGTTAACAGAATCCAGTTTGTGTGCACTGTTTTGTCAATTCCTATTGGACGAAAACTATACTGTACCACCGTTCTGCTGTCCTTACATCCCTTAATTTACTTGCCTTTCCCTAACAATTTGCTGTCTTAAGTAATGGTTCAATGGTCTAAATGATCTAAAAAAAATGATGTTACACCGGTGTTGTGTTATAGGAAAACAACGGTTTTATGCAGTATATTTCCAACTTTTTGCATCATGAAGTGTTCAGTAAACAATTCTATTCATTAATTATACTTAAGTAATACATGCATTTCATGTTTACAAACACTGCGCCTACATGCAAACCATCTATTGTAATGGAATAACCATGAGAGCCCAGTTTAAATGTACTGTTTATTACCTGTTGTTAGTCTACTAATCCATCTTCTGTTGCCAAGAAGACTTGCACACACACACTCAACATATACCCAAACATAATTTCACATATTTGAGCCTTTGTCTATATACATATTTGACATTAAAGATGCAAGCTACTTCAAACGGATGCCTCTAACTAGGTATGTTGAACATTTGATGCCATTTTCGACTCAGCACAATTCACTACACAACAACTTCTTGTCATGTTGCTAATTTCCTTGGTTCTAGGAACCCTAGAAAATGACACGATATTTAAAACTGATGCACAAATCTTATTATCGTAGCAAAAATATTTTTGGTTTTAGTCACTATTGGGAGATAATTGATGCATCCGAGATTCAAGCCCGAAACCATAAGACGGGCTACTATTTTGGCACGGTGGCTCGAAAATTACCCGGAAGTGGAATTAGCTGATTTGACCGAAAAGGAAAAAAAATGTTGGCCTGGCTGAACCAAGCGAAGCTGGCAGCTGCAGTGCTTAATAGAGTCGCACCATCGCAAGAGATTCTGATTTTTTTTTTGATGTTTCTCTAATAATGGCCTCTCGAGTAATGTGATGACACACGGTCCTGAACGTGCTTCCTGTAATGGATTTGGAGGAGGCATTTCAAGTTGTTGGAGAGTTTGGCAAATACCAGAAACGCACAGTTACGGTGCTTACGTTGTTGCAGGTGAGGTATCTGTATTTTTCACTTTAGACATTAAAACTATTCCGAATTGTCGGGCCGTAGCTAGATGGCTGCTTTAGCCCTTCTTCATTCAGCGATTCTGTTTATTCTACGGGCGGAGCAGTAGATACAGTGTTGCATTTGTCATCATTTTGTGTCTGATTTGTTGCGTTGCGTTCGTGTATATTGTTTTCCGGGGAGAGTCCCTGTAAATTTGTAATACGTGGACAACTTGCTGACGTGAACGTTTTTGAACACCAACAGTTGAAAATCCACTTAGGATAGATTACACTCCTGCTCTACTGGTTAGCATTAATTTATGACGCTAGGCTATTTTATTTCGCAGATTTATATGGCATGTCAGTCCATGCTAGTAGTCCTGATTGGAGCAGTGCCCAAGTTCACCTCGGAGATGGTGGATTCAGATCCAAATGGTGCAATATCCAGTCAAATAACATTCACTGAAGATATCAGTTCAATTGTTACAGAGGTAAATGAATTGTCATAGACTAATTGATCAAACACCTTTACTTTAAGCTTGAAAACGGATTTGTTAGGTGTAATAGTTTTTTGGAGATGTTTATAAACATAGCTTAAATAGCATTTAATTGTTTTCTCTTTCAGTGGTACTTGATCAAACAACAAGCCTACAAAGTAAGCTTAGCTGGCTCTTTGTTTTTTGCTGGGGTTCTAGTTGGAAATGTATTTTTTGGACCACTCTCAGACAGAATTGGAAGGAAACCTGTCTTCTTGTCAGGTATGCTAGGTGATTACTAGAGATCATTACAGATCTAACGTAACTTCAATGGACAAACAGTTGAAATGTTCAAATTCCACCATCAGTCAAACAGCTGAATTTGCCATCATGATATAAGCGCATGTGTTTCTCTGTAGTTTTGGTTAAATGATAAAAACTTAAATAAAAATGTACATGGATAATTCACACTGATAAAACAATTATCAGAACTTTTAAGACCTCAATGTAATTTTTGGACCATGTTGCAAATTAAAATTATATTTAATACCTTATTATGTTGTACAGTTGAGTTCTTTTCCCCCTCTTAATGTAGTACCTGTTCCTTCAGCTTTGTTTTTCGAGGTGCTGTTTGGCTACATGAGTGCTCTGGCCCCCAGTTATGAAGTGTTTGCCTTGTCCCGCTTGTTAGTGGGGCTCATGAATGGAGGGATGGCACTGGTCTGTTTTGTTCTGACTCAAGAGTATGTGGGCAAGTCCTACTGGGCCATGACAGGTAATGCTCACAACTCAACTTTTTTTTGGCTTGAAATAGGGCTGGGCGATTTGGCCTAAAATCTAAATCTCGATTAATTGAAAATTTTAACTTGATTACGATTAATGAACGATTATTTAATTTATTTTATTATTTTGCCCTCATAGTTCACTGACAAGATTTGTACAGTAAATATGCTCACATATTACAAGGGAGATCTCAATTGTCTCAGTTTTTAAGCTCTCCATGCTCATGTCGTTGGAATAACGTAACAGGGCGGGGTCACATGACTCCACACGCAGTAGTGTTTTAAGAAGGGAAATTAATTAAAATAATTGACCTGGAAAAATTAGATCGATTATAGGTTCTGAATGTCGATAGCGATTACTTTTCGATGAATTGCCCAGCCCTAGCTTGAAATGCAGAAGTGGTAATAAGTGCTTTGTGTGTTATATTGTCTTGTTTAGAAAGAGGAGAATATATACTTAATGACAGTGAACTGAATCTTTTGTTTGTTAGGAACCTTGACCAACATGACCTTTGCGGTGGGAATTGCTCTGTTTGCGACCCTCGGCTACTTCATAAGGCCGTGGCGCAGCTTGGCCACAGCTGTTAACTCTCCTGGCGTTATCCTCTTTCTCTTGTGTGTGTACGTACAGCCACATGAGTATTGTTCCCAGGGAACATGTGAAGGTTTTCCATGATGCCTTGAAAATAAATAAATAATTTTATTTATTTATATATTGTGTGTCCATGCTCCAGGACTCTTCCAGAATCTCCTCGCTGGCTGTACTCCCGTGGCAAGATGAAGCAGGCAGAGGAGGTCCTGCAAGACCTGGCCCAGAGGAACGGCAATGGCAGGCCCATCCTGAAGTTGCGGCGGACCCCTGGGTTCGACCGGCCCGACGGCTCCAGTCCCGGCCTCCTGCAGCTCATCACCCACCCAGTGCTGCGCTGGAGGACCGTGGTGCTCATGTATGTGTGGTGAGTATGGACCTATGGGTGCATGGACACTGGTACTCACCCACATTCATCTGAGACCTTTGAGTTGCCAGTTTGGACTTAATTGCCTAAGTGGAAGAGATATGCATTGTGATTGAACAGCAGCATTGCCAGGAGTGTAATTCTAGCTTTTAAGGAGGGTACAGCTAACTTATTGGCTTGTAAGACTGTGCCTGCCCTTATTTTAAATGTTGTTCATGCAGCACAAGGTCTTAAGTTGTCCTGGAGTATTTTACTAAATAGGCTACATAAGTTAAGTAAATTGAACACCACAGATACTGAAACACAAATGTAAATGAGTTTAATGTCGCCACATAGCACACCAATGATGTAGGTCGTGTACAAGAACTTCACAGCCTTTGCTTATTGTTCCTCATTGTATTGAAGGTAACCACACATTGTGTGTGTGTGTGTGAGTGTGTGTGTGTGTGTGTCCGTGAACACTCTTTGTCTTGTCCAGGTACGCATGCAGCCTTGTGTATTATGGGCTGACAATGAATGCAAGCGAAGACACCGGCAACCGCTACCTCAGTGTGGCTATGTATGGACTAGTGGAGCTTCCAGCATACCCCCTGTGCATCTATTTCATCAACAAGCAGTGGTATGGTGACATTAGAGTACTTAAATTGTCTGGTTAATTGTGTAGCTTTGCATAGTATATTCCATGGTATTAAAACTTTTAGGTTAAATCAAGTAAAGCACTTTTACATTGGAACTTTGAATAAATTAGAACATGTTTAGTGGTATATAATTTTGTCCTATCGTTACTTCATGTTAAAATACTGTACTTGCCTTTGTTTTTCCCACGCTAGGTCGGGTAGAAGGAAATCCATGGCCTGCTTTCTAGCCTGTGCAGGGTTCTCCTGTTTATTAACCATGATCGTTCCATCAACGTCAGGTAAGTTAGATGATACTTTACTCTATTTAGAGTGCTTAATATTTAAACTATTCTGAAATGTCTAAAATGTTATTCAGCAGTTATTATATTATTTGTAATCCTAAAATGAATAGGAAAATAAATCCATGAGAAATGCAAAAGAAATGAAATTCAACAGCTACTGTGTAGTTGTAATTCATACTAACTTCAATTAAATCAAACAAATCTAATTTGAGTGTTGAATTCTTTTGACACAGCTGTGCTTTCCCCCACAGAATCCTGGTTCAATGCCACCTCTTTGGCTTTGATGGGCAAACTAATGGTCAGTGCAGCCTTCAACATAGTGTATGTGTACACATCCGAGCTCTACCCCACAGTCATCAGGTACAGGACCATGCTAACGCTAGCATGTGTAGTCTCTCACACAAGCACATGGGGTCAAACATGGGAATAATTTAGCCGTGCTAAAACGATCCTCTGCTCCCCACAGAAACGCTGGTCTCGGAGTGTGTTCCATGTCGTGCAGAGTTGGGGGAATCCTGGCACCATTTGTGCCTTCTCTGGTGAGTACATCGGTCCAGTGGGAGTTGGCGAGAAGAGTTGTTGGTTAGTTATTAAACACTTGATAATAAGCACAGCGCTGTGTGGCACATTTATCAGTTTTAAAAGGAAGTAAAGCACAGATAGTCAGTCAGTCTCTCTCTCTCTCTCTCTCTCTCACGCACACACGTGTGCACACACACACACACACACACACACACACACACACACAGCATGTCACACTTATGCCACTGCATACATAGACTTTGGATGGCATGTCAAGAACTGTGGTAAAGTTGTTTGATTTCCCTAAACCTATGGACCGTGACCAATGAAGTGAATCTTTGCATTGTGTGACACCCCACATTGAGTTAATGTAATGTTTAATACAGCTAATAAAGTGTTCCCAACCACAGATATGGCACACATCTGAATTACGATGATGCAATGATCATTTTAAAGTTTTATACTTTTTTTTTTTTTTTAGTTTATTTATTGTCAATTCTCTACATATATTGGACATACAGAGGAATCGAAATTACATTTCTAGCTATCCCACAGTGATGCGCACGGTCAGGAGAGCCAGAGGCTGCTGCGTCTACACGCACCGCCTGCTATGGCATTCACCCAATCACACACCCATTCACACACCAGTCTGGCACCAGGAGCAATTTGGGGTTCAGTGTCTTGCTCAAGGACACTTCCATGGGGTCAAGTAGAGTGGGGCTTGAACCTGCAACCTTGCAGTCACTGAACAGCTCCTCTACCACCTGTGCCACCACCGCCATTTAACTGTTTTAAGTGTTAAAAAAACATCCATTATATTCCATTTATTACAAATATGAAAACACAAATAGGGCTAAATAAAGGGCTAAACAAATAAAAGAAGGAGAAGGAATCCGTGGTGAGTGTAAGTGTGAGTCATGTGCTGTGTAGTGGTTGCTGTACCCAGTGGTGTCTACTGCTTGTGTGTTTCCAGAAAGTGCTGCATGTGTCCATGCCCTTCATGGTGTTCTGCTTGATTGGCATCTCCGCCGGCTGCCTGGGGCTCCTCCTCCCCGAGACCCTCAACAAACCCGCCGCTGAGACTCTGGACGAGCTCGGCAGCCCCGCCTACCAGCGTGTGGTAGAGACCAAGGTAATTACACCTTCACCTGCTCCGCCACAGCCCAGCCCCGGCCCACCCCCGGGCCACAGTTGCATGCTTGGGCACACACTTTCCAGCATGAGAATCTTTGCTGTCTATTGAGTGTGGTTTTGTTTCTGTTTCTTGCTTAGTCCAGTAGCTAATGAAGTAGGGTTGGTACAAACATCGAACATCATCATGAGATGAGAGCTGTGCTTTTAAGGAGCTTCGGACAGCACTACTGCATCTGAACTGAATGAATGCGCTTGTTTTTGTTTGTTTTCGAGCAGATGCACTTACTGGAGGATGAGGAAGAGGAGCCAAGGCACCAGGCGGACGGATAGGAGTTTGCTGTGTGTGGAGAGCAGGAGGGAGACGTGGAGCACTGGCGTGGGGCTGCAGCCGGTGCTAGCCTGAGTTCTTCCCAGGTGCTCCCAGGCCTTTCGGGACCACGGCCCTCTTCCAGTAGCACCAGATTCCCCAGCACCGCAGGCAGTCCCAGTGGCACAGCACAGGGGAGCAGCTCCAGAACCTTCTGCACTCAACGCCGCCGAGGCGTCAGATTCCAGCAGTGACCTGGGAGGGAGGGAAATTCCGGGCTGAGCAGAGAGGGACTTGAGAAAAGACTGTCCCAGGTGCTGGGAGCTGGGTGAGTGGCAGACTCTTCACATCAACACACGGTGTGTGTGTGTGTGTGTGTGAAGGGGGAAAAAAGGATTTTGTTTCATCGTGTCATGTGATAAACTTGGACAGGGTTTATTTTCTTTCCGTGTCATTCCAAATGAGACGTGCCATCTCGGGGTATGAACTTCTCAACCAGTCTGCTCACTAAATTACTCACAGCCTTCAGCTATTCACCAAATGAAGGACAGGACCAAACTATTCCCGGGGAATTCCGAGATATGT
The DNA here is from genome assembly GCA_017657215.1 of Limnothrissa miodon. Classification (NCBI taxonomy): domain Eukaryota; kingdom Metazoa; phylum Chordata; class Actinopteri; order Clupeiformes; family Clupeidae; genus Limnothrissa; species Limnothrissa miodon. The sequence goes on along the minus strand of JAGFZM010000087.1, from coordinate 78,093 downwards.
TCTTTTTCTCTTTCAATCCATGTAATTCCTGTGATTGTGCACGATGCACATAGCATGATTATCTTTTTATACTAATGAGTTTATTTTGTTTTCTTACCTATTTGAATTGCTTTTTATTGTTGTGCCTTTTTTACAAGGACAGCAGGTCCTAACATGCAGCATCTGCTTTGACGGAGGGTCTTTAGTAAAATATAGTTTTAAAGGTATCATTAAATGTCATGTTCAAAAACATGGCTATTTAACTGTCTGTGGTCGTTTAGCTGCTGTAGGTGTTGCCTTCACCAGTCAGGCTTGTGGATCTATATCAGTAATCATCAGAATGACAATTTTGTGACTTGACCTTTTTTTCAGTCAAAGATGATGGTTTTGGTCCATTTTTCTCTGCAAATGGGTATTTATATAGCAGTTACTCTGAGACATTACAGCGTTAAATGTTATGCACATCTGTGAATCCCCATTAAAACCTCATTGTCATTCTCAGTGAATCCTTTTTCACAGATATGCATTATGAATGTCTGTTAATCCTCAGTTTTTAGAGGAGTTGTGGCAAATTTGTTCATATTGTTAAGACTCAAGATGTACAGAATTCATATTAAAACACTTGAACTCATGTGTTGGTGGTTTATTCTTCAGTGCAATAGCCATTTATTGTCACTAGGTGGCAGAGCCCTCAGAAGCGCTATGGTTTGAACCTGGCCCACCTTTGACCTTCTCCCTGGCTGTGGCAGTGATGTCAGCATTGACGCAGGTGAGCGCAGCACAGGTAAACCACAGGTTCCAGGAGCTGAGACATCAAAGGGGCTGGAGCATAAGATGTAACCACGCAAATGTTTTTGTTTTTTTCCCCCCCCCACCTTCCAATGGATTTAATGACAGCCTATGGCAGAGTTGGCTCAGGCAGCTGCCAGAGCAGGTAGACGGCAGGAGGGAAAGAGTTTAAACTGTAATCACTGTTTTGATTCTAAGCCGCTGTCTCCCAGCAATGGCTGACAGGATAGAAATCCCCTCCAACAAATAGATAAACAGCAAGTCATGTCCTCTAGTCCACAATAGGTTAATGCTGTCTTAATTTTGCTCACCTTTAGGACTTGTTTTAAACTGTCACTGAGGAATCTGCTTATTAAAAAATAAGAATTTTCATTGAGTCAATAAAAATTCAAGTGAAAAATGAAAGGTGTTTGACATGCTCTGATTTCAGCAACGCCACTCGATAAATGAAGTTGCTTTAAAGCACCTCTGTGTCTGGCCCCTAGATTTGCTGTCATCCTGGAATTGCCATGCTTCATTTAACAGGCTGATTGCTTGTTTGTCATGATATAAGGTACCCTGAAGATTTCTCCTCAAAACCTCAAAAATATGTTTTGGCAACCAGTTCCACAGACCCCTCCAGCCTGAGACCTTGTCGGTGCTGTGGATCTATTTTGGCAAACAGACCCTATGTTGGAAAATATTATTTTTCAAAAGTCTGGTTGTGATATAGATTAGACAGCTGACCACATCTACTGTATTTTACATGCGCTACTTGAGATGACCATGAGAGCAGAGTGCTTTTATATCGGTGCAGGCTGGATGAGGTTAGTGACACTGAGAGTGAGTACAAATACCTCATTTTCAGTTAGTGGTTTATGCAAGTAATTTCTTGCTTTTTAGTAGTGTATAGTCCACAACTCTGCCAGTAGGGGGAATGTGTCCGTGTGCCTTCTCCTAACACAGAAACCTTGCTGGCCCTTTCTGAGTTTCTCACACTTGAGGTATGCTTATTGCTATGCTTAAACTTACTATGTTATTAGACCTGCTACTTCCCTGGATGATGCCTTATGCTCCAGGCTAAGAATGAACCAGCACAGAATCCATTGACACATCAACTTTATTGAATGACAGCAACTCAGTTCATGATCAGGTCAAGTGTATTTGGGTGTGGCTAGGGGAAAGCACCAGGAAATAAAACTCGTTTCACAAAAAATACAAAACTGGTTCACTGTCGTACTCACTGCTTATAGGCCTTAATATATATCATTAATATATGCTTTGTATATCTGCAAGTGTAATACATATCTTTATGAATATCTGATGTGTATGTTTTACTATAGTCCTGCAGTGTTAACCCTTATTAATGTGGCATTGGACTCCATGACAACAAAATATGCCACCGCGCATACAAATAGCAATGGCTAGAGATATATTTGCTTCCCATGCTCTCTGTTTAATATTGAAATCTCCTGAAACACAAACAGGAACCCATGACAGCATTGGCCCTATCCATGGCTATAGTTAATTACAGCCTCCGGTCTCTGGAGTCAGCTTGGTGTTCAGGCCAAACTTATGACTGTAGGTGTGCTGAGAGATTTGTGGCAGCCAGACAGACATCATTCACCTTCTGGTAGAGTGTGTCTCATAAATCTTGACTTGAGGAAACAGAGGATTTCTGCAGTCTGTTAAGGGCCACCAATGGCTAACATGCAAACACACCTATTAGAAAAAGGGTTCAGGTTAGTGTGCGCTTTCTCTGTCTCTCACTCTACCTTAGCGCTCTCCAGCTTGTACATTTGCTGTATGTCTGTCTGTATATACTGTATATGTACATTGCATCCACACTGCTTATGAGTAGAGGATATGCAAACCATGCTTAGAGAAACAGCCTCAGCTTCTTTCATTCAGATGTTGGATAACATGTCTCTTTGAGAAATGAATAGTAGCCACAATGGATGTGTATTCACTACTCTAAAGATGTTGACTTCTGTCAGAGAGAGAGAGAGAGAGAGAGAAAGAAAGAGATGGAGAGAGAGAGAGAGAGAGAGAGAGAGAGAGAGAGAGAGAGAGAGAGAGAGAGAGAAAGAAAGAGATGGGGAGATGGCTTAAGGAAGAGCAAGAGCTTAACTCTCTTCCAAGTGTCTTTGGGCTCTAAGCACAAAGTGCACTGTGTCATTGAGAGAGTGAGTTTGAGTGTAAAATGGGATGTGCTCCAGCATTTTTTCAGTTCAACCCTTTCCTGTTTCTCCTAACACCCGTGGAACAGGTGTACAATCTGAGTCACATCCCAGCAGATCCATCATGGAGGTCAGCCAAAGTTTATCTGAGCCGGTCTCTCTCGCTCTGCCAGTAGGGTTATTGTATATGGTGTGTATATAGAATGTGTGTGTATAGATATAAATAATGTGTGGATCTCAATTCACTGCAGCAGCTTTTTGTCACGGGGACCTTTCATGACAAACACTTTCCCCTGTACATTACAGAGGCCCTCCTTTCAGTTCCTTAAATGGCTGCTTGTATGTCTGCATTCTATGTTATATATTTATGGTAGGTCAAACAGACACCACATGCTGTAAAGGCATACAAATTCATTTACATTTTTGGTATGCATGTCAGTATTTGTAGGGTCTAGAGTGATCCCAAAGTGATACAGAAAGGAAAGTATGAGAACTGAGAAAAGGCAGATCTTCTCAAGTCATTGTTTCACACTTTTACCAGCAGACAGAGAGTGGAAGAAGAATTTACGAGCACCTGGACGGGGACACTTGGACTTGTGATGAGGGGTCAGGGGGGGTCAGGGGTCGCGGTGATCTTGGAGCTGTGCCACGTTCAGGTTCAGGCTCAGAGCGTGCTGCAAGAGGCCGTTCACTACTGAGTCTAGAGGTCACCAGGTGCCAGTGCACGTCCGATGGGGAGAACACAAGCTGGATCTCCTCCTTTAGGCAGACAGGTTCAAGTGCAGTTCACAGGACAGACGAGCACACACACACACACTCACTCAGGTCCAGAGCTGGGGTCCGGATGAGTGCCAGCGCGACTCCTATCTATATCATAGTGCACTCTCACTCGGCCAGGAAATTGAGGCACTTGAGCCGAGAGGGACCTGACTGTACTTGCATTATCGGGGGGAAATGGATGTCGCTCTCTTGAAAGCCCCCTCCGGAGACCAGGGGCTGTGCCGGTGTGCCTGTTGGGAAAGGACGCGCAGGGAGACTGACTGCTGTGTTTATGTTTCTCCTTGCCTGACTTAAGTGAATGGAAAAACAGGTTCTCACAAATACAAGAGGCATTTGAGTCTGGCACAGAAATATCCATGTCCTGATTTGACAACACAATCCGTCCTGCTGCCAACACCAAATATGCTTGCGAGTGTATCACTGCATTGCACTTTAGCCGTGTCTATGAGTGCACTCTGGCCTTAGTGTGGTAGTGCACTGAACCTGCTAATTGGTCCTAAAGAAACCACTCCTAGATGCATGATTGAACTCTTGACAGCCACCCGTTGCTGGAGAGCTCTGTGTCGGGCTAATGAAAAAAGCACGTTTCTCATCTGGTCCATTCCAGTTTCTCCTTTGGCAAGTGTGTGTGTGTGTGTGTGTGTGAGAGAGAGAGAGAGAGAGAGAGAGAGAGAGAGAGAGGAACCAAGACCCGTCTCACCATAAATGGATACATTAGGGAACATATAACTTCAGTCTGCTGCTACTCAGAGATAGTTAACCAGCCTTATAATGTATGTCCAAGGCTATTTGCATCCATTCAAGTAGGCTCTCCCCTGATGGCAGAAAGATACTGTGTACAGTACCCATTCCAACTCTCTATTCTCCATACTGTATGATTGCATAATGATTATTGATTATATCTTATTGTCATGATTACACTCCAAACATGGTATTACTGTCTCATTGTCAACATAGAATGTTGTGTACAGAGGTAAGTACTTCAAGTAACAAACAATTCAATAACAAGGAGGATTTTGAGGTTTTTAATTAGATTAAAATCACATACAAGACATTCTGACCACAATTTCTCATTCTCTAATATTTGGTTGGCTTGTTTCCTGCTTCGTTTCCTTCTCTATGACTGTCTACTAGTTTCTATGGCAATATGTGTGGCTTATGTGAAAGACACTAATGCCAGACCCTTTCTGACCTAGACATAAGATGGTAGCTCTTAGATAACATTGTCTTGTCATCACTAGTGATTTATTCCAAGCCATGAAAGCATGAAACACACCATTCATTACAATAATGGGATGGTAGTCATTTAGAATTTGGCAATAATTATTTAATAATCTACAGGAGGAAAAGCAACAAAGGCCAAACTGCTATTAGTTAAATGACAAGTTGCGAAGTTAATTGCAATCTATAGTCACCTTTGTGAAGAATCAGAACATCGAAGAATTGCTACGCAATGGAGGGGAAATGAAAGAGAGATGTCTCTACTTTCGCTTGTCTATGGTGACCTGGAGAGGGAGTGGGCAGAGGAACGGAGAAGGCAAGTACTCCTGAGGACTGAGATAATGATCAGGCCTGTCAGACAACATCTGCTCCCGCTGCATTCCTACACACACACCCGCCAAGGACAAGCTGGAACCATCACCAGAGTTCATGACTGACAAATAGCCCCTGGCAGCTTCCTTCACTACGCCACACACACACACACATGTATGCATGGAAATAAAAGATTCTCCATATACAAAGGCACATTGCATTCCATGTCCAGGTATGATTGCGACAAACTACCTGGAAGATGCCCGGCATGATGGAGGTGACTGAGGTCTGCTGCTAACATGAACCCCACCCCCTCCTCTTAACGCATTTATAGTCTCACCTTGAAATCCCTCCTTTACCTGCTCATTGAGGCCTGTGTTTGTGTGTGTGTGTGTGTGTGTGTGTGTGTGTGTGTCAAAGGGTGTGTGCAATCTTCATTCCCCCACCCCTCCCACGTCTCCTCCTGAGAAGGTAAGACTTCTTTTTGTTTTTTCCATGGAGACCAGTGCCAACACATCTCAATGACTCTGACACATTTATACAGTAGATGCCAGCATACACATGTACACCGTACAAGGGACTGTATGCTTGCAGTGTATAGCAGCTGTTAAACATGATTGTGTTCCAGCAGAAATAGACATAAAAGGGTCTAAAGACCCTAAAAGGTTGGTGTTTTGGCTAAAGATTGGAGAGTCCTTAACATTTCTCTATGGGGAAATGTCATACTTCACTCCTTCACTTATGAAAGATCTAATGCAATCTGTCTTAAATGCTCACCCTTGCCCAGCACGAGTACATGCTCATCTAGGGCCTAGCCATGTACATGCACGTTTTGCAGTTGTGGCTCTTTGGTAGGTAAATGCGAAGTTCAACAGCTCACAAGGTCTTACCAGTCTATGACCTACATTCCTTTGGTAGTTTGTTAAATTCCATACATGTATTTTATGCTCGGGGCCAGGTCCTTTCATCAGGTCTCTCTCGCTGTGTGTGTGTGTTTCCTTGCGCACATTCCATTGTCAGGTTTGTGTTCATATGTGGGCCCGTTGTTTCTGCCTGTGCTGCTTATGCTGCCTGGGTTTGGCTGGCCATGTGTAAACTTTGGGGCTGTGGCCCGTGTGTATTTGTGTAGAGATGGGGTGGCGGTCACCTCTTGACCCTTAGCTGTCCAAACTAGCCACAGGCATAACTGGGTTCGGAATGAAAACAGAGGCACTGCACTGTTCTGGCTAATTTCCTCTAATGCCCTAACAAACACACCAAAGTACACAACGTGTTTCTCTTAATCACTGAGCTGTTTTGTTCATTCTGTTCCGCTTGCTGGCAATGAGGACTGTTTTTGTGGGGGTCTATAGAGGTTGACTGAGCTAAGGAAAGGACACATACCTTTAAAAAACAGACTTCTCCTACTCTGTATAACTATGTATTGCATTCAATGTCATTTATTTCTACTGCATTATTACTGTGCCATGTGCTTGTACACTGCAGAATGGAGGATAACAGAACAACACTCTTAGTGCTTTAACCTGCTACCTGAATCATCTCAATTCTAGAACACACTATCTGATGGCATAAATAACCATCTTGCCTTTTCCCTGCTCAAGTGGCTTGAAAGCAGTGTTTTCTGTCTGACCTCCACCGGAAAGCTTTTAGCTTGTCTGACAGCTAGTCCTTTAAAATGTTTCAGTGCTCCATCAGACCCACAATAAGGTGAGGTGCATTTATTTAAGATAATGTGTGTACTCTCATCATTGATGTGTCTGAAGTACTATCTGGGTTTTGCTTATGCATGCGGGGGAGAGAGAGAGAGAGAGAGAGAGAGAGAGAGAGAGAGAGAGAGAGAGAGAGAGAGAGAGAGAGAGTGAAGGCAAGGCCACCTATTGTGTTCATGTATCAGTGTTTTTAATTGTTAAGTATCTGATCCATCATCACATTAAACCTCTCTGGACATCTCTTATCTGATGTCCCCCAGACTACAAGGTGCAACATGTTTGTGTATGTAAGATTAATGCTGTATATATCACCATAATAAGTTCATGAAATTACATTTCATTAACATTTTATAAACATTAAACGTCTGTGTTCCTGGTCTTTCCTTCACCTTGGCACTGCCAGAAAGCAGCACCCATCATTGTGTGCTCTGGATGATAGCACACTGAGCGATCTGCCTGCTCCATGATGACCATGATGAGACCCAGGGACCGAATTCACCAGCTGAGTGTCAGGGACCAAACACACTGAAGTGAATGGAAGAATCGTCTGTCCGAAACTGAGCGCCGAAGATCACCTGCTGTTTCTGGGTGCTAGATAGCAGATACAATCCATCTTTTTGGACACACAAGAGACAAGTTCAGGCAGTGTCTTCAGTCTTCAGGTGCTAGTGGATCTGTCAATTGAACATGTGAGCCTGCCAGCACCACGGATGTTGGTGATTGTGGGGTCGCAAACTGAGAATGCGCAGACTGCAGTCAGACATCATTGACTCTAACAGCTTGGCCTAATTGGCAGATATTTCAGACTCTACATTATCAATTGTTGTAGGCTATCTCTATATCCTCATAAGGGTCTATGAGGTGGACTTTTGAAGATTTGACTGACATTCGGTGGTGAGTTTCACATTATGAAATAAGAAATGTTTGTCTTACCGTTTTACATCTGTTTTATTTCAGCCTATAGACTTCACGTCAAAATGAATTGTGTCACGAAGGACCCAAGGCTAAATTTATGGCACATAAACTATGCAAGCGAGCCCTCCTGCATAGCCTATTTGACCACTAAACATTCCACCTCGTTAGAACTAAATACAGGACCCTGCGTTTATCTTTCCGAATTGCTTATTATAGTTCATACGTTCATAGCAGTCCGACGTACGAGATTGGGACTTTTCGATATCCATAGACATGTATTGTATAATGACAAAATGCTCTGAACGTGTTCCCTTAACATCGAAAACGACATCTTGTACGTCAGAATGAACACTATAGTAACACTATAAGCTATTCTTCGTGGCCTGATTATCACATTTATTCTACAACTCTATGTGGGTGTTGATCTTAGTTTTATGAGTGATCCACGGTCTACTTGCTGCACTCCTGTTTTCTTACCGCCTGACCTGCTGGTGACCTGTAGCACAAACTCTGACATCTCTGTGAACCGTACTGAGCTCGCCAAGTTCACTGACTCTTGACAATGCAGCGAAGCCCAAAGACAACACAACTGAACACACTCTTCAGAGTGGTATTAAATGATTCGTTTACTTCAGATTTGTCCATGATCCCGAAATACATGTAGGATTGCTTTGATACAGGCGGATATATCCAATTTTCCTATATGCTCTAATCTTGCCCCACAAGGTAAGTTGCATGCGACGTTGGTGCAAAACAGTTCTAACCTTAGAACAAGGTTCATGCCAGCGCTCTTCACTCGAGAGTCACATGGTCATTTCAGATCTCAGATAATTTGGGTGTAAACATTTGCAATTATTCGAAGCATGTTTAGCCTACTGTGTAGAATTTTCACCATATTGGGAGACTGATAGAAATTAAAGAATGGAAATCAGTTTATTTTCATATTACTCGTTATTATTTCCTTTATGTTAACATAACTGGATTACAAGACATTGCACATTAATATGGTATGATTTTAAAGACGTCAAACCTGACCCCAAGCTAACGAAATGACGACTGTCTAAATCACGACTGTGTAAAAAAAAAACCCGAATCATTTGCAGAAATACAAATATATAAGCTATATACATTAGGCCAACCCACAACATTTGGGAAAAAAGGTTCTGCGCACGGATCTCTGAAGAACATCTTAGAATCTTACAAATCCTAATTACTCTGTACAAACCAGCACACAAGAATGTGTTCCCTGATAGAAAAAAAACATACACCTTTTTTTCCTAGTGTGGAGTGAAAGTGCTATACGGTTTGATTCTCCTTCCCTTTTTACCAAACCAAATTCTTGATTCTCACATGAACCATTCTTCACATTTTACATTCCTCATTACATTAATTCAGCAGGATATATTAATGGAATTACATAATGGGCTATATTCGTTCTGAAAGTAAAAAATATGCTACAAAAAAATAGAACTGATGCAGCATCAAAGAAACACAACAGGAGTTTAAGGATTGCTAACAATACATTAGATTAGCCTATCTTCTACAATGATCTATAAATAGAGCTTATTCAGACTACTTCATTTAAAACATATACCTTATATATATTTGTACAGGGTTAAACATTTATGAGCCGTATGGCCTATTACAATTTATAACAAAACCAAAGTGGACCACTAAATGAAGAGCCCATGGACCTGGTAACTCCATTGACACATGTCGAGAAATCTGTCCAAAAAAGACGTTAATGTTCGTTCAGCAGTCTCGACTCCTGAAATACTGTCGTGCTGCCTTAAGGTCTCGTCACATTTTGCAGAGGCAACAAGCCTACGACTTAAACATCACAGTAAAACAAGATGAATCTTTCACATAACCTTTCATAAGCCGGGCCGCCAAAGTCCTTGTTTATGTTCAAAACAGCTGCTGATGAATCAGTCATGTTGCATTCTGAAGAACTCATTTAGGCTATTAATTTGTAAACCTATTGGCCAAAACCTAAATGAGTGGTGCAGCATTTTTACAATGTAGTCTATATTAACATAATACAGAACTAAATGATTCATAGCGAATGGTTCTTCGGTTTCACGTCAGGCAACGATTTTAGTTTTTTTTAAATGTAACTGGTCTGTTTTTGACTGTTACTTTCACTTAAATTCCGGAAACTGAAATTAACATGAAGGCCATTGACCGGATGAACAATCGGCACTGTTTGCATTTTGGGATATGTATCTGTGGCCAATCGCCATTCCGCAGTTCCCAATAATTCAATAGACAGAGTTTTCAAAATTATTATCGCCAACTCCCGTCCAATACATCTCCGTGCGCCCCCACCAAAAGGAACATAACTGAAGCGCCCGGGTTTGCTCTCGTCACGGTCGGTGTTGAAACGGTCTGGGTCGAAAAGCTCGGGACTTCGGTAGACCGGTGCAGTCTCGTGTGTGTCTCTGATGCTGTACATGACACTCCAGCCCTTTGGAATTTGATACCCCTGTAAAAATAAAACACACAGGATTAAAAATAACAAAAACCATTGTCTATTAGGCCTAGGCTATTTGATAGCCTATTGCTTGGAAGACTTAGCCTACCACGTGGATTTTGTAGGTTAAATAATAGGGACACTGTAAATTGATTTTAAGGTGACAATTAAAAAATTAAAGCTTATTTATCTTACTTATCTTAATTAAATCTTATTTAGCCTACCAGTAGCCTATATCAGATGTAACCGGATGTAACTAATCGAATACAATAACTAATTGATTATGCTGCTTGGAATCATAGCACTATATCACATCCTATTTTTATGTTGCTGTGACATATGCAATGTTGATGGTTGGTTATGTAACACTTACGTTAAGTTCAAAAGTTTGAAGCACAGTTCTATAGCCTCCTGATACGGGTGGAAGAAACCTGAGGACTTCCTTCACAACGCAGTCAAGGTAATGCAACTGCGTAAGTTTCTCCAAACCCAAGTACGGGACATGGACAGGAGAAGCCTGTCTGTCAATTGTGTATCCAATAGGCGCGCCGTTGTTAACGTCTGCTACTCGTTCGGTCTCTGGACACCCCCGTACCCCGAATGTTGATGGCACTGCATTTTTTAGAGACACATCTGATACGCTCCACTGTTCCTCGCTCTTGGTGTTTTCCATGTGTCCAGAGTCGTCGTTGTGGGTAAGCTTGTCTCCCCCCAAGCCTTCTGCTTCGAGCTCTTTCCTTGCCTTTTTTACCACATCAGGGTGTTTCAACAGCTGAAGAATGAGCGATGTAGATGCACTAGCTGTTGTAGAGTGTGCAGCAAAAATCAACTCCACCGCAGTCTCCTGGTAAATAGAACGTACGAGTTACCTTTCTAAATCTAAACACTTTCTCCATAGGCATAGACTGAGACCCCCCCCCCCCTTTACGTCATTCAGGGCAACCTAGTAAATTTTACCTGAAGTTCCTGCAGGGTCATCTCATAGTCGTTTTCCTTGGCGCTGCTTAGCATATAGTCAAATGCGTCACAGTACTCGTCTGCGTGCTGTTTCTGCAGTTTCTCTTCAATAATCGTTTCCATGGCTGCATGGAGTATTTCTCTCGCTTTGATGCCCTATGGAGTAAACATAAAGCAAAGCAAAAGCAAAGCAAAGTCTTATTTGCAAAGCCATAGCAGTACTTCGGGGAATTATATCGAGTCACGAATACATACACATACCATAAAATACAAACCTAATGATTCTGCATCTTTGACCTTGCTAGTCTAATACATACTCGGAAGTGCTGACAGAAGCCTTGATTATAATTTCTTACTTTTCGCAGTCCGCTGAGAGGGGCATCAATGGGCAAGGAGAAGAGGTTGTTCATTAGCTGATCAAAGATCTTTGACAGGTATGTGATGCGCTCCTCCTCAAGCTTCAGACCAAGCATGACTGTTACAGCAATTCGAAATGTGAGCGACCTCGCTGCCGCATAAACATCCACAGAACCGGCCTCTGCACACCATTTAGCAATTTCAGACTTGACAACATCTTGGAGGCGCGTCAGATAGGTTTCCAACGCCCCGCGGCTAAACACTTTTGCCAAGATCTTTAACGGGAAAACAGAAATGGAGTGATAAAAAGTTATTGCTCTAGACTGTCTGATACAGGAAACAGCAGGCCTACATTTCAATTAATATTTTTTAATTATAATTTCACCAGTAGGGCAATTATTTTAAAGACTCTCTATACGGCAACTTTACATGTCTCACATAGCAGCATGGGGTATAGCATAAACGTGGGTGTAGTAGACTTTAGACGTGTGGATATCTAGTCCCCTCACTTTTCAGAGCGGATAATTTTAGTGCTCCCTACTTTAATTTTAGGCGTTATTTATCTTATTGCAATAACAAGCCCTACTCCCACCAAATTCCCTACATCGAGCATTACAAATCATAAGTATAATCATAAACATTAAAAAACTTATGCAAAGCTGAAGAAATACATTGATTTTAGCAAACATAATCATCATATCATAATCATCACATGGCCTAACATTTAATACATTGGGTTGTAGGAGCAAGAAAACGGAAAATACCTTCCTCTTCTTCTTATGAAGATCTCCTACGGAATTAACCAAAGTGTGGGGCCCAAGGATGATGCGCGTGCTCTGTGGCCATTGTGTGCACACCAGAGTGTCCTCTCCCAACAGAATTTTACGGATGTTTTCGGCACCAGTCACACGAATGACAGGTTTTCCTAATAGGTGTGTTTTGAACACGGTGCCATGTCTCTCTCGTCTAGAAATATGGAAACTGGACCCCTATTGAGATAAACAAACAAACACACACACAGAGCACATAAGATTGTCAACATCAGATTTGGCGTGCAGCCGCACGATTTTCCAAGCGCACCCCTCTGAGGACCTCCCTGGCACAAAATTGAGGTGAAAACGTCTGTTTTTCACCGCAAGGAACAATTGTCTCTTCAAGTCTGCACTTGCTGCAGAATAATTCCAAAGACTCAATCAGACCTAAAATGTTCCTGAGCGCGTCTTCAAGTTCAGTACACTGGGGTTTAAACTACTGATGTGTAGGCCTTTAACTGGATAGACTCCACTGATCTTAACAAATACGTAGAGCAAGGCCTAAATAACCCAAACATATAGCGCAGAATGAACGTAGGCGTATTAGAATAAGACTTATTCAAATGTAACCTATTTTTATGTAGGTAATTGTAGGCTACCTGAAAAAGCCAGTGAAAAGTTTCACCGACTAGCGGCCAGCCCATTGAGCCCTCTGGCAACGGGAGCTTGCAGTCCTTGTCCCGAGTGATGGTCCACCGGATGGTCCAGAGTTGCCGTGAAAGCGCAAACAGGAGTAGCGCTGGCAAAATCGAGGTGAGCGCGGAGACCAACGCAGATATGACACTGCTGTCGAATGCCAACATTTCCAATAATCGATCCTTAGAGGTCCACTTTTCAACCTGCTTTGATGTGGACGTGTAGTTGCCTTCAGGAAGGTTAGACAACAAGTAGCTATCGTCGCGTCGACAGAGGTAACAGCTTCTTCTCAGTACTGTGTAGAAATTAAACACCTAAGAGGAAACATAGGTCGTGAAGATTCTCAAAATGCATACAGCCCAGATATACCATGCGACCATTTGCAGTTCTGCGCATTCTTAACTTGAAAACAAAATGATGCATTTTATTTTTAAAATCACAGACCCCTATACAGAACTCCATCTGTCATTTAACTTTCAGTTGAATCGCGTGAAACTGACAAGTATTTCAAGTAGTTTTACAAGTTACATGTACCGGCATGTCTTTTTATGTGAATTTTATTCCTTTCGAGGGGCTCTCTCCCTGGGGCTGAACGACCTTTACTGTTGCTTGCCTGTAAATCGCATTCTAAAGCGATGTCTGCGAGACTTTGATTGAAATACTGTCAGTCAGTGATTGGATAGGACGTGTAAAAAAAGGCGGATGCTCACAAAGTCTTTCACCATCAAGATACAAGCTACAAGTTCTCCTGCAGTATGCAAACGTTTTCAAAACTGATCGACAAAAATAAGAGCGTACTCTCTGACTTACCCCTTCAAGTGTCGAATCATTGCTTATAGTTGACAGCATAAAGTCCACAAGTTCCTAACAGTTCTCAATCTCTCAGAGATGTAGAGCCTCTACTCATTAGCTTCCCCGCTTTATAGATTTCGGCATACTTCATGAACCACCTTCATAGATGACGTAGTAGATAGCCTACGCGTCTTTGCGAATAGCCGAGAAGGTTGTTGATAAGGTACAATGGTTTAAAGTTAGTTTGTTCTGCAGTTTAGCGCGACGTGCAGTCCTGTGAAATACCAAATGAGAGAGAGCAGTAGTAAAATAAGGGGTGTTCAAGTCGAATGGCAACGGATTGAGAAACCAGGTAACCAATCGCTGAAAACCATTGGGTTTGAGTGACTACCGTTCGTATCCAAGCGCGCGACTGTGTGTGCACATTTACGCGCACGCAGACACAAAACACAAAACAACCTTCCCGCTTCAACTCGTTGTACCAATAACAAACTTTAATGTTGCAAATTATTCTATGGACGACATGCATTCATTTGTTAGCGATTTTTTTATCTAACCCTAATAAAACAAACAACGAACGAAGACAATTAAATAATAAAGCCTAATCAGTCTATTAATAAAATGTTCCACGTCGATTTACAAATTGCTTAGGCTACTTGTTGTTAATAAGCAGGCAAAGCTACTACTAAGCTACCTACTAATTTTTAGTGAATTCATTACATTTCCAAATATTTAAATGTTTAACCTTTTACACAGAGTATATCAATTCTGACGGAAAAATTCTTCTATGCGTACCCAATGTAATGATTTTGTATTAAAGCGATGCCTCTGTAGGGCCAGGTGGCTCATATCCTCTTCCGTTCGAGAGTGCCTTGAACACCTGTTGCATTTTGTTCTGATGTAAAAAGGGGAATTTTTCCCCAGGAAAGATTTCCAGGATGCTGTCCAAAATTACAGGATCTCATCGTATCCTAGCCTATAGGCCGTAAAGCCGACTGTTATTCAATTAGCCCATTCCAGAGTTCGACCGAATCGAACCAAATATTTCATTTTTGCATATGCAAATAAACACATTTTTGCATATTTTTCATATGGCTAATGTTGGAATTCGTTAAAATATTAAATAGTACAGCAATGTATCAGTATATTCTATTGTCTTAGAATTTGAATATTGCTGTCTTTAGAAAATGAAAGATTGAATAGAAATTTAAGACTGAAAGAAAGTGTGTAAGTGAGTCTAGTTACTACCGATTTAACGGAAGCACAATGAAGTAACAGCTCAGGAATGTGAAAAAGTGTTGTTTCTTGACAATGAAATATATATTTAACTTTTAACTTTTTTAACTTTAACTTTTTATAAATTTAACTTTTACACATCTTAGAAATTTTCACCAGACTAAGAATTATATATTCAGTCTAAATAAATAATAATAATCATATTGTAATACTATTTACTCCATCTACTTTGATATTTAGATAGATGAGCCTGATAAACTGAATGTTGTAAATGGGAGTGGTTCAGCTGAATGTGTGAGGATGTCTAATGGGGTCAAGGAAACTCATCAGAAAGAGGTGAAAAAGACCACCCTTCTCAGTAATGGTGAAGCTGTATGTTTATGTGACACTGCGCACCAGTGCAGTTTGTGTCTCTCACCAAGGGCTTCCCACAGATTCCTGGATGAGTTGTGCCCCTCAAGTGTTGTTTACTGGCCTTTATCTAACCTAGTCACCTAGTCACCTTACTTTTCCCTCTTTCTTTCTTCCTTTATCTTTCTTTCTTTCTTTCTTTACCTCTCTTTCTTTCTGTCGTTTGTTATTTCATGAGGGAACTGCCATGTAATTCACAAGACCATATTTTGGATGCTTGTGTGATGATACAAATGGCATGGCATGTCACTGTAAGCTATTTCTCACCAGAACACCCAGAAGGTTTTGGACACATTCTGATGAATTCCTATCCAAGCTGTGCTTATGAGTTGATGTCTAGGGATTTGATCCTATCCACTCTTTACTGCCTTTCCTGAAATCTGTTCTCCTCTCCTCTTCTCTGCCCCCTCCTGACATGCCTGTCATCATAGAGGTGTGAGTGGTTTGACCTGTGGAGGACTTTTTCACTGGGGCAGGAAGAGGGGAAAACGGAGGAGGAGGAGGAGGAGGAGGAGGGGAGAGACATTCCCCCGTCTGAAACGTTTAGCAAATCCCATTATTAATTTTAACAGCCAGGACATGGAATACCAGAGAAGAAAGCTGGGAGGCATGTAGAAGCAAGTCTCTCTCTCTCTCTCTCTCTCTCTCTCTCTCTCTCTCTCTCTCAAACACACACACACACACACATACAAAAAGATATAGACCATAGACTCACAGCCACAGTTGCATGTCTGAATGTGTAGAATAGTGTGCTGTTTCTTGTTCTGCACTCTGTACTCTCTCTCTCTCTCTCTCTCTCTCTCTCTCTCTCTATCGCTTTCTCTTTCTCTCTAGCTCCCCCTCCTTCCTAAAATGTTTAGCAAGAGAGTATTTTTTTTATTTATGATAGTTACCAATTACAACATTACAAGAAACAAATTATTAGCATTATGATAAATATGTTTATTTTTAAACTTTTTTCTACTTTGTCTTTTTGAAATGTATTTGGCTTTTAGGTGTGTATGAAAAAGGACTGTCATAACATGTAGCCTATACACAGCAAAAATATTATATATACTGGAATTGAACAAATTGTTTTAAATTTGTTTTGTGTTAAATTTGACATATTCAAGGTTACACATACATACATACATACATACACGTATTAGCACAAGAACAGGTGAGTTGTCATGTGTCAGTTGTTGTGAGTGTCAGTTGTTGGCTATTTGGTGAATCCATGTAGCAGCTGGATACTAGAGAGAGAATGAGGGTATTTGTGATTGGGTCTCACCTGAATGTAAAAAAAGGCCTAGACATCTTAATAAAAGACTCAAGACATGTAAATACAGTACTTTAAAGCTAATACATTGGGCAGGTGCCATTTTATGGCACTCTTGTCAAAATACACCTCCCAATTGAACCTCAAATATCCATCTGTTGACTTACAAACCAGATATTACACTCCCCTCACTACTGTAGTGGTCCCCAGAAGTTGCTGAATGGCTAAACAAACCACACAAGACTATAGAGTTTAGTCAAGATTTGTGGAGAATGTTGCTCTTGTTTCAACACTTTGGTTGTTGTCCATCAAAAATGACCTCAAAAGTCTGTATTTTAGTAATTATTTTGACCTAAAGATAAATACATTTATTGTCTGAGAGGAGGTAAATTATCTAGACAGAGGAGAGGATAGATCTAACAAATAAAAGCCACTGGACCATGGACAAGTAGGTGCACAAGTAGATGTCATTGCCCATATAATGGGAAATTAAAGAAGGGCTAAGCAACGTTCTGTTTTTCTCTCTCACAAGCTCCCTCTAAAGACCGCTTTATTGCATTGTATTGCACAGCATTGTATTAAAGGTGGTCCGCGCTGCTGAACATTGCAAATGCTGTATCTACCGCTATAGGCCACAGTGGCGCATTCTACACCGTTCGTTCGCCGTGTAATGACTCATTTTAGCATCCTAAACAGTATGAAACTGATTAATTAAATGGAAAATGTGGCATAGTGGGCCTTTAATGCAGTCCTGTAGTTTATTGTTTTGTAGAAATAGTCAGAAATGTTAATGAATGCAGTTCAGATTTTAACAATCACTGAAAACATTCTGTATCTCAAAAATAACCCATAACAGGGAGGCACTTTCTGTGTTGTTTATTTTTAACCCCCCCCCCCCCCCCCCCATCCCCTCTAACTTAAATATGTTCCAAATAGATCATTCTTAAGGATGCAGTGCCTATTGAAGATGTGTTATGTTACTCTACTAATATGAACTCTGCTCTGTGCGGAAGTCTAGGGAAATACCATGGGGTTTGTCTGGGGTTTCTAGTCTTACACACAGTCTTACACACACACACACACTTACACATTTATGTGTGCAGTGCACACAGAGGTATACCATGTTATGCAGCTTTACATGGACTTTTGATAGATAATCAAAAAGAAGTCTAAATAAAACCTGGCATAACATTCAAATATTTCATGTGTCAAGAATGAACATAAATAAAGTGGTATGTTTAAACATTTATTTAATGTGTGTGTGTGTGTGTGTGTGTGTGTGTGTGTGTGCATGAGATGTTGGAAATGAAGAAAGAGAGTGCTAGGTCTCTGTTCTCACTGCTGCTGTCTCTCATCACCCCTTCACCCCTTCCCCACATGTCCAGCTTGTCCGCTTTGATTCAGGCAGGCTTGGCCTTGGTCTAAGACACAGCCTGTCGTCAGCCGTCCCAGAGCGAGGAGGGCTACTGTGAGGGTTGCAGGCAGGCAGGCAGACGGGACGGGTGCTCTGACCCCCCAGGGCAAGGTTGGGGTTTTGGGACGGGGTAGGGGGTAACGCATGATCAGCCTGCCTACTTCCTTGTCTGTCAGAGGGCTCGCGCTCTGAGCAGGTATCAGGTTCTGGCTGGGTTCTCACCCTGTGACCCTAACTCCCCCACCCATTAAGGCCAGCGCCAAACAATACAGCAATTTACCTGCCTCCAAATATTACGCACACACTTGAACATTCACATATTATATTTACCACAGATTTACATTTAGCTTCTGTACCAGTAATTTAGCACAATACACGTGTGTTTATGACAACTATAAGCATTATGCTAGGACAGCACTGACACAGATTCTACATTTTTTTTCTACATCAATCAGTAAGTCTGTACTTCAAGTTGATTATAAATGAACTCATAAAGTGTCCAAAATGACAGGGAAGAAGAATGAATTGACATTAATTAATAATTGACTGCAAGTGGAGATGAAATGGCCATTCTGTATGTGACATTTTTTGTGTACTGTTTGCGTGCTGCTGCGCTGTTTCCTTGGGAGTGCCACAGCATTGAGTGAGCAGCCTGGGGCACGCGGGGAGATGGCTGCCCCTGTGACACTCACAGCTTCAGGCAGTGCAGGACAATCCCCTGCCACAATAGGCACCAGCTTGCTCATTTCAGCTCCTGTTTACTTTTTCAGCTGTCGACAAATAAAAGGAAGTCCGACTCCGAAAGGAAGAGTATGCTACGTGTGACTCTCTCTCAATCTCTCTCTCTCTCAATCTCTTCCTCCCTCCCCCCCTCTTTCTCTGTGTGAACGTGTGTGTGTGTGTGTGAGAGAGAGAGAAACATCCATTAGTGGTTGGAGCTCACCTGAGGCTGTGATTAGGAGGGCAGCCACACAGATCGGCACTAAAAGGACAGCCCAAGAGAGAGACAACTTGGAAAGGGGAGAACAATGGAAAGAAAGGCTCTGGGACTGTTTGAGGGTCGCCTTCAAAAGGTGTCTCTGCAAAAAGCTTTAATCCAATAAGCTCCTAGGCCCCCCCCGTCACTCTTCCTCCTGCCCCCTGTCTGTCTTTCTGACGGTCTGTTTTTCAGCATGCCTGTCTCCTACTATAATAATCTTTTCTCTTTACTTTTGTCTGCTTAGTTCTTCTCACTGAGAGAGAGAGAGAGAAAGAGATATCGAAAGATGGATAGATATAGAGAGTGCAAGGTAGAGATCTGACAGAGACAGGAAATGAAAGAGTGAATGTAGGGGTAGTAAAAAAAGAAACATTGAAATTGAGAACCATGTATCGGGTACAACAAACAACCTCTACTGAGTTACAGTAACAAGAAGAAAAAGTTGCTCAAGAACCTACTTGAAGTTGAAGCTGGTAACCTACTAGTGGCCAATCCACTAGCAAGCAATGCATCAGCAATGTCCTACTTTATGTAAATGAATGTGTCCAATACAGAGTGATCCAAAGTGATCATATTAAGTTGAGAAACTTAATTACAACATTAACCCATAAGAACCCAGACTCATTACTCCTTATTGGAAAAATATGGGGGGATTAAATAGACTGAATGGATCATACAGACATTCTGACATTTTTTTTAAATACCACTCCCTATTGTCAGAGATCTGTACATATAGGTCACATTGGGCGTTAAGAATTTCATCAAGGAAAATGGGAGGGGATATAAAAAAGACAGTATATAACACTTTTGACATTTCTTTCAAAATAACAGTGTCAAAAGGTCCGTCAGTGGATGTTAATGAAGTCCACATACCTTAGTTGTTTTCAATTTGATAACAACATTTTGTGTTTATTTTTGTGTTTAAACAATATCATAACTTTAACCTACCTCTTAGGTTTAACATCTGTAACAAAATTTTCATTAACTTTTATGATACAAAAAGTAAATTATAGCCGCCTCATCATATTTGAGGTCTTTTTAAGCCACTATAGCTGTAGAAGATGGAACTATGGAGTTGTTTTCAAGAAACATTAACAAAGATTCACACATCTGGTAGTAGTTCCTGGTAGTTTTAAACAATTCTCATCATAATATGATAACAATATTTGTTTTACAACACAAAAATAATATTAAAATAGCAAATTGAATAAAAATAAAAATGACATCATATTAGAATGATATGTGTCATTATAGCTATAGAAAACAGACTTGTGTAGTGTAATATCTATTATATAACTATGTATAACTATTTTTCTCAGAAAAACATAAAGCATTTTGATCAACATGTGTGACAGTGAAGCCTAGGCCAAATGAACAGTTTCTCCCTCAAAGTCACTGTCATCTGGATGACTGCCAATACTTCCTGAACACCTTATCGGTTCTTATCCATACGGCATATAAAATTTAATTATTATTTTCAATTATTATTTAAAATATTTTTAATTTATCTATTGTCATTACATTTTCAAATAATATTGAGCGGAAAATAGGAAAGAATATAGGGTCTGTTTATCTTGTTTACTGATTGTTAAAATGGCTCCATACATATTTTGTTAAAAATTGGATTTATATATGTAATTTTTTGTTTACATTTGCTTTAATATTCTTTGTATTGAACAACATAAAGTGTACTAACAATGCCACTGAAAAATATAAGTTAACTGAGCTATTTGTTATTGTAACGTCACATTAGATTTTCCATGACAATTTTACAGTTAAAGGTCCGATGTGACGTATATGTCACAACGTTTTTGTTCATAAAAAAAGTTCACAACAAGTTAAGTGTAATAAAGGACATGTTATCTAAGCAATTCTCAAATGGTTTGAATCATACCTTTGGCTACTATAAACAGTCTTTTTAAATTTAGCTTGCTCTGCCCGTATAGCGGTAGCCTGGCACACAGAAATTTTTGAAATGTTGTTCTGGGAGGACTAAATCACATGACTTGTCACATGATCCACCAAAATGTTTAGTATGTGTTACTCTGGGACTTTATGGGTTAAAGTCAAAGATGTTACCGTGGGTTCTTATGGGCTAAGTTAAGAAACCGTCGTACCTATCTATATTTTAACAGATGGTCATCCGAAACATTAATGTTTGCGTGTATGTTTTGTTATTTGATACACATAAACTTCAACACTTACCATTGTCATACAGCCTTCTCAAGAGACTGTGGTGTGTAAAGCCAGTACAGAGACCTTATGTTATCTCCAGGTTAGCAAAAAATGCCGTCTTGAACAGGCAATGAGGATCACATCAAACGGGAAACTAAGTTGCAAAAATGTCTTTATTCTATGTCAACCACTGACTTCCACCAAAGCGGTTACTTAAAAAAAATAAGAAAAAAAACTTTTGTTTTCATACATTTTTTCAGGATTAAACAATCTGTAGTGTTT
Source organism: Limnothrissa miodon (assembly GCA_017657215.1). Classification (NCBI taxonomy): domain Eukaryota; kingdom Metazoa; phylum Chordata; class Actinopteri; order Clupeiformes; family Clupeidae; genus Limnothrissa; species Limnothrissa miodon. The sequence continues at coordinate 56,447 of JAGFZM010000087.1, read as the reverse complement.
TATTCATGTTTTGTAGTGCAGTTAATGTTAAATATTTAAATATGATGAAGGCCTATTCAAACCTTTCATTTTGTGTTTGAACTTGTGTTTTGTCCATACTGTATTCCTTTCCATACTGTATTCCTGCATTCCATACTGTATTCCTGTGTTCCATACTGTATGCCTGAAGTGTTGCGTTCAATTCATCATAACTGTGTTGTAAATAAATTCAGTAATCTGCGCTGAGGTACAGTGTACATAGCAAAATTTTATTCTAATCTGAGCCAACAGCCTACACCAGTGTAGCAGAAAAACGGGCGAGGTGGGGTGTCACCCTACGGGGCCGTTCACACGGAACGCGCTTTTCACCTCCAAAAAAGCCTACTGTGTCGCAACCATTCCAAAAACTTGCCGTTTGCAAAGCTTGTAAGAACGTTAACGTTGCTACTCAACGCCCATTGCTAATAAAAACGCGACCTCAAAATTTCTAACATTTTCAACTCTGAGCGCCTCGTGTTTTTATCGTGTCAATGATAAACTTGCTGGTTCCTGGAAATTATGGGTACTTGCTTATAGATGCCTCTGGATTTAAACTAATGGAGTTTATTTGAGTTTATTTAATTTCCAGCATCTGTCAGAGTAGGCACTGCCAACCTGGTCTACCTTGACAGGACCATCCTAATGCCAATCATCTCTCACGGCCAGTCAACCCAATCACGGCCAATCACCTGACCAATCCCAAGGACCAAATTATTTATAAAATATCTTCTTAAAAGATACAAAGTATCACTTTATTTCTCTCTCTCTCTAGCTCTCTCTTACACACATGCACACACAGACACACACACACACACACACACACAAATACACACACATACACACACACTGGTTTGGCATCACACACTTTCCTCATCTTAAGTCATTTATCATGTGAAAAAGAAATCTGTAACCAACCTCCCCTGTGTAGTGTGTGTGTGTGTGTGTGTGTGTGTGTTTGTGTGTGTGTGTGTGTGTGTGTGTGTTTGTGTGTGTGGAGAGAGGAGAGCAACATCAATCCTTTCCTGGAACAGGAGACAGTGGGTGGGGGCTACTAGACTGGGCTATAAATCATCTCCTTGCTACCATGCATGTGCTCTCTCCTCTCTTTCTTTCTTTCTCTCTCTCTCTCCTTCTTTCTCTCTCTCCCCCTCCAGTTCACACACACACACACACACACACACACACACACACACATACACACATTTTTCTTTGTTTTTTCCAGGAATGTGTCACTTAGTTTGTCAATGAAATGACAAACACATTTGTTCTGTGTAAGCAGACAGAACTAGCTTTAATGGACACATTTTCAGCATGAGATAATACAAAAATAGATGTGTTGTAATTTTGTGAGGTAAATCAGTGGAGCCCCAAGCAGTGGCCCAGCGGGGGAAGGAACAGAGCCTCGGTTAGAACAACATGGTGAAAGTGTGTCGGCCAGCTCAGAGACAGAGCCCTGTTAACACCTCCACTGACGGGGGGAAGCAGTCTGGACACTTCTGGTGCCAATCACTCAGTATCCCACCCACTGTTTGACAGGGGCTTCCTCTTGAGGAAGACACGTCTAGCCCGTAGTGAACTTGTGTGAATGGAGAATGTTCACCTAATTAACAACAACCGTTCACCAAGGATTGAAAGGGTTGTTTTGCCGGGGAGGGAATTTCTATGTTCAGGAACAAACTTTACAACACAATGTCATCATTTGCAACCCTATATCATTATAAGAATTGATTTCAATTGAAATATTATTTCAAATTGTAAAGTCCTGAGCCCTCATAAACTTTACTAACCAACGTTGCTTAGTAAATGAGTTTGCAAAGATGTGCATGCTCATCTTGCTCATGATTGCGCATGATTATGACACCACCTGTGATAAATCGTTCAGTTACACCACTAAAGTCAAGTCATAGCCACGCTTCATTTTCAGCTTCCGTTTCCCATTAATTGTAAATTGTTTACAGGTGCTTATTTGACGTTTCTATGCTTCCAGTGTTTTGACGTGACAGGTAATTCCCTGTAGGAAAGGGTTCAGGAAGGCTGCAACCGAGCCTCACGCTCCTTAGATTTGGACAGTGGGACACCCTGACACACACTGAACCCTTGGGGTCTGTAAGGGCGTACATTGAGGCTGGGTCATTATCCCTTATGTCCCAGTTTGGAGCTTTGGTGACCTTTGACCTTTCGGATCTTCAGTTAAGAAATCGTGAAAGAGGGAGGTTTTGGGGCTGTATCTTAATCCAGCAGTGCAATCAACGAGAAGCGAATAATCATTAACTACACTCTGAGGAAAATGGGAAATAAGATGTAGAAGGGAAATTGTCTGTATATATATTATTCAATTATTATATAAAATACTTATATTGTACATTATTCATGCAGGGGGAGAAACCCAGTTGAATACTGACATATAGACATATTGTTCAGGTCACAGAATGCTGTTGATAGGGAAAGGAAAGCAAATTTATATTTATTTTCTCTGCCCAATTCCTTTAACGTCATTTCTTTATTCACTCAATGTTGTAATTCTCATTTTCTTTGTGGTACATCATTTGATGACCTGGGACAGCAGGTGTATGGATTTACACCAGATTCTGACCATTGGAAAATGACAACTTAAAGCGGCATTAAAGACTTTTTAAAACCTTAAAATAATATTTTCAAAATTGTTTCGGTGGTCCATCAACTTAACAAGGTGAGCGATACTTGCTGCATTTGCTCTGCGACCCTCTATCGGCTTAAACAGCACTAAACAAGTTTGTCCAATCGGGTAGCGATCTGTAGTTCAAGTGAAACTACAATTCACTTGCCTTATGCGATGCGTCCGTTCCAATCTATGGAGGGTGCGATTTTCAAAACTCATTTAGTGAATGAGTTTGCAAAGATGTGAGTGCTCATCTTGCTCATGATTGCGCATGATTATGACACCACCTGTGATAAATCGTTCAATTACACCACTAAAGTCGAGTCATAGCCACGCTTCATTTTCAGCTTCCGTTTCCCATTAATTGTAAATTGTTTACAGATGCTTATTTGATGTTTCTCTGCTTCCAGTGTTTTGACGTGACAGGTAATTCCCTGTAGGAAAGGGTTCAGGAAGGCTGCAACCGAGCCTCACGCTCCTTAGATTTGGACAGTGGGACACCCTGACACACAATGAACCCTTGGGGTCTGTAAGGGCATACATTGAGGCTGGGCCATTATCCCTTATGTCCCAGTTTGGAGCTTTGGTGACCTTTGACCTTTTGGATCTTCAGTTAAGAAATCGTGAAAGAGGGAGGTTTTGGGGCTGTATCTAAATCCAGCAGTGCAATCAACGAGAAGCGAATAATCATTAACTACACTGATACATTTTCAAAATCGTTTCAGTGGTCCGTCAACTCTTAACAAGGTAAGCGATACTTGCTGCATTTGCTCTGCGGCCCTCTATCGGCTTCAATGGCACTAAACAAGTTTGTCCAATCGGGTAGTGATCTGTAGTTCAAGTGAAACTACAATTCACTTGCCTTATGGAATGCGTCCGTTCCAATCTATGGAGGGTGCGATTTTCAAAACTACTTGGTGCTGCTTTAAGCTATGAGACCATCACTTCCACACAGTTTTTCAAATAGTTTGTTATTGGTCATTGCTGAGCGTGCCTTCAACCTGTGCAACTAAAAGTGCCAAGCGTCCCATAGCAGTCCATCTGAAAGGGCTCCAGTCCACAATGCCCAGAAGAGCAGCATAGGCCATCTCCCACTTGCTCCCCCGGCCCCTCTCGGCATGGTCCCGCCACAGTAATTACATCGCCCCTCCCCCTCCCCTTCCCCCTCGGCAGGAGAGACTGCATCAATATGAAAGGAGGAGAGGAAGGAAGTTTTAGGAGGTGGAGAATGGATGGAGCCCCGTGGCCTATATAATGACAGAGTAATGGGCCTGGGAGAGATTTAATGGAAATGTCGTTTTAATCTAATGGATTGGCTTTAGTTAGGGAGGGGGGTGGGAGGGGTGCAGTCTTCCATCCCTTTCTCCCTCCGTCCACCACCTCGCTCAGCTCCGCTATTCATCCTGAGTCACTTTAATGCAATCACGCCGAGCAGGATTGATACGCTGTCAATTCTCATTCAGCTATGCATTACACACCAGTGGATGCAGCTGCTTAGATATGAGTTTAACTGAGTGACCGTTGAGACATGCGAGTTCATTCTGAGAAAGGTGGACTGAAATATCTTCTACATCTCCCGTTGGGCAAAGCTTGGCTGAGTTGTGAGTGTGCTGTAGGCACTGTTGCTAATGCTGCAGAGGAGAGATGATATAAAAGTGCAAGTTTTTTGGAGATTTTGACTATTGATTCACTTAGTAATCCCCAAACTTTTAATCTAAAGGGGGGAAATGTGAGGAATCAATGGGTGGCTTGAGAGGTCATTTCTCAGCGTGAGTTTGGCGTAAGTGTTAGCTGCAGCGACTCAGCACTTTTCTGAGAGTGCACGAAGGGTCAGGGGTCGGGCCTTAAATCCACTGAAAACTCGCCACCAGGCAGATTGAACTTTGACCTCTGATGAGGGAAAACTCTAGCGGGTGGCGATGGTGGTGGCTGCAGAGACACCTCAGCAAACATCTTCTATTTCAAAATAAGACCTGCTGACACCGCCAAACCCTTTCACTGATTGCTCAGAAGCTGACAAAAAAGTGTTTGGAACAATCGCAGAGGAGATACATTACACACTTCAAGGAGAATTCCCTTGTGGAGTCACTCTCTTTGGCATTCCACTTTCCCCCTTTTCTTTCACTCAGAGACAGAAAGGAAAAAAAAGAAAAGACAGGAAAATGATCTGAACTTTCACTGCATTTGGGCCAGAGAGTTCCCTGTGTAGTTTGACAGCCAGGCTTTCATGGTGGTTGCTCACGTCTGTGTGTATGATTGATGAGCGTTACTCAGCCAAGTGGGGGCCCCCGAATGAGAAATATGAAGAGGAGCTGCTAATTTGTTTAGCATTGATGGACCGTGAGCAAGATGGCCAGCCAGGCCCTCGGCTTCTTGGGGCTGAGAGTTGCTGGAAGGGAGCTCCCAACACGGTCATCCATCCTCACCCGAGCGCCTGTCAATCAAAACCAGCGGGTGGGGTTTCCCGGGGAAGGCAGGGAAGTATGTCGGCTGGGGGTCAACCGCAGGTTCCATTCTCCTCCTGAACCCAACCCATTTACTCTGATTGACACCTTTTCAGGACCACGCTTTGGCAGGGGGGAAGTGCTGGGTTGAAGGAGGGTGGAACCATGGTTTAGGCTATGTGAGTGTGTGTGTGTGTGTGTCCGTGTGCTTTGATTGACCATGCTGAGATAGTAACCTCTCACCCCCCTGACCAAGTCTCAGACATCCGTCAATCATCTCAACAATGACTAGACTAACCTCTATCTTCTTTTGCCTGCCTAAAACCAGCAGTGAGTCTAAACCCAGTCACATACACACATGCAGTAATTAAAGAACAACAGTGAATAGGGGTTCTTTTGGTTTAAACTGACTAGCCTGCACAACCAAACACACTATTTTAACTATAGTATCTTATTTGCTAGAGACTTGATGCCCACTGATTCTCTGATCTACCAGTGATGCAGGTGTCATTTACCCTTAATCCTGTTGGCATAGACACACACACACACACACACACACACAGTCAGCAGAACTGTGTCATCAATCTTACCCCAAAACGTTAGTTTGTACTGTCTGACCTCTTACCCCTCAACTGTGACCTCTCCCTTAAGCCCTTTGAGAAGCAACAGGTATCTGCAGAATCATGGCTGGCTCTGTGGGGCCGTTCAAACATTGACTTGAGATTGTGCCTGATCAGCACCAGTGACTCTTCACAGCTCAGGGATTCTGGGATTGAGAGGGAAATAAACAGCCAGGCATTCTCCACACTTCATGTCAACTTTCCCTCTAAAAGCATATTTGTGTTTACAATAATCATTTTGATAATCATTTCTACTCCCCCAAAGTTGTTCAGCTATGAGTAGTTGATGTTAGGCAATACATGACTACAAGCTACCATCAATAAATAGCTGGTAAGGTCTGTGATGTATTGTGATGTACGTTTGTTGTCAGCCTATCTGGTTATCTCTAGCCCCTGAATGACTTGTCAGTCACTCTCCTGTTTGTGATCCCAATCATATTCAGATAGCCGCTGTGTCTGTGTCTCCGTATCCTTCTGAGTTACCTGCACTATACACTTTAATTTCCCCCATTACAAGCAATTACTCTACAAAAACAACCCACACAGGTGTGCTTTCCTTAGGTTGCTGCACAAAATTTCCTTCAGGAAACCTGGCCTCTCTGTGATTCATGCCAAAGGTGTAATTATAGTGAGAAAAGCACACAGAGGAATCAAATTGTGTTGTGACCTGCGTGTCTGTGTGTGTGTGTGTGTGTGAAAGAAAAAAATATATATAGAGAGAGAGGCTTTATGTTGCATTGCTGTGTGTATATTGTTTTGGAAGTGCTTGTCTATTCAGACAGCATTAACTCTAATGTTACACACAACTAATGCAATATAAAGCACAGTCACCGATTATGCACAAGTGTCCTTTGTTCCTTGTCCTGCAGAGCACATAAAGAACTGATTTTGGATCAGCTGTTTATTAGATTCAAATCATGACCATCTGTTCATAACTGTTTAGTGCATGAGCCCTGTACAGTCAGTGCCTCTGGTACACTCATACACTAATGACACACTCAGCCTCCGTTCCCATCTAACCCCCGCCTCCCCGCTGCTAAGTCCATGTTTACTGGGATCCCATTGGGACTCAGTTGATTGACACTTACCGAGAGGTTATCAGGTCACTGTTTACTAACCACTGAGATAACAAACAAAAAAACAATTAGGACCAGAGCCAGACAACACAGCCATTAGGCCTATGGGCTCATTAGCATGGCCAGAGAAATCAGCCCGCTTGTGTGTGTGTGTGTGTGTGTGTGTGTGTGTGTGTGTGTGACCTGTTTGTCAAGCTAATCATGAAGAATGAGTGCAAAAGCCAGCTCATTTTTTCAGTTTTCATGTGTTTATAATCACAGATATAGACTTTGCTCAGATTATAGTTATTTCAAAACTGAAGCATTTAGCTCTCTTGCCAAAACCACATCACCGGGGCTTGACCCAGAGCTGCATCTTAAGGATCTCCTGGGTTTGTCTCCTCTACCAAACAAGATGGGACTCAGAGAGAGCATCCACCCCGACATCCCACCCACCACCCCCACCCTCACGTTCCCCTTGCCCCCGTCCGCCCCCGCCCTAAAGCCTGCCGGGCATGTGATAGCTCAGCTTCCGTGGATTTGGGGTGTCACTGGGAGCAACCCTGAGCTCCTCAAACAGGATTGTCATGGGCTCAGGAGCTTAGCATAAACAAATATTGGCCAGAGAGATAGGGGGCAGATGAGGGTAAAACAACACACAGGGAGCTTGATCTTTGACGGGGGCAGAGAGGGGAGTGCTGGATGAGGTTTACCCCAGAGAGGATGAACTCCAGCCTGAGTGTCAGAGGCTACAGCCCTCCTTCCCACCCAAGCTCCCCAGCCACATGGACCACAGGCATCCACTTTCATTACGGTGCCATTGAGGGCCATTCATCTGGTGTCCTCAGCCCATTGTTGCAGAGCGTCTGAGGTTGCAACAGACAGTCTTCCACAATCAGCCATGCCTTAAACAAATAGGTCTGTGATGAAACTCCATATTTGTGGTTGAACAGAACAAAAACACTTTTTCCCCGCTTGCTCTCTTCCAGTCTCAGAAACATGCAGTGATCTAACGTTCCAATGATCTTCCTAGAACAAGAACAAGCATGCTGAGGCCACCATGATGAGATTCTCACGAACCCTGTCTCTGATGCGGATGCTCCAGAATGCACATCTTATTTCACTGACTGTGTTTAGGAAACATACACTTTTGCATGGAATGCAAAATAAATGGCAAATAATTGTGTTGTGATGACATGAAACATTATAGGGCAGTCAGATGGCTAGAGTCTGGCTTTGGCACCTCAACATGTTCTTTCAGAATAGAGTTCACCTTAGTTCTCAAACATGTATCAGTGAAAGTCCGAATTTTTTAAATATAGAAAAAAATAGAACACCATATTTAAAAAAAAAAAAATCAACAGTTTTCAAAGGCAACGCATGAAACACACATTTTATTCAGTTTACACAATAAGTTTATAATTACATTACATTTAAAAAGAAGAACTTTGCTAAACTTTTTGAAATAAGATGTTGCTGCATTTTTGCTTTAAAATTGATGTAATTTCGGGGGTGGTAGCATAGTGGCTGAGGAACATGACTAGCATTCAAGTAGCCTGGAAATTGCCACCGTTGTGCCCTTAAGTAAGTTGTCAAATGTTTGTGCCAAAGTTTCTTTGGATGAAAGTGTACATGTCATAATGCACCAAATTTAAACTGAAGGTTATTTGGGCTGAAATTATCAATAATGATTAGTGTCATGCAGTGTGTGTATGTGTGTGACTGTTTTAGATTAGCACCCTAGGGAGTGATGCTGCTAAGCAATGGATGACCCTCTTATGCGGTCCTAGAGGCCCGTATGTCTGCCCACTGCGTGTACCTGTGGCAGACGTGGGCAATGGGAGCGTAGACAAGCTGAGGTCACAGCCGTCCCCGTCAGGACATGCCTGTGTGGTGTGGGGGTGGCCTGGCTGGGCTCCAGCAGAGCCGCGGGCTGGGTGGAGGTTTGGAATAGCTCACCATTCGGGCCGGAAGAGGTCCTAACCTTTGTCGCTGTGTTGGCCATGTGCAATTACTACAAAGGTCAGAGATCAAATGCAGCCATCAGTGCAAGTCATAATGCCGTTATGACAATGCATTATGACTGTGGTCTTTCAAAACACGCAGACTCACACACACCCACACAGTCTCTACCATTCTTAGTATCAGAACACTCAGCTTTGACATGAAACCATGAAACAAGGAAAAATAATGAGAGAGAAAAGGACAACAGCAGGCAAAGAAATGAATATGGAAATGTTCCTGGTGTGGTTACCTCTCCGCATACACACCTATAGGCATACACATACACAGATGTATACATATTACAAAACAGTGGAGCTCATAAGTTCAAACCAATTACTCAGTGATGAAAGACTTAGAACTATTGCCCCAGGAGGATTGAAGCAAGCTTACAAATCCCTTCATGCAGGCATGTGTGATCACACACACACACACACACACACAGAACACACACACACACACTCATTTCCTGGCACATGCAACACACAAACCTCACCAGACCCACTGAATAGTTATGCCAGCTAAACTCCTTCTCTCTCTCTCTCTCACACACACACAGACACACACTCACACCCAGCTCTGTGTTCTTCTGAAAGGTTGTAATTTAAAGGCAGACAGATAGGAAGAAAGTGCATATGGGGGTCACTGTTGTCTTATCACGCCCTTGAGCTCATATTTAATTACTGCCTAAAAGTCAAGTGGGGTAAAACACAAATGTACTTCACAGCACTCTCTCTCTCTCTCTGTCTTCATGCAAGTGTGTGGTTCTTGTTTGGATAGATTTGTGTGATGTGCCGGTGTGTTTGTGAAGGTTGGAATGTTCCTCCCCTGAACGACACTTTGATGATGGTCTAATTGTCTTTAGAACGAAACAAAGTTTACTGTGTGAGGTAGAGTCAAACAAATGATCACATCATGTAACTAGACACATGTATAACACACTTACTGTATAGGTTTTAAATGTAAATGCCAAAAATATGGGATAAAATATAGGATCTCTAAAATATAAGATTTTCCTTGACTGTGATTTGTCAAGTTGTGAATGTTTGCCCAAATTCCACAGATAGTTTACTATTTTGCATTATCCATTCATATTAATTAGGTTTGAAAATTTGTGTCACTTTGCTTACCTCTTCTGTTGCGACATATAGTAAATGGGCTTTGGCTTCTTAGTAAGCTACTTAAAACTATTTTTCTTTCCACAACTGTAAATGAATGTCATCTAGGAAATTAATTATGTTATACAAATTCATTATTTTTGTTGCAGTGCTATGGCAAGTGACACAAATTTTACTTTTTAGACAATTGAAGATAAGGTAGTTTTCCTTCCCCCTGTTGCTCATGGGTGCTCTATGCTGTGAAGAGCCTTGAGACATAATTATTGTATAAGTCGCTGTATAAATGATATGGTGCTTGTTTTTGATTGTGTTAAACACATGAAGATAGTCATTAGGTCATTACCATGTGTACCAACAACATATTTCAGCTCAGTGTGAGCAAACTGTCATTCTCTGTATCTACAGCACATCATGACCGAGTACCATGTCTAAACTGGAGCACACTTGTGATGTTAAGTATGCACACATGCATGAATGAGAGAGAGAGAGAGAGAGAGAGAGAGAGAGAGAGAGAGAGAGAGAGAGTGTGTGTGTGTGTGTGTGTGTGTGTGTGTGCAGGTGAGTGGATGGTATTTGTTTGTCAGCCCAAATATGCTCAGAATGCACACATCACTGCACGTTTCTCTTGCCTTGGCCTCCAGTCCACTGGTGGTCTGTTGCAGCCTTGCAGGCGAAGTGTGTGACAGGTCAGAAGGCCCAGCGGGTTTTGACAGAGGAGGACGAGGGTGTGGGGAATGAGAAAGGAAGAATGAGTGAAGAAAGGAACGAGGGAGAGCCAATAACAATCCTCACGCTCCGTTCTGCATCACTGATCTGCTGCTAACACAGAGGCAGGCCAGGGCTGCCGTCATGGGGCCAGGGGACTGCACTGACTCGGGGAGTAACCTTAGTAACGTCTTTCTTCTGGGGGTCACCAAAGACTCAGCTGGGTTCTTTTCTTGTGGCCCAGCTCAGAGAGGGATGGCTGGCTGGACCAACTGCTGGAGGCTGGGGGTGGGGGCCAGGGGCCAAAGGAGTGAGGACAGGAAGGAGATTGAAGGAGAAGGTGGAAGGAGAGGAGGAGAGAGGAACTTTTATGTCTCCAAATCTGGTAAGTTCAGTGAGTGTGAAATCAACTCTAACATGAAGCAAGGTTTAAGAGGAATGAGAGATGCCTTTTTTAGTGTGTGTTAGCATGGCACACTCAGGTTTTACTTTTCAAATCTTTACTGAAGGTGGGCATGTTAAATCATTGTTTATTTCATGTTTTGTTCAGAGAAGTAAAATATTTGACCACCACTGTTTCTTTAAAGATCCGCTCAGTAAGTCTGTTTTTTAGCCCTGCATTAAACGCCTCAAAGCTGTAGGGGGAGCTCTATACAGCTAGCTGTATTGCTGTGTTGTACAGCAAACTGTATTGCTAGCGGTCCGCTCTCTCTCACGTTGCATGTTCCGTATTCACAATTTCACTACTTCAGCGGTGCGCTCAATCGCCATTTGCAACACAACAGGCCAGTCTAATAGAAAAAAAAGATTTCTAAGCGATTTTATGACCACAAAAATGATTGCATAAACTTACTGAGAGCCTCTTTAAGCACACCATGAGACTGGGGATATAACCATTGTGAAACCCCATTTCCAAACAAGTTGATGGAACATACTGTTACAAACAATGCAAACATGTCCAGGTCTCATGAAGCCATTGTTACATACAAGTATGAACAATGAACAAATGTGGCTTTTTCATGAAAGACACTTCATACATCTCAAAGAGATTGTGATGGAGACACAAAAAGCCTTGTTTAATGATCACATTTTATAGCTTAGGTTGGTTAACAGGTGGGATGAATAAGAGCAGCCCAGAGCAGCTAAAGGGGAGGTCTGAGGTCCTATACTGGCTTAGAATGAGGGGATATATTATTTTAACTATCAAAGCACCACCAACCACCAACACTCTCAGTGACTGGCCAAAAAAGAAAAGAAAATTAACATACAGAACAATTTGCTGTTTGATATGTTGTACATCATTCTACTTACATTTTATAATCATTCTACACTCATAGCATTCTGTATTTACACAGGTAGAACATTTCATGACTGTGTTGTACAACAGATGGAGCATTGAGCCTACTGGTGTGTAGAATGACTTGCTGAAGACTACAAGTCCTATCTTTCCACAGTTAAATTAACAAAGAGAGATGTCAGGAAGCGTGTGAGATGTGAGTGTGTGTGTCTGTGTGGGGTTTGGAAAGAAGATGTGTGTGGTCACAAGAGTGATGATAATAGAATCACCTCATTCATCTCTCAATGCTCTCAAAACTCTGTGTGTGTGTGTTGTCTAGAGGACAGGCGCTTTATCCAGCTAGAAGGGACACTTCCTGTGTGGCTCCTTAGTGATGGGCTGAGCTTTCAGTGTGACTGAATGACCAGGTCAGTGAAAACAGATTATCTACCACACACACACACACAGACTCCCCCTCCTCTCTCTCCCTCCCTCTTTCTGTCTCTCTTACGCACACACACACAAACACACACATTTATTCCTCACTTTTTCCTCACATTTATTCCTGCCTCTTTCAACTATTCACAATCAATTCACTCATGCACAAAACCGTGCTTGTGCAATCACCCTTAGCCACATGCTTCTGCAACAGGGGTCAGATTATGTATTGTCATAGGCCCTTATGTTTCTGATCCTGCCCAAGCTCCTTTGTGCCATAGAAGCTTAATTGTGTCAAGACTCATCTTTGCATCCTATGGTGTCATATTTAGTCCCCAAAAGATTTGTACACTTAATTTTCGTTCTCTTTTTCCTGTCTATGTTGTAATAATTTATCTTATTTTAATCATTTATTTTGGTGTTAGACTTTATCTCTTAACAAACAGTTTGCTGAGCACTAATGGTTTATGCTTTGTTCAGTCATGTCCTTTTTTTTCGGGCCTCCTTTTTTCAAAAGCTGTCAACAACTTGTTTGGATATGAGTAGGGCAAGTCATCAAATCAGTCACTGTTTTACTCCGTCTCCTTCTCATTGATACTAAATGTTCCATGGGCAAAGCATTTACAACTGGTTAAAAGACAACGCCACAGGCAGGCAATTAGAGAATGCCATACGTGTGTACAAAGAGCGCTTTGTTTTACTTTCTTTAGACATTGACATCTTCAAACCTCAAGAATCTACTCCAGTTAAAACAATAGAGTCATATGGCTGTAATCTAAATTGGATCTGCTCTGAACAGCAGGTAAGACCTCTGACAGACAGACAGGCCGGCAGACAGACAGACGGTGGGACTGAAAGAGAGACTTCTCCTGTCTGCTGGTGGCCAGCCATGGAGGCATCACTCCTGATCTGACAGACAGAGCGAAGGAGAGAGACGCACTGGCACTGTTTGCCTTGGACCACTGCCCGCATCTGCTGCAGGAAGCTTCACTCACACACATGAGCAGGATAGAGGGAATGAACTAGAGAGAGGGATGGAGAAGGGGGGGGGGGGAGAGAGAGGAGGAGGGAAAAAGAAAAGGAGGGGGGGGGGGGGGGGGAAAAAGAGAGAAGGAGGGAAAAAGAAAGAGAGAGGGTGAGTGAGAGGAAGAAAGAGAGAGAGAGATAAAGAAAGAGAAGGATGGGGAGAGAGAGGAAAAAAGAGGAAGAGAGAGAGGGAGGAGAGCGAGAGAAAGAGAGAGCAGAGTGAGGCGAGGTTAGAAGGGAGGGCTGCAAGACTGACTAGCTGATTGACTTGGTCAGACTCTGACATGTGTCAGCTGGGCCTGAAATCCAAGAGCAGACTCCTGGAAGCCCCTCATCTTATACCACACAGAACTTTCCAGCAAACGTCTCAGGGCCCCTGATGCCTCTGACAGATGTGGAGAAACGTCTCTGCCCACCTCTGAGGTGCTGGATGCTGTCCTTGAGCCTGCCAATATGAGCAAGGACAAATAACAACATGACAAACACACACATACACACATAGACATCTTTGTATCGCAAGGAACTTCTCCTTATCCCCTTGTCAGGATTCCAGGTCTCACATGTGAATTGGAGGTGGAACTGTAGGGCTCTAGGCCATGCTAAAGTGAGTGTGAGTGTGTGTGTGTGTGTGTGTGTGTGTGTGTGTGTGTGTGAGAGTATGCGCATACTTGAAGTGTGTGCCACAGTAGTACTAATTAAAGTTGTGTCATGTTCGATCCATGACTTAAGTCGTAATTAAGGTGGTTGGGGATTTAAATGACGCCTGTTTTTTGGTTCCTTTAAGAAGCGCTTTTCAGCAACAGTGGGTTTAAAAGGTGGACAGAGAGAGAGAGAGAGAGAGAGACAACAAGAGTGCCAAAAGTTCAACTCTTCCTGGAGTTTTCCCCTCTTTTAATGTGTTTGTTCACGTCTCATCTCTTCCTCTTCGACTCACGCGATCATACACTCTTTCATCTTAATCCCTCTCTCCTGTCTGCTGTTGGCTCACCATCTTCATCTTCACTGCAGACACACAGCCCTTCTTCTCTGTCAGACTCTGTTTGCTCTCCTCAGCGTTCCCTTTCTTTCTCCATCTTTCTTCTTCTTTTATTCTCACGCAGCCGTGCGTCCCACCACACACACACACACACACACACACACACACACACACACACACACACGACAGCTCTTCAGTCAGGTTCAAAGGCGCTCTGATCAGTGTTTATTCTTCAGTCTCTGTTGCTGCTGTTGGCTGACTTTAGAGTGACTGCCAGGTCAGTCTTGTCACATACACAGACACACAGTCATTTGGAGCACATATACACACATATAGTGTGTGTGTCTGTGTATGTGTGTGTTCAGATCCAACACATCTGTAATCCTCTGCTTGCTGCTAAAGGGAGAATCTAGGAATAAGACAAAAAGTGTTTGCTTGCCCCACCACTCACCCACACACAAACACACACACACACACACACACACACACACACACACACACACACACACACACACACACATACACACACACACACACACACACACATACAGCCATGAGACAACCACCATCCTGCCACACACAACCTGGAGACAACCATAACAACCAATCCTGTTTCCTGCAATAGAGCTCTAGAGCAGCTGAAATCTAGGCTAGGAACCATTACACAGGAAGTCATGTGCACACACCTTTTTTCTATCAATCAACCACACACACACACACACACACACACACACACACACATCAATGCAATGTTGAAATGATGACAGACGCAAAACAACCCTTATTTGTGTTTGTGTGTGATGTGCTGTTGCCTACAGTGAACTAAACCAAACCCTATATCAAATGTTTTCCACCTTGAACACATTCAGTGCTGGTATATCACTGTGGCAAAACCACATGTGTACGTCAAGTATGTGGATATTATGACAGAGTGTTGCACTCCGCATGCTTTTCCATTACTGGATGTGGCCCTCGGGTGGGTGTCGTCAGGCTGGCACCCACATCAGAGAGCGCAGAGCACGTAATAACTTGGAGTTTGCCATGCAGTCTGGAGATCAGTCATCCCCGACCTCTCCCTGACACATTTCCATCTGGAAAAACGGAACAAAGACGAACCTCAGGTGCCCCCACTGAAGCAAACAAATGACTGATCGGCAAAACGAAACCAAACAAAAACCAAAAGGAACATAAGCGTGACTAAGATGTGTATTAAGTGGTTGCTGGGCGAAAGGCAGGAAGATGCTTTTATCTTTCTTTGCCAGTGCTGCAGCCTAACCAGCTTCTCCCCACCTAAATGGAGCCCAGCCTCCTGGTGCCCTGCAATGGGATGGCACATTCTGGGCACCTCTGCCAGGCGGGCGCGGGTTGGCGCTGAAGATAGATGGGTTACGCCTTTATCGCGCCACACAAACCCTCGGAGTCCAGGAAGGGGCTGAATACCAGCCTAAATCCGATCAAGAGAAAAGAGACAGAGCGACAGACAGAGGGAGAGAGAGAGAGGGAAGGAGGGAGGGAGGGAAGGGGACAGACAGAGGGCCCGTGCGACTAGTATCAAAGGTTTCTCTTTTTTTTTTTTAATTCAAATGATTCGGATAAGCTTATCTCGCGTGGCTGCGCAAAGTTAGTTGAGAGAGTGTGTGTGTGTGGGCATGTGTGTGTATGGTTGTGTGTGTGTGTATATTTCACAGGCTTGTCTGTCTCTTGTTATCTGACTTGCTCTAATCCAGCTCAGGCACACTGTAATTATGCCCATCTGAATCACTCTGCGCCTGGGCCCCTCTCTCTCTCTCTCTCTCTCTCTCTCTCTCTCTCTCTCTCTCTCTCTCTC